>JASBWV010000026.1:0-377543 GCA_030039215.1 Naganishia onofrii | reverse complement strand
ATCGCTGGTACCCAACAATTTGGGGCCCGGTCTGGGATATTAGGCAAGTCTATTTCTTCCTATACACCTTACCACCTAGACATATACTGTCTTGTCAAATCTATTTGCCGTCACCACTCTAAATCGCTGGACGCAGCGTCGGGTCAGAACCTTGACCCGTAACATTACTGACTACTACCTTATCACACAGGTCTTATAGTCTCATTTATTCTATCAGAAGCTTCTTTACTTGTACATTCCTGTTCAAGTTCAACACCTCTTATACAAACACCTCACCTGCAGTAAAGGAGCGAGCCTCCTCGAATCACACTAGCGTAGCGTAGTTGATTCAGACCACGTTCGGTCAGTTGGTCAATCCAATCGCGGTACTCTAGAAAACCCGCACGTGGTACTCCAACAAAGGGTAGTATCGTTACTACTTACATCCATAGTACATGGATTCCAGAGATCAGATCACAGAGGCACCATCTACTTCAGCTAAATCAGTCACCTCGACTGTCACTTATACAACCGTTCGAACAGTTGAAGTTAAATACATCACTGAAGTAGTCGACACCACATATGCCGATGGCTCTACGAAACAGGACAGGCATGACCGATCCGAGGTCCACGTCACCGTTGACAGAGATGACTTCACAGACGCACCGCAGGGAGAGATCTAACTCTCTACCCATCACGACCACCAGCAACATGGTCAACCCGTTCCTTGTTGAGACTGATGAACCAGATTATCCAGTCACCAGCAATGTCCCCAGGTCCATAAGTCCTATGAATGACTTAGGCCCACATAATCTACCACGTCTGTCAACACCTCCTATGCAAAGCCGAGACTTTGCCCTTCCCTCTGCTGATCCTCCTCCGACGTCCGTCCACGACGAAGCCAATCTTCTCGCTGAACGCTTGAAAGACATGGAAATCGAGATGTCTCATCTGAAGCAGGAGCGAGACGAAGCTCGCAACTCCGCACGCTTCTACAACCAAGAAGGCAGTCGCCTTCGCGACTATCGAGAAGGTACTCACGGTACCAGCAGTACCTTCACGAACGAACATCCTAGGAGCAAGATCAAGCCTTCTGATCTTCCCAAGTTCTACGGTAAAGACAATGAAGATGTGGATGAATGGATCGAGAAGGTCTCGGCCATCTTCACCTACTCTCGAGCAAGAGATATCGATCTCCTCCGAATCCTTCCTCTTCTCCTTCACGGCAATGCATCCGAGTGGTTTACTACACTTGGAGAAGAAGGCAGAGCTCGTCTTACCAGTTGGGATTCATGGAAAGCCGCCTTACGAAACGGTTTCTACCTTCCAGATCACGAGATGACAAAGCAGATGCTTTGCCGAAATCGAACTCTGAAACGTACTGAGACCTTCGGCGATTATTTCCAGTCCCGAAGAGCTTTACAACGCTATGTCTATCCGCCTGGAACTTCTGATAAAGTTCTTATCAAAGACATAATGGAGGGCATTCCTCAACACCTTCACCCTATTATCAGGGCCAACAGTATCGGAGTCCGAAACATCGAAGACTTCCGTCGCGTTCTGATAGATCTCGAACCCGGGATTCGAGACTCTCGGGCCTATTCTCCTCAAGTAGCCCGCAGTGCTATCACTCATCGAGGAGCCGTCAACAATATAAACGCGCCCCTCGCTCGAGGTAAAGAAAGCAAGAACTTCGTTAGAGACAAGGATTCTCGATCTCTTCCCAAGACTCCGTGCCGATGTGGTGAAATGCATTGGTACGCGGATTGTCCCCTCAAGAAGAAGGTTGCATCCGTCAACTACGCTGCGAAGAAGGAACCGTCAAGTTTCCCTAACAACGTCCCTCTCGGCAAGACAGTTCGATGGAAGTCCTGGGACAAGAAAAAGGAACAAGACAGTCAGAAGGATGTCAATGCGATACAAACACGCTCCAAGCGAAAACAAACAGCTAAACCCAGCGTAACAACTCCGGCTGTAGCACCTTCGGTAGAGCTCCCTCTCACACCTCCTCGAGAAAGTAGCAATGACGAGTCAGAAATCTGTCCCACCTTTGCGATCGCCAAGATTGACAAAGATAACGGGATGCTGCACAAAATATGCATCGATACGGGCTCCTCCATCTCATGCATCGACTACGACTACGTAAAAAGACATTTGCCGAATCATGAGATCGAGACGACCTCCAACCTTCGCTTGATGGGAGTCGGAACAAACATGACGACAGGAACGGTACAGGTCGCCATGCATCTTGTCACAAACAATCCTGATGTTCCGTATCATCGAGATGTCACGCTCTATGTCGTTCCTCGGCTCAATACGAAGATCATCCTTGGTAACGACCAACTGGTTCCAATGAGAGCTCAAATTGATCTTCAGACCAATACGATGACTTTCGCCAACCACGACAAGCAAGTTGTCATTAGCAGCACCAGGAAGAGCGACAATCTTCAGCTTCGCAAAACCGCACGAACTCGAGAAGTTTTTAGCATTGACCCTGGCTATCAAGCCAGAGTACCTATTGTTCTGGACGGTACTCCGCCAGGAAAATCATACTATCTTGACGCTTCGGAGCCCATACAAGACCTCTACGTCGCGAGATCGGTTGCAACCTCAGACACCGACTTTCACTATGCCCTGCTCTGCAATATGGGCAGAAGCACTGTCATGATACCTGCAGGAACGCTTGTAGGGCATGCCTCTGGCGTCTTACAACGAGATCATCATATTCAGGAAGTTAACTTTGTCCAAAACAAAGGCCCAACCGACTCTGATTTCGAGAAAGACATCGCAGAGCTCGATATCAATCCAGAATTGACCACAGAACAACAGGAAGACCTTCGGCACGCTATTCGTCGCCAGAAAGGAGCTTTCGCCTACGGTAGCCGAAAGCTTGGTCGAACTGATCTTGCCATCATGAAGATTGAAACCGGAGATGCTGATCCCGTCTCTCAACCTCCATATCATGCCTCTCCCGCAGGCAGAAAAATCATTGATGAAACACTAGCCGAACTACTGGCCGAAGATGTAATCGAAGAGTCGGATTCTCCGTGGGCATCACCCGCAATTTTGGTCCGACAGAAAGGGAAAGATCGCTTCTGTATTGATTTTCGGAAAGTGAACGAAGTCACAAAAGCGGATCAGTATCCAATTCCTAGAATCGACGATATACTCTCCCAGTTTGCCGGAAAGAGTTACTTCACCACTTTCGATGCCAACAAAGGGTTCCATCAAATCGAGATAGACCCGAAGGATCGAGAAAAGACCGCCTTCCGCACTCACAGGGGTCTTCACCAATATAAAAGAATGCCTTTTGGACTCAAGTCAGGTCCGGGCATTTTCCAACGACTCATGGACAAAATTCTTGGACGTTACAAATGGCAAACCGCCCTCGTCTACATAGATGATATCATCATCTATAGTCCAGATTTCGATAGTCACGTAAAAGACGTCGAAACTGTCCTTAACCTCGTGGCTAAATCTGGCATTACTTTGTCACCAACCAAGTGTCACTTGGGCTACCAATCCTTGAATGCGCTTGGTCATACCATCAGTAATCTGGGTATTGGTACCGCAGAAGGTACTGTGAGAGCCGTCAAAGAGTTCCCTCGGCCGACTACCAAGAAGGAAGTTCAAAGGTTCCTCGGCCTTTGTGTCTACTACAGACGTTTCGTGAAAGACTTCTCGAAGCTAGCAAAGCCTCTGTACCACCTGACGAAAGACGACACCAAGTACAAGTGGGATGAAGAATGCGAAGCCACTTTCGAACTTCTGAAAGAGAAGCTTACTTCCACGCCTACTCTGGCACATCCAAACTACGATAAACCGTTCTTACTGTACACAGACGCATCCAATTTGGGACTAGGAGCCGTACTAGCTCAGAATGATGACGAAGGAAAGGAACATCCGATTGTCTACCTTTCTCGCACACTATCGCCTGCAGAGTCTAACTACACCATCACTGAGTTGGAATGTCTCGCGATAGTATGGTCTGTCCGAAAGCTACACGCATACCTGGATGGCGTAAAGTTTACTCTCATTACGGACCATTCAGCGTTGCAATGGTTGTTCGACTTCAAAGGCAGCAACAGACGTCTTGTCCGCTGGTCTCTGGAACTTCAGCCGTACAGAGACTGGATGACAATCAAGTACAGAGAAGGCAGAGTTCACCTCAACGCCGATCCTCTGTCACGAGCTCCATTACCCGAGTGTAACTCCATAACTACTACATCTTTACCTGATGACTTTCGGGACTCGATTGTCAGAGGTTATCTCCGGGATCCTTACTTTCTACGTGTGGTGGAAGGTCTACATAATGATCCTCCTCTTAGAGAGTTCGACCGCTTTACCATTCAACAAGATGGAATGATAACATACTCCGATCCTGGCGACGATCATCTGCGGATATGCGTACCCGCACCTCACGACCATATACGCCTTCGCGTCGACATTATTCATGATTTCCATGACGCGAAAATCGCAGGTCACTTAGGAGTAGCAAGAACAACTACTTCCATTTGTGATCTTTTCTACTGGCCTGGTCTCTCACGAGACATCAAAGAATATGTTCGGTCTTGTTCTGTATGCCAAAGGAATAAGACAAGCCTCAAAACATATGGTCTTCACCAACCGCTCAGTATACCTTCACAAAGATGGCATACTGTAACAATGGACTTTGCCGGTCCTCTCGCTATTTCTGGCGAAGGAAAATGGGATATGATCATGATCGTAGTCGACAAGCTCTCCAAAAGATGTCACTTTGTGCCATGTAGGAGCACCGACGCAGCACCCGATACTGCAAAACGATTCTTTGATTCGATTGTCAGAATACACGGCATTCCAGCTGTCATTGTCTCTGACAGAGACGTAAAATTCACTTCCGCATTTTGGCGCACACTTTTTCAGCGCTTCGGCACAAAGTTAGCCCTATCTACGGCTTATCATCCTCAGACAGACGGCCAATCGGAACGCATGGTCCGTACTGTAAAAGAGATGCTAAGATCTGTCATCAATCACAAACAGAATGACTGGGTGGAACACCTGACGGCTATAGAGTTCGCATACAATAACTCTGTACATCCATCTACGAAGATGACGCCGTTCGAGCTCGACTTAGGGTATCATCCCCGAGGACTGTACTCTCACTTATCGGATGCCATGGCTGACGTTCAGACTACTACGGAGTTTATCGAGGCACTCCAGGCCCGTCAAGTTACTGCGCACGAGTCCCTGGAACGTGCCCGCCAAATCCAAGCTTCTGCGGTTAACAAAGGTCGGCCTAGACCCACAGCTTATGCAGCAGGCGATCTTGTCATGCTCAGTACGAAGTTCGTTAATCCGCCGTTCCTTAAAGGCTCCGGAAGTCGTAAGCTAAAGGCGAAGTACGTCGGACCATTCAAGATTATCCGACGAGTTAGCCCTACAAGCTACGAGCTTGAGCTACCAGAGAGCATTCGATCTCATCCTGTAATCAACCTCGAGTACCTGAAGGATTACCATGAAAGCCCTGAAAGATTTAGATCACGGGTTGTACCACCTCCCGATCCTATTGTCAGCACTGCTGACGACGAACCGGAGTACGAAGTAGAGGAGATCAAAGATCACCGGTACAACAAGCAATCTGGCGAACTGGAATACCTGGTTTCCTGGCTTGGCTATCCGCCATGGGAAGATTCTTGGCAGCCAGCTGAGAACCTTGACAGCGCACAAGATGCCGTTGACGATTACTGGCGTCAGCACACGAAACATACATCCAAATCGTAGTAATCCTTGAATGCAATACCATAATCAAGTCACTACAGCTTACGAAAAATGACAACTATTCCCTGACTAAATCCGTCTCGTAAACACCGTCAAACTGCAGCAGAACCGCACCTTTAAGCCTCCAAAAACACGATTTAGCGTTCAGGACCAGTGCCGTTCATGGGGGCGGACTCTGGTGTTTCGCCGCCGCGAAACAGCCCCCCACACCCCACGTCTCCGCGACTGTACAAGGCAGCTCCGCTGCTATCCTACGAACGGAACTGCCTACAAGAACCAAACGTCAGCATCGTGCTTACACAGACGCAGGCTTCGTACGTGGCACAGCCTACTCACTGTCAGTAGCTGGCGCCATCACAGACTGCACATTCTATGCGCAACACATGCGCATCCTCTCCGCTGATCGACACACCGCATCCATCTGCTACTCTCCAGAAGACTTCAGCATCCAAGGCGCGGAAACACTATATAACAAGACTGCAAGGAAGATAGATCAGAGATTGAACAGCAGAAGAATCGCATACACTCACTCACGCACAATGATCCCTATGAATCTCCAATTCTGGCCTCATGCCGACCAGGATGTCGTCGATCTTCTCCCTCGGGACCATTGGTTCAGCATGAACTATCATCGGCTGTTACGAACACCAACCAGAAGTGAGCTATGCAGTTTTTACATGCCGGTTGATATCATCGAGAACCGACCTGCGGTGCTTCATCAACGACTTCGAGAGGCTTTGGCCTTTATCCTACGGGAAGCGGTCAGAAAGGAGGATGCTGTCAACAAAGGCGAATCGATGGCTACTCACGAACAAATCGAAGCTATGGCTAGTACCGCCAGGCAACGTCCACAACACCATCACGCTGCGAACAAGCATCGAGATCTGCAAGACGTAGATGGTGAGCGCACTTTGATCTTGTAAGGTCAAAGACACGAAGCTCATTTAGACCTACCTCTGTGACCGAACAGATCTAGGCCAAACTTCCGTCAACCACGTTGAGGTGGTTCATGACGTCGCGCAAGGCGCATCTGCGGCAGGTGCTACTCAAGGTCGAGAAGAAGCTGCTACGGACGAGGCGGAGATGATGCGACACATCAGCAACTGGAACGCTACCGGTCGCATGCATCGAACCGAAACTCACTGGGTACCTGTACCTAGCAGCATGCCACCTGTTCCAGTCACCACACCAACGAACGGCACCTCTTTACAAGCCGGAACCCAAGCTGGACCTGCGCAAGACGAGCCGATGCATCATGACGAAGTGGTCAATGATGATCTCCAGCAGCAAGTCGAAGACGTACCTGTAGCTATACCCGACCAAGCGGTCGACGATGATCTGCTACGACTCCTCTTGGTGGAGCGTTTCCGAGAAGAGATACTGCAAGACATGATGCACGACTACCTGAGGGAGGAAGTAGTCACTCAGTATCGTGTTTGCCCACACAAATATCATCATACTCAGCTTGATGTAGCCGTCTTGAACGACGGACAGATCAACGGTCGGCCCTACATGGTTGTCGAACATATCACCCGACACGACTGGCATCCAGTAACCGGTAACTGCATTTACACTGTCGGTATCGCTGACGGACCGCCTCGTGGTTCTGCTGAAACATTGGCGAATCATTACTGGGGTGTGCCGTACGCTATCTGGGAGTACTGGGGTAAACGCACCCGAGTGCGACGAAACCGTGTTACCACCTACGTAGATAACTTCGGTACAAACGATTTCTATCGAGTAATCATGTGGCATTGGCTGGGCGACGAACGATGGCTCCACCTCTGGCGATCTCGACGAGCCTCGAGGACGAGGCTGAACGAGAGGGAGTCTGCTGTTGGGATTCTGCGCTTCCGCGCTTTCTTTTTCTCGTCTCGCCTGCCTACTCTCGCCGCGTCTACTTGCCTTTCCACAACTCGATAATCGTGCACAACAAATGCGCATAATATGCACATCTTGTGCACATCTTGTGCACATCTTGTGCACGTCTTGTGCACATCTTGTGCGCATATATGTGTGCACTTTGTGCTCATCCGGCTGTACAACTTAGTATTAGTGTCTTTATTGGTGGCGAACTACCTCGCCTTAGGCAAGATATAACTATATAAACCAGCCCTTTTGGCTGTGAGTTGTGACCTGTCTATAGTTTAATGACTTACGCAAATTAGATCAAGATTTTCTATCACTACCCTTACGATTACGACTTAGGATTAGCTACCCTTTCCAGTAAGAGTTAGCTAGAAGTCTTTGGCAGTCAGCAAGACAGGTGAGTATTAAATAACAACTGTGTAGAATCCGGACAGGTTCGTTGCTTGCCGCGAAGCTTCAAAATTACAAGTTCTGACTTATTTGTACTTGTGATTTTTGATCGTAAATATCAAAATTCTTTCAAGTCCGAATAAGCGCGTAAGAGCAAATCGCTGGTACCCAACACCCGGGCCTCGTGACCGAGAACCGAAACTACAGTTCGAACTTCGCGGATTGCGGGCGGATGCAGATCATCGAACATGGGATGTCTGTTATGATACGCGCTTTTCTTTGTTTTCGCGCAACTTCTTTTTCCGACTCTCGCCAAGTTTCCTAGTCAGCAATTATTTTTACTTGTAATTATTCGCTCGATGAACGCTCGACCAACATTTCGTCGCAGATGTTGACCAACCTTTTCGCCGCACGGTTGATCAACCGGGTAATCAACAAGTTGATCAGCTTAGGCTATGACTGGAAAACATGGTGGCAAATCTTTCCTTAGGATAATAAATAACTATAAATACCGGCCTTTCCGGCTGTGAGTTGTATTCGCCACTAGACTAATGACTCACGCAAAGTAGTACTTCAATATTCAATTCTATCTTACCTTCAACTTCAATAAGGATTAGCTACCCCTTTGAACTTAGAAAGAAAAGACATTGACTGGTAGTCAACAAGACAGGTGAGTATTAAATACCAACTGTGTAGTACCGGAAAAGCCGTAGTTTGCCTCTAAGACCCGCGTATTCCGTTTTGAAATTCGTATGACGTGTAATATTTGATACTGAGTATACAAATATTTACAAGTCATATTAGTGCGGCTTAGAAAGAAGGCCATAGCACTATACAGTGGGAAAGGGCGAAGGCAGGGATGACAAGGGAAAAACCCGATTCCCAGCTACATCTGTCTGATCACAGGCTCAGATGGGTTGAAAGAGCTAACTGAACGAACGTATGGCGATGTCTACAGCCGCGCTATTGACTTGTACGATGAGGCTCGGCTAGAATGGTTTGGAAAAAGAGCTCTGTTACCTGGCAAGAATACTGATGTGAACACAGTGAACGCTGACATGCTGGCAAATATGCCCGGGGACGCAAAGTCGTACAAGAGCGCTGACTGCTTTCCTCAGCGGGCAGAGAGCGATTACGCAGGCACGGTAACTACAGAATATCTCAATGCTTTGGAATTTCCTGGAATCCCGCTTCACGATACTTAGCTAAATGTAGTGCTCCTGTGATGCTGATGCGAAATCTAGATCCCAGCAATGGGCTTTGTAACGGAACCAGAATGTTAATCGTCAAGATGGGCAGACGTGTCCTGGAGACGAAAATCATCACAGGTGACAAGCGGGGGCAAGTGGTGCTAATTCCCAGAATAGCTCTGGACTATGACGACAAGGAGCTGCCGTTCACTTTGCGAAGACTGCAGTTTCCAGTCAAATTAGCTTTCGCACTGACCATCGACACGAGCCAAGGTTAGTCCTTGGGATCGGTAGGTATAGATCTCAGCGCAGACGTCTTTGGGCACGGCCAGCTGTATGTAGCGCTCTCTCGAGCAACGATTTCTCCAATATCTCTATCCTCCTGCCTCCGCACAAGTACCGCGCGAGACACACGGCAAACGTCGTCTTCCAATCAGTTATCCAGAGGGCTCAATTGTAATACGCTTCTCGGAGCAGCTCTTCGGAGTATTACAGCTCAACGCGGTTCTCAACATGAAGTTCAGCAGTGTCTAATGACTGTTTGGACCATGTCTAACCTACATCCCTTCCACTTATATTCGCATGTTGCTACAGTAATAGATAGAAATGCTTAATTCATACAATTCCTTTCACGTGTCCCAACTCTAGCCCGCGCTCAAGGAGACCTGCTTCGCCCATTCAGAGAGTCATTTTCAAAAATGGGTGAAACAGCTCGTAGGTATAACTTAAGAGAAGATGAAAGTCAAATGAGAATTGAACAAATCGATGATGAAGACGGAAATGAAAATCTAAAAAGGAATAAAACGAAATTCAAACTGAAATGAAAATGAAATGAAATTACAAAAGAAAGTGCGCCCGAATTTGATTGCTTCTCTTGGGACCTGTTTTACAATCCTGACCCAGTTTGACCTAAAACAGCTTCTAAAACCTTTGCCTGCCCGTTTTAGAAAACGGGTGAATATGCCTGTAGACAATAGATAGGATCGTACTTGTACCGATTTCTAACCGGGATATATGGTTTTCAACCTCGAATCAAATTACTTCATACCTCTAACCACATCCAGGCTAAGCTTCGAGCTTCTAGATATAATATAGCGTGAACAAAACTTAGTCGAAAACGATTCCGCAGTAGGCGGTGGTGGAGCCCGAATTTCGGCGCCCGGACGAAGCTCGATGATGATGGCCATAAGCCATAATTCGCAATGCGAAACCAGTTGTTCTTATACCTTGTCAGAGTTATCGGTAGTCCAAGGAGTCTATCTTCCGCTTTTATGTCGAGAGAGAACGCCACTTCACACATGGAGAGCTGGTTGTTCTACTACGGAGGTGTATGCCTTGTAATACTGCTTATTCTGCGTAGAAGAATGTAAGTACATCGAATCCGCAATTATGAAATATACCAGTATCCAAGGGCTCATCTCATAATTAGACGCACCTTCCAAGGACTGCCTGTTGTAGGACATCTACCATTTTTCGCTCTCAAATCGAGGCAAAACCTCCTCGAGTGGATCTATGGAGGCACAGCGTACCACGAGGGAAGAAGCTGGAGGATCGATGTACCGTTTATCGGAAAAGGCTGGATAATTGAGAATCCTGCGTGAGTCGCTTGTCGTTAACACCCGTCACTCGTAACTAATATGTGTTATAGCTGTCTGAAAGATGTGCTTAGTAATAAACACAATTCATTCGGAAAAGGTGAACTGGCATCGACGCGAATGAACGATTTATTCGGTGAGCGTCTTTCCTATATATTTTTTGCAAGTACGCCTTTACTGAATGGCCGTCCATTATATAGGTGAAGGGTACGTCGGACCAAGTCTTAAAGTTCGCGACCTGACGTTTCCAAACCTGGTAGCATTATCCTTGTTCAAGGCCATAAATGGAAAGCTCAACGGCTGGCGGGACAACATGCATTCTCCAGTAACGCCAACTTGCAGTCTTTCGGCAAGCGGATCTTACCACGACATTTAAATACTTTGTTGGCCCCGTTTGAAAAGGCAATTGCGAGAGATGAAGAGCTGGATGTTCAAGAAGTTGCGTATGACTATGCCATGGTCGTTTTCGGTGAACTGGCCTACGACGTGAGTGCAAAGTCGGTTGTTGTTGTTGGGGAATGTATGCTAACGGCACAACGTTGTCCAGTCCGACTTTGCTCGAACATCTGCCGGTTTCACGGCACCCTTTGAACGAGCGAGTACAGTCACGCAAGACCGATTTACCAACCCTCTATATCGCTTGACAGAGAGGCTGCTTCCGTCTGGTAGACGCTTTCAACGAGACGTGGCAGACGTCAAGGCATTCGGTGAACACCTCGTCAAGTCCATGAGTGAACGCATAAAGGCGGAGGAGGAGGGAAAAGTCGATGTGCGAGGAGTCGAAAGTCTGAATGACGCGGAGGGTATCACTACCAGTCAGGGGTTGTTACTGCGGGAACTGGTGAAAGAACATGGACACGGCGACGATTACAGATTTCTGGCGGATGCATGTCTGAACTTTTTAACTGCTGGTAAGTGGTAACGCAAGAACACGAGGCGTATGCGCTGACGACCATGGGTCATAGGCAAGGACACGACCGCTCAAGCCCTCGCATGGACATTGTATGAAATACTGCGCAATCCCGCGATATACGCAGAGCTTCAAACGGAAATCGACAAGGCACCTACGGAGATGCAAGTGTCGGACCTGACTGCAGTCGAAGGGCCGCTCCAATATACAAATGCCGTCATCTCCGAGGCTTTACGCCTTCACCCTCCTGTGCCGCTTGAAATCCACGAAAACACAACATCAGCACCCATCGCATTGGCTGATGGCTCTCTAGTAGGTCCGGCGGAGATCGTGCTCTGGTCACCATGGGCAATGGGAAGATCAACGCGAATATGGGGAGAAGACGCAGCAGACTTTAAACCATCACGCTGGTTCCCTGAAGTTCAGCTACGCACAGCCGACGGAACGAATATCACCCATCCTCTGAAAAAGTCGGCTTTCGAGTTTCCAGTTTTCCATGCCGGACCCAGGAGTTGCCTGGGGAAAAACTTGGCGAGAATCGAGCTCGCCTACGCGCTTGTGCAGCTAGTCAAACGGTACGACATGGTGCCTACATGGCCTATAAACCAAGACAAAAGTGTAGGCACGGCTTTGACGGCGCCGATATTGGGCGGACTTTGGGTAAGAGCTAGGCATAGACGGAAAATGTAGACAGTGAATATTATGTATACCTTGCAGTCTATCAGGACCAATACAACGGAGTCAGCCAACATCTATGGGTAGAAGCAATACAACGTGTGGAAAGCTGGCCTTGCAAAGCCTCTGCAGACCCAACTAAAGGTGTCCATCGCAGACTTAGGCGTGTTGGCTCTTTCCAGCCGCTAGGATCTCTTCTCTGAGCATTGCATTCGTCTTCTTGGGATTATCAAGATATAGGTGGTGCTACACAACGTGAAAACGGCCGAATAAGTATAAGACACTGTGCACATTGAGCCGGAAAGAACGTTACTTACTCCTGCATAAGGAATCTCGACGACTTTGCCCTGGTTGTTACCGGCTTCCTTCATCTTTTTCACGGCATCTCGACCACCTTGAATATCCATCCCTGTTCAAGCGGGTAGTTGCATTGATCAGCAAGACGTCCCGACTATTGATTTCGTGGGGGCGCGCGACGTACAATCATGGTCACCATCTGTAACGGCAGTTCGAATATTGGATTAGCGTGACTAAAGGAGATAAAACAATGTGCACAGCGGATACGTACAAGAGAACAATACCGGGATCTTCAACTTTGCCACTCGGTTGACCAGCGGCATCCTCGCGTATGCGCCAGGTGCAAGCAGATGCGAAATACAATACTCTGAACTACCCTTTGCTCTCGTAATTCTGCCATCGGGAAAACAAAAACATCATCAGCCCAGTTTCACCGTCATCAGAGGGTACGACGCCCAGTATACGTACGACCAACAGTAATCATGCATGTCCCTCAGCTCTTCCCCTGAAAGCGCGGCGAATCGTCTGGACGAATACCTAGCGACCATCATTGGACCCCATGGGCCCAAGCTTCGCACGATGCCGAACGGCGACCAGCCTTGTTCCCAAGCCCATGCGAAGACTGACAAGAAAAAGAAATTCCGTATTAGCGACATTTTCCCAAGCGTTGTTCTAGAAGACGGTAGTCTACTGACGTTGCCTTGACCGCCCTGTTGGCGGTTTTGGTATGTTATCCCTTTTCTTTTCGCCCGTTTCCGTTGTTCCTCCCGGCACGCTCGGCGGATGATTCGAATCCTTGACCTCCAACGGCGTCGTATTCCCCTCCTTTTTCGCCATCCCCTTGACCGCGGCCGTCTGTGGCTCTGTTAGCTCTTTACCCGCCGCTTCAAATTCCTCAATGTTTACACCTTCGCTGTTGACCGGTGCATAGGGGTTTTCAGGGATACCAGCGGGTGAGAGCAAGACGAGTCGGTCCACTCGGGATGGATATCTGAGTGCGTAGGCGGTAGATAGGTAGCCTCCGAGGGAGTGGCCGATAAGGGTCATTACTTCGATTCCTTGTGCCTCTCGCCACGAATCGAGGGATTCTAGGAAAAAGTTTTCAGCCTGAGGAAAGGAAAGGTGATTAGGCTGACGACTCCTAGTACCGCCGGCTGAGGCAAAAGAAAGACAAACCTTTTCAACCCTCTCTTTGACAGTCGCTTTCTTCCCAGCATCCAATTCTTTCGGATCAACCCTCGCACTTCGTCCCATCCCAAGCCAATCAACAGCATACGCACTCCTGCCAATCTCCCCGGCTGATTCACCCATCACTTGCCAATTCCTGTACATGAATCCCATCGCAGCGCCATACCCGTGCGTCAAGACGACGGCTCTTTTCTTGTTTTCTGGAGAACGGGATTCGGGCGTGCTGATTGTGAGGGTATTGATCCATCGTTTGTCCGTTGTTGGACGCGTGGAGGAGGAAGGTGGTGTAGGGATAGGTACTTGAGAGACTCGAGCGGTGGGTGGGTTTGGGTTGGAAGCCGTCGGCGCTACATCTGGCTGGTTTTCGGTACGGAAAAAGGGAAGACGTCTAGGCGGTAAAGGCATAAGTTGAAAAGGCCTTGACTTGACGGATGCCGGCGGGAACATACCTCAACAATCTCAACTCGCTATCCACACTGGCGCGTTCGCTGCTGCCCCACCAAGCACTAAGCGAGCTCATGAAACTACTCGGCAATTCTCTTGCCTTTGATAACTCGATCTCTACCTGCTCCGAGGGTGAAAGAGGCGGCTCTCCGATATCCTCATTGTTTCCGGCAGACAAAGAAGAACGGGACGAGCTAGTGGCGGTGGCGGTGTTGTGAACGGCTGTCATGGTTGCTGCGGTGGAATATGCCCTTGTTGATCTCGAAAGAAGTGGCAACGCTGCGATAATAATGTATCGATGAAGTTTAATGGTGACTGAATGAGCGATTATGCTCTTTGTTTGTGTTTACTTTGGCTGTCCCTACCTTTGAAGTTTTCCCTTTTTGCTGAATGTCTTTATATTTATTTTATCTATTTCTTTCTTTGTTGCCGATTGTGCGGGGCGGGAAAGGATGACGCGAGTTTGACGGCTGGCTGCTTGATGATCATCGGCATCAACAAAAGGTGGAGGCAACCCAGGCCCGGGCGAGGAGGCGGGGTAACAAGGCCGAGGATAGTCACTGACTACCATCCCTACCACCTCACTCTCTAACATCCAACAAATCGACAGCCCTCACCTCAAGTTACCATATCCCAGCATAGAAGCCCGATTGTATCGTGGCAAACCTGCTGGAACGCGAAATATTCTATAATGTTGTCAAACAGTGTTTCCCTTTCATACCATGCAACCCGCGGCGATACAACGTAGTGACCTCATCCCTGGAAGACATCCATCTCAATCATCGATATCTTCCCCTACAACATACTTCTTGGCCCGTTTCTCGCCTTGATCTTTACCCGACTCCAATGCTTCTCCCTTCCCGCCCTTGCCATGTCGCCGCTGCTTCTCCTTGCTTCTCGTCTGTTGCTCCAGCTCCACAGCTTCATCTATAGTCGCATCAATGTCCAGCTTGTCTGTTTTGTTGCTGCTGGTGTCGCTCTTCTCCCGAATTTGGGCCCTCTCCGTCGATGTACCGTCATTCGTGCTCCTTGTCGAGTCCTTCATTGTCTGACTTTGGGCGGCAGTAGCAGACGCTTTCGGTTCTGCCGTCGGGTTCTTCCCTGAAGATACCTGGCCCGGCGTGCTCTTGTCCGCTTGATTAGTGGCTGAATCCTTCTTGCGGACAAGATCAACCTGCTCAAGGTCTTCTAGTTGTCCTTTCCAGTCATAGTCGTAGTCTTGCGCAACTCGCTGTATCTCTCGCCGAAGAGCTATCAGGGGATTATCAAACAGGGTTAGATGGGGAAAGCACCTTTTGTCTCATCTCCTGTGGTGGTTAAACTTGCCTTTGGCTTCAGAAACTACACGGCGAGTTCAACGCAAAGATCAGTCACGCTCTTTTTCATCTGCACCCAAGCCGGTTCTACTAACCCATCTCTGTCCAACGTTCGAGATCTAATCCGGCCTTTTCATACAAGCTCTTTTGTCGAGCGGATACCGAAAGATCCAACACGCTGGAGTAGGACACTAGAAAATTCGACAATACGTTAGAGATTACAAGGCGAGAATACCCGTGCCTTGCGCCTTACCTTCTCGGTTGTGCTGCGACCAAAAGAAAGTAGAAGACAACGTCTCCGTTAGCGACTGACGTACGTCATCCAGCAGCGGCTCAGGAGACCATCCCAAGAGCAGATCGCTTCGAACAAGTTTCGCAGTTCAAGAGGACGTACGTAGAGGAAGAAGAGGTATGAACAAATCAACGTCGACAATCCCGACAGATACGTGACGGGTTCCATCACGTCCCAACCGAGAGGCGAAAAGAAGGCTATTCGGGAGAAAATAGACATGTTGCGTTCAGAGATTCCGTGTTTATGGTTGGTAGGTTCGATGAAATCCCCTTACTCAGCTTAAAGACCACTCCCCAGTATCCTACCAAACCCATAAGACCACCAATCGCGATTCGTTGCGCTCCACGATGAGCCGTTTGATCAAGTCTGAGGTAGAAGCAGGCACACGTTGGCGTGAAATCAGGACCTGCAACGCGTTTCTCGATAGCCCGAACCTGCACCCACTGTTTTTTCTTGTCCGTAATGACAGCAATCTCGCGCGTCAGGTATAACAGCCGCTTGCGCAAAAACTTTGTCCGGCTGTCAAACGTAGGGATCATAATCTTGAGACTAAGTTCCGGCTCTTGAGGTTCCTGGGGTTCCACTTTTGGTTCCTTGGCTGCCGGTTGCCTGTTCGCCGTATCAGCGGAAGTGGAATGGCCTTTGATGGTTTCCCAGGATGGTTTTAGCACGACCCGGAAATGCTGTGCGAGGGTAGCCTGCTTGATAAAGTCCCCCAAATCGGTCGACGTGCTCCACCGGACTTCCTGCAATTCCCCTCCATCGGGATTTCGCTCATAGAGTAGCGGTCCTCCTTCATCATCTGTCGCTTGGTCCGCTTGGAATTGCTCATGCTCGGAAGCTTGTTCTCCGGAGGTTGTTTTTACGAGCGATGGGTACGCGTTATGTTCCCTTCCGGAAACTGCTCGAAATTCGACCTCTGCGTCTCGCTCTGCCGCGGGTAAAGAGCCTAGGATGAGTCTCGAGACATGTGAGAGCGGTTGCGAAGGGTGAAGGAGGAATGCTGTGTCAATCATTTTGGGTGACGGGACAGTAGAGCGGTCGTCTGTTTGTGTACCGATGGCAGCGTGAAGTGATGGCGGTAGCGGGATGATCAATTTGAAAAGGTGACTACTTGTCGGCGATAACTTTCCCACATAGGTTCCCGTTTTCGAATCCGTACTGTTCGCTGTTCCGGTGAGGCCTCCGCCGCTCCCTTGCGCCCTTTCCGCATCAGAGCCCTTGCCATCCCTACTGACACCTTCGTCTTTGGGCAGTTTGCCTCTACTACTTCCCTGCTTGTCCCTATCGCTCACCTCGAACGTCGATTTAGCCTTTGCTTGAGCTACAAATTCGGCATGCTGTACGTCTGTAGCAGCAACTTGGAAATCGCTCGGCGGTCGTGATGTAGGATCGGATGGCCTTGCTGTTGCAGAACGAAAGCTTCGGAGTGCTGTTATCGAGGATGGAACAAGTCGGACCGATGAATATCGAAAGTGGAATTTGGACTGGGGTGGTGTTGAAAGCTGGGCTGAAAGGGCGGAACACCATATCCGGGCACCAACTCGAGCAGCGACCATTGTAGGGAACGAACGGGAAGAGGATTGTCGGACGAGGTGGACGACTTGAATGCCACCGGTGCGTGAAAGAAAAGCAGAAAGTTCTTTCAAACAAGGTTGTCAGTGAAGTCGCGTTTAGTAGATGTTTCGAATGACGTCAAATGATCTCGTTTCGAGCTGAGACACGGGGCGATCACTGTACCGGCCAATGCGCCGGGCACTGTACCCGCAGCTACATTAAATATGCCTACAATTTCCTCCTGCGACTCGTGTTAAAACACCTGCAACTACCGCTTCAACGTTCGTTGCTTCTCGGCATGCTCTACAACCTTTTGCTCAACAAACATTCCCTTTCGCTTCCTCACCTTGTCCACATATACCTTGGCAACATTCGCACGATCAGCCTTTTCTCCGAAATCTTCCAGCTCTTCTTCTGTTGTTGGAACCCAGAACGGATCCTGATCGAGCATTTCAAAGCCTGCAAAGACAAGCTGAGGGCTGGCAGCACCCGAAGTTCTTTTCCGGATTTCTGTGAGGGATAGTGATGAGTACTCTCGATACCATGGAGATGTCTACGAGAACGCTACGAACCGTCTGCAAATCCGAAACTCTCGATGACCGGCATCATGGCACGGATTGAAAAGAACGATGTTCCCTCCTTCATTTCTTCCGATACAATCCTTCCTCGTCGCCGAGCCACAACAGCGTACACTTTGCCCAATACGTCGGCTGTTGTACGTGAAAAGGTCAGCGACGGCAGTCACACGCGCTAAAATCCGCAGGGCTTACTGGAAGCCTGGATATCACATGAATACATGGCTAACATGATTCGCGGCGACCAATCCAGCAGACCTTCATGACAGAGATCCTTGACTAGTGAAATCAATGAACCTGTGACTTGAGGCATTCGCGTTCGCACTTGCAGAGGAGGGGGGCATATTAGTACTTGGCGTGGTCTCGAATGTCCTACAATTGACTTACGACTGTCTTCTTGACCAGAAACATCGGCGACTTCGATCTTTTCAACAAAGTATGCCATTCCCACAACAGGTTCGGCACAAAGCGGGCCCTGCTGATTAGCAAGTTGGAAACCAGTCTGGATGTTTCCATCGAAATCTCGCAACATGCTCAAGACCGTACTACGCTGATCTTGAGCCGTACTTTCCGCATCCGTCATCAGCGAGTCTTCGATGGCGGTGTTGGCGAGCGTCTCGACCAGTTCCGCGACTTCCGCAGCGGTTTTGCCCTCTTCTCGGGCTTGAATAAGCTGTTCCGACTGTGATCGCAAACTTTACAGGAAACGCGTTAGCCACATGCAATCGAGAGAGTCCGTCAGTAAGGAAGACCCACCTTCGTCTTTTCTGTCGAGTCCTGTCGATTAACAAATTCGGGCCAACACGTTTAGGTCCAAACGCCCAAATCGAATCAGCAACATCCTGCCACTCTCCTCCAGCAGCCTTCAAAAGTTCGTCCAGCTTGATCCAAAACTCTTTCGGCCCGACGATATGGACATTGCCCTCGGAAGCGTTTGGTACGCCTTCCATGCGCGCTTCGTCGCCTCCGCCTTCTACCATGAGGTTTGCGATGGTGCTGGCATGGGATTGCAGGAATTCGACCACTTTTTGGGGCAGAAGGGCTGCACGGATAGTCACATTGACGAGTGATGCTACGCTACTCCCAGCAAATCGTCCTCTAGCTTCCAACGTGGAACGCGAACTGTGCATCTCTGGTGAAAGTCAAGTGCGTGTCAGGCAGGTCCGAGCGCTGATTTTTACTGCATGCGCACCTGCTTGTTTGACCGCGGTTTCACGGAAAGGAACGATCGCTTCCGAAGCAGAAATCGCACACTTGGCAAATCTTTCCCTTAAATCCTTGAGACACCGCTGTGCAAAGATCGAGAAACAATGTTAACGTTCGTTCGAGCCAAAAGTGAGACTCGTATTGTACCTCCAAGTGCAGCTCTCCTGCAGTCAGAATCACATGCTCTCCAGTCTCCTGGACAAGAACTTCGACACAAGGATCCGCTTGGTTCAGTAATTTGAGACCTTCAACGAGTTTCGGCAAATCCACTAGAGGAGACAATGGACGCGTGTTAATAAGGCAGAACGGCAAGTACGCCGGTTGAACACATACCGGGATTTTCTGGCTCGAGTGCCACTCGCACAATTGGAGCCGACTACCATTACATGTATCAGCATCTGATATAGTGAGAAGAACATCTTGAACTAACCTGCATCGCAATTCCCGCCAAGTTGATCAGTCGAGCACCTTCTTCCTCCGACGCCTTGGTCAACTTGCAGATAGTTGCATTCCTGAATACCTTGCCTTCCAAACCTCCGATAGCGAAGATATTCCCTGCCGGCACGAAATCCACGGGCACAAGTTCTCGACCCATCATCATGTAGAGATTACTGATTTCCGTCGTTGTATTGTGTTTCACATTCGAGGGGTGGTCCGCCGGTAACGACGGGTTAAATTTGGGAAGAATGCATTGCACAGTGTCTCCCTTGCGGATAACACCAGAATAGATTCTGGCAAACCCAATCAACGCTTCTCCAGTCTTGTCCGCCGTCGCATCCGAGTTGTCAACACTAAGCGCAACCGTGCTCTCTACGGCCGGCAACTGACTTGCATTCAAAGCAATTTCTCGTGCGCCTTCAATCATGGCATTTTCATCGGCAGCGAGAGCTGCTCGTCGCTCTCGTTCCTCTCTTCCACGTCGGCGCATGTCTTCGGCAGACAGTTCCTTTCTACGGTACTCTGGCAATTCAGTTCGCGGGACCGCAAACATTTTGCTGACGTATGCGACGACATTGGCGTCGTCCGCCTGGTTACACGAGTAGAGATCGCTTTCAAGGAAGTTGTTCGGTTTTACGGTTCCAGTTGACGGCGAGGTATGTACCGTCGGGTGAAGCATTCGAGGGAGTCGTATTGGTTGTGCACCGGACGGAGAAGGTATCACATCTACTACCGCTTGAAACACGCATGTTGAAAGCGGAAGCCATTGTTGGAAGATAATGTTGAGGAGAGATCTGGTATCTTTACTTCTGAGATCTCGCGGGCTGACTCGAACGTTGAGAGCTGTCACGATCTTCTGTACCTTGTCCGGATTGCTAGATGAAGACTGGTCAATTTTCTGATAGATACTCAAACGACGGAAAGACTTACTGCTCTTCCAGCACAGTCTCGTATACTCTCCAAATGTTGTCCAAAACAAACTGCACAAACAGCGGCTTCAACGTCTTTCCCAGACTCGCTGCCTTTTTCCGTCCGACAACCCGCTTGCTTTTCGGATCGAGATAGTAATCTCCCCACAACACCTTTCTCAGTTTTTGCTCTTGGATCCCCAACTTGGCGGCATAAAGTTGCGCAAACTTGCCTAGCCTAAACGCCCATCCATCGATCGCAGAGGCAAAAACGACGTTGCCTCTCTCTGGTGCGAAATATAGATCCTCGTCTTCCTGCTCTTCGAATTCCCCAAAATCGATATCGTCATCCGGCGCACCGACGGGTGTGTTTATTCCAGATCCAGAGGTGGAAGCTGCAGCATCCTCGGCTGCGTCTTTCGCATCTTGTCTCTCCTTTAGCCGCTGCTCTCGCATCTCTCTCCAACGCAAGTCATCCTCCATTCGAGCACTGGCAAAGAACGATCCCATTACGGCATTGACTTGCTCGATCAGTTGACTGAGATGATGGTACGCTTCAGAGGGCGATAATTTGAGTTCGGTGATTAAGCGATCTAGTTTGTTGATGACGAGGATCGGTTTGAGGTTATCTAGCCATGCCTGTCTTAAAACTGCTATCGTCTGTGGACAAGGCAATTCAGCTAAACGATCCCGTACCTTCCACTCAGTATGTACGTACCTGAGTGCAGACTCCCTCTACCGAATCTACCAAAACCAAAGCGCCATCGCATAGTCGGGCAGCGGTTGAAACTTCCGATGCAAAGTCGACATGTCCAGGGGTATCGATCAAGTTGAGAATATGATGCGGTGACTGTTCAGCTAGAGATAGGTGGTATATTCAGTTGGAAGATCTGTAAGCGTTGGACTTGCCGCAAGCGTGAACACACCTTCACCCTCCTTCCGACGCCGTAACATTTGGAATCGCAAGGAAACGGCGCTGCTCTCCATTGTGATTCCTCTCTCCTGCTCATCTTCTCGCGAGTCAAGAAACCTGATTTTCCCGGCTAGCCTTGCACTAATGATGTTGTTTGCACTGAGCAAGCAGTCGACCATGGACGTCTTTCCATGATCGACGTGTGCTAGTACTGTGATATTCTGTCAAAGGAACGATGCTGTTTAGCGACTGAAATGCTACACATCTGACCACACGTGATGCTAACCCTCGTGTTTTGGATAGGAACTGCAAAGGTTTGAGAAGCCATGATGAACGTTTGTTGGCTGAGGGGATGTTGTTAACAGCTATGTAGCAAGACGCCGAAAGCACAGAATATCTATCTACTCCGTTATTAGCTTTGAGTTTACGTTGGGAAGGCGGAAAGTGGAGGCAGGAATTCGCAAAGTTGACTGGACGCTACGATCGAGAGGAGGCGGACATGCAGATACGTCATGCAGTCATGTCCGCTCAAATTTCGGAACATGGCCTACTTCTGCTTCATTAGTTATTAGATGCTTCATCGCTATTCATTACTTGCCACCGACCCACAACACCGCAACTACCAACTTACAACATGTCTACCTCCACTCAGCCACCCCAACTCATCATCCAGCTCGCAAGAGGCGTCATCTCTATCCTCGACCTATGGCCTGCACTCCGTCTCGCCATCTCGGAAAAATGGGCAGGTGACGATTCGGCACAACGTAGAACCGACATTCAATCGTACATCATTGACGTTTTCGAGGATGCTATTCGCCAAGACCACGGATCAGTCGAAGCCGCGACATCACTCCAGGCTAGCGCGAGCGGTGCTCACCCCCTCGATGATGTAATTGATCAAGATGAATTGGCAGATTGCTTGATTGCTGCCATGCAGGAAGCATTCGAAGTCGATCTCGAGGACGGGTCCGATGAAACGGTCGCCAAAGATATTATCAGACTATGGAAGCAGCTCGTCCGGGGAAACACCACTATGCTGCAGGAAGTGGAAGCCTTGGCTGCATCAAAGGCCAGTCAAAAAGTGAAAGCGAGCGGTCAAGATGGGGAGCAGGAGGTCGATGAGGATGGAAATCCGGTTGAGGATGATGATGATGACGAGGACGAGGATATGGCGACGGACGATGACGACCAAGAGGCACCGAAACTGGTGGACACAAAAGCAAACGAGCCAAAGGAGCCAGTGGTAGACGAGGATGGATTCACGCTCGTGCAAAAGGGCAGCCGGAAATCGGGTCGATGAGCGGGACGGACAGCTGGGACGTCAACGTTGTATAGCTAGAACGCGTGCGATCTTCAACACACATATAGTATGGCGTGCATCGATTCATGCATTCATGGTATTTGGGCAGAAGGTTTATACAGAAAATCATACAGTATGTGTGTGACTATCTCGGTTTGGAAGCAGTGTATATCCTTTTGATTGACATTGTTCACGACGAGTTTTCACTTCTTTACCCGATCCTAAGTCCCAGACCCAATCCTGCGAGGAAGGACGCTCGTTCTGTTGCAAGTAGGTATAAATCAGATATTGCACCCCGTGCCCGACAGTACGGCCGAGAACCAGTGACTCACGCTGGAAATTGGCCGTTAGGAAGTCAACGATCCACCTGTACGCGCCAGTGATCGTAGGAGCTACCCGTCGGCCTTCAGTTGGGGCTAGTGACGAGCTGGTGGATGGCAGAGAGCCAAATGTGTTTTCGTAAGCGGATGACAGTTTACTCCAGTTGATGTTGATGAATGAGCGGGATTGCATGTACTGTCGCGAGTGAAACAAACGACAAAGAATATCAGTATAAGCAAGACATGGCGCGAGCACGTAGACGGACCTGCATCAGCACATAGGTACCGCCGAGGAAGAAGGCGATCAACTTGGCGCCCTTTTTGATAAAGATGCCGGCACAGATACCACAGATGGCGCCGAAGGAAAGTTCGTAGGGGGAGAGGATTGACTCGGTTGGCAGAGAGTCAGCCTTTCCGGAAGGCGCAGGTGCAGGCGCAGCGGTGGACGATGTGACTGTCGAGCAGCAGAGAGTGAGCGACTGGCAAGCTCACGATCGACGGACCCCAATGCCAAACTTACAGGAATCACACTTGACATCGCCCTTGGCCTGCAACCCCATCATCTGGAATCCAACCAAGCCGAGACTGGCACCAAGACCCACGGTGGCCATCCTCCTGCCAAAGCTCGACTTTGCGGCTTGTGCATAGGGAGAAGCGATGGCGGTGGACAACGAGCGGAATGGACTAGCGTTGGCGGATCGGATGGCGGGGAATGGTCGCGCAGTGCGAAGGCATGGTCGCAAAGTGCGTGTGAGGGTATTACCGGCGAAAGACATGTTCGGGAGTGCAGAGTGAGGCGGGACTAGAGTGTAGGTTGATGCCCGTCCAGATGGTATGTACGATAGGAAGAGTCTTCTTGACAAACGATAGGCAAAGTTCAAAAGAGATGCGACGACTTTATTAGAGTGACGTCAAGAAAGAGGAATGTGCGCCCGCCACCGCTTCGTCGGCCCGAGTCCAGAGTCCAGCGAGTCCAGCTTGAAGGGATGTCGTCGCCGTGATTTTGGTTGTATCAAATGGCCGTCTCGACACCTCCTGTACCCTATTGATGTCTACTTCATCGTGCCTAGACACCACTTGATACTGGATCTGAAGCAAGATGTGCGAAAGCGCGTATTTTGGGACTGGATCTAGAGGCAAGGCAGCTTGTAATGGCTGTTGAGGAACGGGGTTTGCTTCAGGGGCAGAAGGCGAGGACCTGTCCAGACCTTAGGTGACTTTTCTTTGCCTGCATCTGTCTTGAATGCGGATGAATTATACTAAGTGTAATGATGCTATGCAATGATCACTTTATGAATCGGGTCTCTAATTATCGTTGAGCCTGCTGATGAGTACTGACGTGCCGATCCGGTAGCGGCAAACGTCCATCCATCCACGTAGTCGACATCTCCTAGGCTGTTACTGAGTGAACTCTAGCAGATATCCTGCTGCAGTGGATGTATCGGCAAAAACGGAGAGGACTCAATAAGTTAAAGTAGATATATCATTCAACCACTTCAAGCTTCTTTCCTCACCTAACGCCCAATACTGTATGCGCTTGAAAGTCTCGCCTGCGCCTCCACCAAGCGCAAGGACCAACGATTCTGTGAGTACCTACCTACCCAGTCGTCATCTCGATCAACAGTATTCACTCTTGCTAGATGTTGTAATGAAGGTCAGGCTTATAGAAACAGTAGCAGGATCGAATCACATGCCAGATATTGGGCAGATTGGAACGGTACAACAAATTTCCCTGGAAATCGACCCGTCGTTAGCCTAGGTCTCGCACCGTTTGGGACGTCGGACAGCAATCCACTACTGTTGCATCTAGCATTGCGACAATCACCTTACTGGAACGGTAAGAGTGATCGGAACGCCTATATACCCCTGAGGCGTCTTGCGATACCGCCATGTCACAGGTAGAAGACATCACCAATGCCGAGGAGCTGCTACAGGCACCATCAAGGCTACTCGGTTTACTACAAGGAGCACGAGCAGATCCACTCGACGTCGAAATATCCGAACGCTTGGAGGACGAGTTGACCGAAGCGCTCCCATGGCTCCATTCGCCGCTGTCTTTCCCTCGACCTGAAGCAGCGCAGAGAACCAAAATCGAATCTCAAGCAGGAACACAGTATGCGCCTGCTCGGATCGCAGAGTGTAATTTCCTGTCGGATTATTTGCACATATCAGAGGACCTATCCGTGGTGATACTTGAGGAAGCCGCGCGTCAAGCACCAAAGTATGGACGGACCACCATTGATACCGCCATCAAGCTCTTTCATGAACTTGTACGCGCCAGGATCGAATGCGTAAAGGCCGTCTTGCGAGGAATTGAGCCACAGTGGAACGAAGCCACGGGAGAAAGAATAAACTTGGGCGATTTCGGCGAGACGGAAGAGCTCTTGGCAAGAGCAGCGGATATCCTTTATCAGCGGAGTAATGTCGGTCAAGGGAGTCAAGGCGAAAGAGGTCTGGCCGGACCAGGTGGAAATGACTCGTTTTTTGACTCTGTGTTCAAACAAATCGAAACATGCGCCGGGTGGATAGAGGAAACCATTCCAGGAGACCGAAGACTGCCCCTTGCGACTCAGCTACCTATTGATGTCCAAACTTTACGGGTAGCAGAATGCAGATCGCACCAACGCGGTCTCATAAAACTGCTATACATCGTCGCCGCCAACGGCAATCTGCGCAAGAGCGATTTAATTGGTTTGGTAAAGTGGCTCAAGACACGCACCGATGTCGATGGATTGACAATATTGGCGCTATCGTGAGTAGAAATTTCTGAGTTGTAACGGCCCACCCACTGATTTTCTGTTGCCTTTAGTGTCTTTTTGGCTGCTATACAGCATTACGATCCTTCACGACCATTGCACGACCAATACGAATCCTATTCAGTACGTACTTACCTCATCGCTGTAGATGTTCGATCACTGATTGCTACTTCTGCTCTCTAAGCCTGTTGTCAAGGGTTATGCACAGGATCCCGCGATCTTGCAAATCATTACCAACCAGATAGTAAGCACGCCAGGTCACGCGGAGCCTACATGGTATCTGACTAGACATTGTATCGGCCAAACAGGTATATGAAGAGGAATGGAAGCAACCATGGCTATCCCGCATTTTGCTCCTGTCTTGGTGTCTGTTCGTGGAGAAGGCATTGCTCTCGGATCGTTACAATGATCACATGCAGCTGCCGAAAATTCTGGAAAAAGGTGTAGGTACCGTCATCCAGTCATCCATCGAAGGCGATGCATTCCAAAATCTACGGACAATCGTTTTACCGACCACTGCTATTCCCGATGGCATTTGGAGGCATCGACACAACGCTCATACCGGCCATCATACGATAACGAATTTGGCAATGGACCCGTGGCCGGAAATCGAGCAGGAATATGCAGCGGACGTGCTTCGACAGGTTGATCTCATCATCAAGAGTCTCCTCGGCGCTTTTTCCCACATCAACAAATTGCGCAATCGAGAAGAAGATCGTGTCAAGTCGAGCGACGCAGCCGGGAGCGGAGGAGAAAAGAGCGTGAATGCAAGTGGCGCTGTGATGGGTGAGGATATCAGCAGCTCATCAGAAGTCCGGACAGACTTTGCCGCCTTGGTCGAATTGATTATCGCACTCTACCGCGAACTTCCCTTGGACCACGACGACACTCTTTGGACAGAATTACGTTTCTTTATGATAGTGGCGGATATGGAAGGTTTGCAGGGCGTGAATCTGTTGTCGCGTCTCACCCTGGCTGTGAGCAGTGGAAAGAAAGGGACGAATAGGCTATACCAGGCATTAGTGGATTCCGATCTCGGCAAACTCGACTTTGACGAGATTTTCGGTCATTTCCAGCATGTCGTTACTCGAAAGCCGATGTTAACGGTGATCCACACGTCACCGAGATCATTGGGCGGTCCTGGATCCCCTCAACATCAGCTCAATGACGCCGAGTTGCGGCCAGAAGAGGCACAGGCGCTAGAGGGCTATTGCGCTATCCTGGTTGCCATTTTCAGGTGGCATCCGACGTACGCCCATGCCATGCTGGAAGCGCACGATCCGAGCCCAGTCAGCTTGTTATGGCAGCTTGTGAATCGTAATATTCCAACGACCACAAAGGCCGCTGTGCTCGATACGATCAACGCATTCTGCGCTGCTTCTGGGGAAGTGAACCCGAGGGCTCTGGAAACCTCGTTCATCGAATTGGAGAAGCTCGGCGTCAGATCAGCTAAAGAGAAGCATCCTTTACATTCTGAGTCTATGGCACAGCTGCCATTGCTACCAACATATCAGGATACCAACCGTGCCTGGTTGTTCAATCTCGAGACAAATGACGCTCAGGCGAACGCTTCAGTTGCCACTTCAGCCCTCACCCGCTTGTTTCGCACCTTGCTTGATGATCGTGCAACCACACCTGTGGGTCACGACCAATCTTCATCGTTATCAATCTTGAAATCGTCCATGGTACGGTACATCCTAGACGATGCAACACCTCGGGCCACGACGTTACTACAACATGCGACTACTGCAGCTTCCGGATACTCACTACTGTCGGCAGTTCTCGCCTTTTTCCAGCGATCGCTCCAGCGGTGTGACTTCTCTTCGATCGTCGCCGCCAACGAACGCTCTCCAGGTCACATTGCGAATCCAGGCGAACTTGGCAAGTTGACGGACGCTCTTGCTCAACCTGGTGTTCTGGTGTTACATCGCCTCTTAACCGACGAAAAATTGCGAAATATCCTGATGGAAGCGGCTGTTGCCCGCGCATCCGAAACCGCCAAGAACGATGCAACATTGGCAGAGGCGTTGACGGATATATCCCTCCATGCCCTTCAGGTGATTCAAAAAGCTTTGCAGGTTCAGTCGATATTCCTTGAGGTATTGCTGCCCAGCCTGAGGTCTCATGCCAGTAAATTACCACAATACAAGGCGTTTCTGTCCGCCAGCTCCCCGCCTTTGGACTGGTTTTTGGCACATCAAGCACATTTCAATGTACAAATTGCTACGTACGTCGGCACTGAAATGCCCCGTGCTCTGGCGCAAAATGCTATCAGCCTATTAGGGGAGCTCGGTCGCTCTCCACACATGGCGTCGACATATTTGCACAACGGCAAACGCACCAGCGGAAATGCACTTGCATACATGATTTCCTCAGCATCGGAGTCGATGGTCATCCTGGCCGGGTTCGTCGACCGACTTTCGACTGAAGACGTAGAACAGGAGACCCATGACCAGTCCCTGCGGCCTGCCCGTTTATGGCTTGACAGTAAAGATCAAATTACAATCTCGCAGGATCCTAAGTCGACTCGCGATATCATCCTTGGATTTTTGCTCGAAGGCACCCAAGTGACTGTGTCGGGTTTGACACTGGCTCACTTTCTTTTAGGTTATCTATCACATAGTACGGACGGTAGCCCCCAGATTGCTCAACATCTACCACCGGATGGTATACATGCTGTAATCGATCGGAACAGCAGTTCAGAAACATCCAGCAACGTAGTTCACAGAACATGCTTTCACGTCATCGTCGACGCCTTGAGCATTGGCTTCCAGAACCTTGATGATCTCGGCGGAGTGGTCGATGGACACCCACTTGTCACATCGCCGGCATTTGCGTACAAGGCCATCAAGCTCTTGCATCAACTTGCTCGCAACGAGCTGACAGTTTTACCGACTACTCGGTACCTTCGTGATCAGAAAGACTTCATCAACGCTTCTTTACTGCACCTTCCTCTTGTGCCTCAATCACCCACCGACGGCGGAGTCGACGGTACGCTAGTATACGAGGATGGCGTGACGGTCAAATTACCGGCAAGAACATTACTCGCGTATTTGCGATATCAGGCAGAACTTTTCTCTCTTGCTGCATTGGAACTTCACATTACGAGCGCGGATAGTCGGGAGGCGGAAAGGATTGTCAAAGCAGTTTTCGAGAATTCCGAGGATCAGTCCACAGAAAGCGGGCAGTCCGGTATTCTTGGATTGGAAGCCTTGCAACGATTAAATTTTCAATGGTTGGCAGAGCTTTCAACGCAGCCGAATGCGCAGCACTTTGTCAACGTCGATTTCGCTAGTTACAGAACAGCAGATCAAGAAGGCTGCGTCATTTATGACCTGGACGAGCTGGACGTCGCTTTGAGACGGGAAACCCGGAACGCGGTGCGCAACCTTGTCGGCGATCCTGCTCTTAGGGCACAACACGCGCTGGATCTCGATAGAAGAGCAATCCTCAAATATTTGGACAACGACAACAGAAAAATGCAGATCGCTCTTGCGCTCAACGCCTGTCTAGAAGCATGGAGCAAAGTTACTACCATCATAGTAGGCAAGACGGCACACTTTATTCCCGAAGCCCATCGAGCTCCCATCATCAACGAATTGTCTCTTGCTGGCTTTGCCACACTCGGAGCAGCAAACAGCATGATCCCTGCAAAAACAGAAATATTGAGCAATACCATTTTAGCTCTCGCAACCTCCTTGCAAGGAGAACAACAGCATCCCGCTTCTCGAATGCCGGAAGAGCAACTGCAGATTCTCCTAAGACATGTTATCTCTGGCGTTATCGGCGCGGACACCACCGAACCTGCAAGAGGATTCTTGTACTCCACCATGATAATTTACCTCCGGTGCTTGCTGGAGTATGGTACTTCGGTAGATCCGACACACGCGTCGCTTTCGCTTTCAAGCCAGAGCGTTCTGGGATCCGACATCGATCGATTGCTTGCGGTGTTGTGCCGAGATGCCTTGAACGGTTCGGAAATTTGGAAAACAGTGTCGTACAGTCTAATAGACGTCATTCTGCAAAGCTCGGCCACCTCTACCAATAAGTTGATCGAGAAGCTATGGCAAAGTGGTGTTTTGCACAATTTCGTTGCGTCAATCGCAGAGAATGATCGCGACGTCCAGCTTGCCCTGGGTTCGGAACCTGGTGAGTCTCATTCGATTGCGGCTGACTTTTCCGAAGGCTGTTTGCTGATGAGCCTATGTAGATGACGTGAATGCCATCTTTGTGTTGGAGGCGAAGCTAGCCATGATGTTACGGATCGCGCAGTCTGAGATCGGAGGCGAGAAACTGATTCAAGCTGGAATTCTGAAGACGCTAGCTAGATGTGATTTCATCTCCAGACAGCCATACCTGGAAGACATGAATCGTCAGTACATTACAGAACCTCGATCTGCTTGCCTGTAACTGACCTTCCCGTCTATAGAATCGGATGATATATTGCCAATACCTGCCGAACGTTACCATCAAGTGATATTACCTGTGCTGCAAGTAGCAGCTGCTGTTTCACGGACACTAAGTACCGAAACCGTCAAAGTACGCTCTACCGATCATGTCGAGACACTGCTTCCGTGCTTAACTTCCGGCTCTACACAGGACTGTGTCATATTCCTTACAGGGCAAGTCGACGCTTTCCTACCGATTCTGCGCAGCGACAGTGCAGCAATATCACTAGCTTCAACGAAAGAAGCTGCCTTGTTGGTCAACATCTTATACCAGATTCTTCGAACTCGCAATTCGGCCGTGAGTGCACTTCTCGGAGGTGAAACCATGACGTGACGTTCTCAAAGCTGATATCTTGTGACTGCGAAAGGCCGCATTGTCGGATCTCAAGGGGTACGAGCATCATTTAAAGGCTTTGTGCTACAAGTACTTCTCCCCAGACCGGTGGATGACGTCGGTGGTCCCTTTGACGGCACAGGAACAAGAACAGGCAACGACGAAATTCGGTAAGTAGCTTATCTATCGTACAAAGTGAATGATTTACCTACAAGTGTTTGCATTATTGCAGGTATCAACGGTGTTACCGTATTTGAGTGGCAACTGAGAAGGACCGGCACGAGCCTCTTGCAGGCACTTTTAGCCTACTTCCACCTTGCAACGAAAGGCTCCGGTATGTTTGGTAGCTCAAGGAAACACGGTGACTATGCTGACTGCCCCGCACACACTCCTTAGACCCAGATCAGTTCAAGCCGGTGTTTATCGCAGGAGGTCAGCTCGGATTGGACAAAAATGCGACCAAAGGTGGAGGTGAGCAAGCTAGTGTGAATATCCCGAGTCGCTACTGATACTATGTTCTTTGACAGCAACATATGCTAGTTTGGATCAGGCCGTTCAACTAGTGGGGATCACAGTTCAGGAACTCAGTCAGATATCGTCTCTAGTTGAGGATCTGAATAACAGGGTGGCAGATCAATACTCATTAACGGACGTACAGATAGACGATGTAAGTGGACTCAATTGTTTATCGACGCCTCTTGAAATTGAGTCGTTTGATCTCTGCTGCTAGTTGGTGAAAATCTCGCCAACGCCCGACAAGGAGAACCTCTCGCTGGATAGGCGTCGACTAGTCGCATTCGAGGAGATTAAACGCTTACAAAATGCGTGCACAATTTACGGGAGGGTTTTACTTCGTGAGTCGACGTAGTCTAGCATTCTTTGCTTGAAAAGTGCAATTGACCATGAGCCACGTTCCGATATTGCAGAGAACCTTGAAGCGCTCCTATTATTAGTAAGTCTTGACGGAGAGCTCAGCTACTTTCCAAAGACTAACTAGCCACTTCTTCAGCTCAATCGTCACATGAGATATTACAATCGTTTGGTCATGGATCAGGTCTCAAATTCACGGCGGTACATTCAAACCGCCAAATCCCAGTTTGTCAGGGTTGAGAAGGACATTGTCTTGCGCTGGAGCGAAGAAACAGAGTCTGCGCTTTTCTCCCTGAAGCCGGTCCTGGAATTCCTGAGAGACTTGCCAATCGTGAGTCCGAATCGCTTGTTTCGTTGCCCTATCGCAGAAGTACTAAACACCTGCTGTGTATCAGAGCTCGAGTATACTGGAAGAGCGGGTGTCGCGGCAGCAATATCTGCTTGCCCTTATACATGCATTAGACGCATTCGAACCGTACCAAAGACTTGTATAGAGGAATTTATCGGAGTGAAAGTGAACAATATCATCGCATTCGTCTTGTGAACAAGCCACGTCTAAGGGCGTTTTGCCCTGCCACATAACCAGTCCAGAATTGAGTCGAATCGAATCGATAATGCACGAACAGCAACTGCGACTGCGCCATGATTGTTTACGGAATCAATAAGCTCGTAAAAACCGTAGATGCAATAAAAACCGTAGATGCAATCTGTCACTTGCCATGATAGCGGAATGTGTGCTCCTAACATACGTTCAAGGATCAATAAATCAATAAGAGAAGTATAAGAGAGAACAAGACTTTACAAAAGGCAGAAGAGGAAGAGGAAGACGACTTCGATCGCTTTGCTCGCGCTTTTATGTTGGCGCATGTTTTCGTCGCCCAGTAGAGTGAGATGAAACGGTCATTGATTGTAGGTGTATACAACTGCGTTATTCCACAAGGACGATTCAAAACGGAGACACACGACATCTACCGTAAGGAAATACCTGTTTCGTCTCACTCCAAAAAAAAACCTACGAAAATGGCCGATTCCGTAGCTGTCTTGCCTGCCTTCTCTTTCGCTGAAAAGGCAAGTTTGTAGTCATCATTTCCGACACTGCGCATCGCTTACTCAACGTTCTTTGTCCTTCCAGATCGAAGAAGTCGCCACTTTTTTGGCCCACCAACTGCCCGGCGCCGACAACGACAAGCAAGCTTGGTTGCAATCAGTTCGGGAGTCCATTACTGTTCCAGCTGCTGTCGCGGAGGAGGATGGAGAGGCACCGACGCAAGTGGCAGATCTGAGTCAGGAGAAGAAGGATGCCGTTGTGGAAAAGCTGGTCAAGACTACTGAAGACGTCAATGGTGGTCTGGAAGCATCGGAGCGAGGTGCGCATGTCCCATTCTGCTCATCACAAGCGTCTGCTCACAATTTGATTTACTCAATACAGACGTCGAATCAACTCATCTCGTCTTTCAATCGCTTCTGATTTCCGATTTCAACGACGAATCGCGATACCAGCGTGTAGTTGAGAGTGTCTGTAAAGGTGCCGCAGCGGCTTCATCAAAGGCTCGAATGGAGACTGCTCTCCGAGTGTGAGTAATTAATTGACCTCATGGCTTGTGCGAGAATGTGCTTTAACGTTTAGTGTCGTAGCTTGATCCACGCATACAATCTTACACCTGTCGACTCGAAGCTGCGACCAACAATCCTGCTGTCCACTCTTCGCGTCCTTTCCTCTTCCGAGCATCTCGACGTCACCGCATTGCCGCTTCCCATCACTGTTATTGAAAAGTCCGTGTCCGCTTGGTCCCTGTCAGCATCAGAAAAGGCTCAATGGTTACAGCAAGTCGCCGACACCTACGAGAATGCTCAGACTGCAAAGATCGGCTCGACGGATTCCTTGAAAACAACAGCGCTGCAACTGCGAGTATTGGCTTTGATCATCGCTGAAGGAAGCGACCAGAAGGCAGTCGACTCTGCATTGGCCAGTGCATTGAAAATCGAGACCAACTACGACTTGGTACCGGTGCTTAAAGTTCAGGGCGTACGAGAGGGTATGAGCGGTGAAATGAAGGAGCTGGTCAGGCTATTTGAAGAGAATGTCGAGTTGAACGAGTGTCTGGGCTGGGTTCAGAGCCATGAATCTTTCCTTACTGGTCTTGGTGAGCTTCAACATGCCTATCATGCTCTGTTTCCAGATCGTTTACTCTTCATCGGATAGGTCTCTCCACTGAGGATATTACACGCAAACTTCGTCTCTTGGCTCTTGTCAGCCTCTGTGCGGCAAGCCTGAATCGAGATATCCCATACTCTGAAGTTGTGCAAACCCTGAGCGTGGAGGAGGACTTGGTGGAAGCTTGGGTAATTGACGGTAAGTAGATTGTCGGCTGGACCGGCGACACTTCCTGACCTTTTTTTTTATCTATCCTACCGCTCAGCTATTCACGCCAACTTGCTCAAGGCCCGTCTATCGCAACCCAAAAAGACACTTCGGGTTCAATCCGTTGCATCGCGTGCATTCGGACTAGCCGAGTGGAAATTGTTGGAAAAGAGATTGGGAGAATGGAAGTCAACGTTGGAGGAGGTCCATGGTGTCGTGGCAGATGCCATCAAGCGGGATCAGGAGCCATCTTACGCTGGTGGACGACGTAACGTTAAGAAGACACATGCGCCGGCCGAGGCCCAGGCGGCTCCTGCTCAGACTTCTGAGGCTTAGATTATCCTGATAGGGAACGATATCGTTTTACCAGTGTAGAATAGCATGGCATATTAGATATCTTGTACGCATTGGAGATTGGGGCGGCGGGTTTCGAGGCTGTCACAAGGTTTCAAAGCTGAAAGCTCTGCAAGGAGTCTGCACATTATGCTCAGAATGTCAGTGCGGCAGATTCGAAGCCATCGAGCGGGAATACGGAATCTTCAAGCTTTCGGATCCTGGATTACCGCCGTTGAACGCTGATTTAGTGGCACCACCAAGAGCGGGCCATTTCGAGAGCTTACCTTTGTTCGATCAATCCGGATACAGCTCCGTATAGAGGATCGTCATAAGAGACGAATTCGGGGCTGTACGATGTTGAGCGGAAAGGTGAAAGGAATGAAGATCTGTGATTTGACCAAGCGGATTATTCAGCAAGCGCAGGTACGTCTGTTTGGCATGATGTAAGCCTACCGAAGATGTAGCGCACCGAACAAGACGGATTTCGTGGCCTTTTCTCGACGGAGGTAGTCGTCCATTACACTGCGGTAGGGAGGCTCATCTGGCTGCAAGAGTGATACAGGAGGATGAGATTATGGAGAGAAATGCGACTGAATAGGGCAACTCGGCAATGGCAGCGGTGATGTTCGTGCTTACGCTGTGAGATGCTGAACCGGATTCGTAGGTGCGAGACCAATGAGAGACGGGGATATGAATCAAGCAGCCTGCGGGGGCATTCAGGGGAATCATCACCAAGCAGAACGGCGTCAGCGATTCGTCGACGTCGACGATGTAGTGAACGATGATTGACGGAAGCGAGACTGTCCTCCTGCTGGCAGCTACCTACCTGGAAATAACTTCTTCCTTAGTGCGTCCACATCCCACATCTCCTCCTCTGTCTCAGACTTGACCACATTCAGTACGAGCTCTGCTGCTGAGTTTCCGACATCAGGTTTCCCGATTGGCACCTTGAGCGAATACAAACAAAGAGGCTCCGATGCTTGTGGCCCATTGACGAGCCATCTGTAGGGATTTCGAGAGAATCCGTCGTAGTAGAAGCTGTAGAAGAGAGATGTGGTGAGTGAGTTTTTAGTGATTAAGCATGTCGACTTACATGGATCCGATGTGTGTAGCTGCACTGTATCGCTTGACTGCCGACATTGCAAGTTGAAACTACCAGTAGCACTACGTCAAAGCACCGAGCGGTTGGTAGCAAAGGGGCAAAGGCAGCTTGTTTATGTACCTCCCTGCCGAAAACTGTGCAATTCTCTAGCTTATCTGGCAGCTTGGCGTTTCAGAGTCTCGTCCCCCAAAAAGAAGGCTGGGAACACGATAGGGGCTGATCGCGCGGGCTTACTATGATAAGCTATTGGACCATGTGCAAAAAAGAAAGGCAATTGGGTTCACGACAACTGGTGATAGAAGGCCTTTCTCTGTTTGACACATCGAGTCTTTAGGTTATGTAAAATCCAGCAGATCATATGCTAGAATATCAGTAGATTGCAATACGTGGCCATGGTAGTAAGAGCGTGCATGAGGAGCTTGTTCAGGTCAGTCGCGTTTGGGGAAAGTACCATTTGTGGTAGTCATATCCTCGCCTTAATGCCTGAGATTCAGATAATATCGACCACCGGCTCAGCCACCCTATCTATGCTCTGTGTGGTTTCCCCTTAGTTCCAGTTCCTACAACATTTACTATCCAATGTGACCTTCCAGCGCCAGGCAAGACAGCGACCCAAGTAGTGGACTAAATGGCCCCAAGACCAGAGTCACGTGACCTATAGCCCAAGCTGAATGCGATCACCACCCTCCTAATAAACTTGGATTACTCATGGAAGACTGGAGACTCTTGCTTGTTGTAATCTTTGATGGCCATAGAAAAGTCAATACGACAATACCACTCAGATTCCTCTCATAGTCATCATGTCCATTCAAACAGACGACGTCCCTATGGCGACCGCTCCAACAGCGACCTCGACTATCCCGAGTACAACCACCTCGACCGCAACTGGCTCCGCAAACAGAGATTCACGGATCCATACGCATTCCCATATCAAGGGTCTTGGATTGGGTAGTGATGGAATGGCTTTACCGATTTCACAGGGATTCGTCGGACAGACACAAGCTCGGGAGGCTTTAGGTATCCATTTGGGTTTACTGAGGGAAGGAAGGTATTCAGGTCGTCCGTTGCTTCTGGTAGGACCACCAGGGACGGGAAAGGTGAGTTTACAAGCTGTCAGGTCTAGAGCAAGGCGACGCTGGCATTGCGAACAGTGGCGGTAGGGAGCTTCAGCTTATTCCAATCCTTCCGCCATAGACCGCTCTCGCGTTGGCATTGTCACAAGAACTTGGATCAAAGGTGCCTTTCTGTCCTATGGTAGGATCCGAGGTGTTTAGCGGCGAGGTAAAGAAAACCGAGGTATTGAGCGGCGGATTCCGAAGAGCTATTGGTAGGTTGTCTGTTTCCTCACAACCCAATCGACCCATGTTCTCACACCGCCGTTCGCAAATTCCTAGGCTTGAGAATAAAAGAAACGAAAGAGGTGTACGAGGGAGAGGTCACCGAGCTGACACCAGCAGAAACGGAAAACCCTCTTTCTGGTTACGGTAAAACAATTTCGCATGTCATTGTCGGCTTGAAAACTGTCAAGGGTACCAAACAACTTCGACTGGATCCCAGTATATACGAGGCTATTCAAAAGGAGCGGGTTGTCGTGGGAGATGTGATCTACATCGAGGCAAATACCGGAGCTGTCAAAGTGAGTCTGCTGCGGAATGGTGCGATATGACGTCCGGAGCTGATCGCAACGGAATTCTAGCGTGTCGGACGATCCGACGCCTACGCAACCGAGTTCGACCTGGAAGCCGACGAATATGTTCCCCTGCCCAAGGGTGATGTTCACAAGCGAAAGGAGCTCGTTCAGGATGTTACTTTGCATGATCTTGATATGGCGAATGCTCGCCCGCAAGGCGGTCAGGATATTATGTCCGTGATGGGTCAGCTTGTCAAAGGCGGTCGTACCGAGGTTACGGACAAGCTAAGGAGGGAGATCAACAAGGTTGTTGATAGGTACATTGAACAAGGAGTAGCCGAGTTGGTACCGGGTGTCTTGTTCATCGACGAGGCAAGTCTTATGGCAAAGTGTGAGGGATACTGTGCGCTAATTTCATTTCGCCACCAGGTGCACATGCTGGATATGGAATGCTTCACCTTCCTTAACAAGGCACTAGAGTCGCCAATGTCGCCGTACGTCGTACTCGCCTCCAATAGAGCCAACTGTGTCATCCGTGGTACCGAGTCAGACAACGGCGGTCACGGTGTCGTCTCACCGCATGGAATTCCGGTCGATCTGTTGGACCGATGTATGATCGTCAGGACGTATCCTTACAAACTGGATGAGGTTAGGGTCGTGCTAGAGACGAGGTGTAGAGTCGAGGGACTTGCTGTGTCGCCCGAGGCTTTAGAAAAGTTGGCAAACGAGGGTATTCAAAGTTCCCTCAGGTAGGTTACTTTCGTCGCGCCCAGAATCATCTTGTTTTACTCACTTCTTGACCCCTCACAGGTATGCTCTTCAACTTCTCACCCCGGCGTCCATCATCGCTCGTCTATCAGGTCGTACGCAAATCGAGCCTCAGGATGTTGGTGAGATGAACTCGTTGTTCCTTGATGCCAAGCGAAGCGCGACACTTCTGCGCGAGATGCAAGGTTCCGCTGGCGGGCCGCAGAATGGGTCATCATAGAGGCCTGGTTGATTGTTATAACGGGATATGGATTATTCGATACTGCATATCGTGTGATGCGACTGGCTTTGGGCTTCGTCCAAGTGCCTGGGCAAGGTATTACGCCATTTAACTCCTGTTGGCAGAAAGCCATGTATTTTTGCATCAGCACGAGTGTACAACTTCCTACGTCCTACGTCAAGCGATCCCATTGCTCCTCGTCATCCCCTGCCAATCCTTCCCTTCCAGCCTGATACCCCACTTGTCCCTTGCCATTCCCAAACACGCCTTGCCTCTGTGTTCCTGCGACGCCCTGCTCGGCCTCCTCGGCAGCATCGAAGAACGCTCTTCCGGCTTTTCCTGCGCCGATTCCTCCTTGTGGTATCGAAGAGGATAACTCTTGGTACCCGCCTGTTGATGCACTAGTTGTCATATGATGGGCTGCGAGAGCCTCGTCGTCATCTAAATTCATATCAAGATCGAACGCGGCGGAACGCGCTTGCGAGAGATCGATTGGACGAGGTGGATGGAAGATGGAGTGACCGGATCTGAAGGTGATAAGGTAAGTCGGCTGTTATGTTGGACACCTCTAGCATTCGCGGCCTTACCTTCGAATGATTGTACCTAGCCTCCAGAACTGCACTCCGTTTCTCACGACGAGTAAAATGGTATCCAACACCTCCTCGCCTGTGATTTATAGTTCGCGTTTGTGCGTCAGCTTTCCTGTCATTTCTAGCAAGGCTTCCACTAACGTTTAGAGCTTGCTCCACAGGGATTCAAGAACACTAGGAGCAAGGTGATGATGCAGAACGCGGTGAGAAAGAGGTCGAGCACGTTCAGTGGCGTTAATGGATATTGCTTTACATCCAGGGTAACGGTTCAGGAGAAAAGCAGGGAGTGATCAACACGCGCGTTGAGGAAAGCGTATACACAGAGTTTCCGGCAAGAACAATAGAGGAAGCGAAAATGGCAATGAGCGACATGATACACCTTGTATAGTTGAGAGGTCTTGACAAGGTGACATACCTTGCCGAATCCTACCCATCTTGTACCAACTTCGAGTACCATTCCGCCATTCACGATAATTTCCAGGATATGCCATGTTGTAGACGGGCAACCACCTATGATCGTGAACAGGTGGATCAGATATGAAGCCTTTCGAATCTGAACGGGAGGATGTGCCTTCATGTACCTTGCATCAAGCTCAAGATTACGGTGCCTAAACTCAATCCCGTCATGATCAAGTAAAAGATGATGTAATAGCGGGAAAACATTATTCTATTGGCCACTCCTCGCAGGCGTTCCGATGTTGGGAGGTGATATATTGATCTGTAGGTTATGCTGGGACCGAGTAAATCATAGTCAGGGCATGGTTCAGCACGATGTACGGGTTTGACAGACAGGATAAAGCGTACCTCGAGGCAGTTTGACCGGTGTGGCTTCCATTGACCGGATCACTGGCGGGCAGTGCATCCATTTCATCTTCGAGCAATTCATCATCTTCTGTATCTCTCTGATCTACCGATGGACGATTTGACATTGTGTTGACGGCGATGCAGTAGCTTTGGATGTTTTGTGATGCGAGGACTCACTGAGAGCAAGGTATAATAAAGTTGGATGAAGTCATGGTGTTCATGTTCAAAGGGGAATCGCTAGAGTTTGCATCCGCCTGCCTGGCTGAAACCACCAACCGACTCGCGCACGGGAAAAGTTGATTGCTGCTCGTCGACTCGAGAGGTCGCGCAATACTTCTATACTGCACTGTATTCCTGCACCACTACTACCCATCTGAGCGATACTTTATCGCCGTATTCATCCCTCAATAAGTGAGTAGAATCACCGTTAAAAGTACAAACTCAGCACTAATCGTTTTAGACTCTGCGTTGCGTATTAGATCGCAAAAATGTCCTTCTCCTGTAGTAAACGGGTAGGCGCCTTCGCACAGCCATTAAAATTGACGGCAAGACAGCGATGGTCATCGACAGCAAGCACTACTCCTATGGCATCCGCCTCATCTCCGATACCAACGACAGCAGCCGAATCGTCGCAGCCAACACATTATCTTATTACCCTCAAGCGCTCTCCGATCGGTCTGCCAGATACTTCGAAACAAACTCTTGCCGCCCTGGGTTTCCTTCCATCGTCCAAGCACTTCTATCCCAAAGGACCGAAAGCAAGCGCCAATCCGAAACTGAATCGATCGGTGCTTCATCCATTCTCGGAAACGGCGGCAGGAATGATCTTGAAGGTCAAGGAATTGGTAGAAGTGAGGAACGTTAGTCGGGAAGCAGGAGAGATGGAGGTTGTGAGAAGAAATGGGAGCAAGGGTGAGGGTAGGGGTTGGGAGGTGGCGGGCAGTTATCGAGATGTGTAAAAGTTGATGTTATGCATGGATTCAATGGTGGAGGAGTGTATGAATGTATAAGAACGTCACCAGTTCTCAACGTCTCCGTAAATCTCACTGCAAGGCGCGACGGCATGCGTGCATATAATCTCCATGCCGGAATTGACAAAGCTCAGTACTCCTGGACGGCTGTTCTTTGCACCAGCCAGCTGTCTTTGACTATACTGCGATTTCCTTGCCTACCATACTGACGACCACGACACTACTACTACACCAACTACACCACTTCAACATTTGATTATCTGGGCCAGAGTTGGTGGAAGAGCTGAAGTGATGAGACATGACCCTACCTGTATCATGTATTCATGTCGGTCATTTACAGCGATACTATATCGTGCATGGTTGATTGACCACCAGTACGTGCTGGTCCTCGCTTGTACACCACAAGCGCCACGGCACAATGGACGATCTCCTGGATCTCAATTTCGCAACTCCTTCAAACAACGTTAAATCCGCGGGTACGCGAGTTGCTTCGAAACCACCACCTTCGTTTGACTTTTTGAACAACGCTACGACCAGTCGGACAGGCACACCAGTGTCGTATGGCCTAGCCTCATCTTCAACGTTGAAGCCGGCGACACCGCTTGTAGTTCCGTCGCGTACGGCGACACCGCTTGTACGGCCGTCATCTTCCAATAGCGGAATCGTCAACGGCTCTTCGAAACCAGATGCTTTTTCGAGCTTGTTCTCGACGTCGTCGACTCCAGCATCTTCCGCACTCGAAGACGGACTGACCCTGCTGGAAAGGAAACAAAAGTTGGAAGCGGAGCGGAAGGAGAAGGAAAAGCGAGACAGGGATGCATTCAACTTTGACGGATGGTCCCAGGGAGGGACGGGATCATCGTCAGCTCCTGGAAACTTTCTTCATCCAACGACTCGGACGGAACCGTCTCGGATAAGCGCTGCTCCTCTACCTGTGATAAAGGCCGCTCCTGCACGTCCGCGGTCTTCGGCGTCCGTGAATGCTACTCAAGCAGCATCTTCGTGGGACTTTGGCGATCTCCTGGCTGCACCCGCTGCCATTCCACCCGCGAAAGCCTCGACGCGAGGTCCCTCACCAGCTCCTGAGCCTGTGCTTGATCCGTGGGATATGGCTATGCTTGATAAATCACTATCGACAAGGACAGCCACACCGTCTTCCTCTTCAGTGCTGCGGAACAAACATGATGCATCAGATGTGGACGAAGATGTGCTGGGACTACTAGCGGAACCTGTAGGGCATCCAAGACACAGCGAGAAAGACAGGTCAGAATCAGTCAGTATTCCCTTCTCGGCAAACTTCCCTGGCATCGCGATTGACCCTACTGTTCGCTCTGACCCTGAATGAGCAGACACACACAGCGAATTCGAGCTTCACTGAGCGCACCACTACTCGTCGGCCTGCAGAACGATCCTTGTCACCTCCACCTCATATCATAGGGCAAATAGTAGAAATGGGATTTGCACCCCAGCAAGCACGAAAGGCTCTAGCAGAAACCGATACCGGCATCAACGTGGAGGCTGCGCTAGAACTATTACTAGCAGGCAATACTGCTGCCAGACAACAATCGGAAGTCCAGGATCCCAGGCACGAAGACGATGAGATGAACAGCCTGGAGCGGGAAAGGGAACGCCGACGACGCAGAAGAGAAGGTCCATCTAGGTCAGCGATGGCTACACCTACCGCCGATTCCCCCGTTCGGCGCGATCCAGATGAAATCCCGTTCGCAGACCAAGCGGATAAGATCCTCGCTCAGGCATCGGCGGTGGGGCTGAGCGTTTTCTCGAAAGCCAACAGTCTATGGAATGTCGGGAAAGAGAGAGCGCAAAAAATCATCGACGAGCGCGCAGCTGCAGGATCGAGTGCTGCAGGCAGAGAAAGCAGGGACGGGAGGGGCAGGGTCTTGGACGGCAGACCTAGATGGATGATGGATTCGGACGCGGGCGACGTTCATGCGCCGGACGCTGGAAGATTGGATGACTCACGAGCGAACTCGCGGCCCAATGCGGAGCGGTTCGCTGATTCCGACAGACTTCCTCAGGTGGATGAGAGAGATTACATCTCGGGACCTGTTCCGCGACATCGCAAAGAAAAAGAGTTTGACCTACTGGGCGAGAACAGGAACACCACGAGGTCAATAGACACAACATATCGATCTCCTGCTAGACGGAAACCGCAAACGGTACCGTTGGCAAGTGGTACTGCATCCGGCCGTGCATCACCCTTACAAAACAGGACAATACCAAAAACGTACACACCACCGGCGCTGAAACGGCGTCAATACACAAGAGCGACACCGACACAAATATCCGCTTCTTTGTCGTCGAAAGAAGTTGGGAACAGTCATTTCAAGCTCGGAGCGTATGGCGAGGCTTCAGACGCCTATACTCGAGCTTTAGACGCCTTGCCTTTAGACCATCCTCTTCGGGTTCCATTATACACCAATCGAGCATCGGCTTACTTGAAACAAGGTAATCATGTCGCAGCGATAGATGATTGCACCAAGGCTATCGAGCTCGTTGGACTCGACTACCATCCGTCAAAGGAAGAGCCACTCGATGGCGATGAGTCAGTCAAGGATATCAAACTGGCAGACGGACTGATCAAGGCCGTCTGTAAACGTGCAGCAGCGTACGAGATGGGCGAAAAATGGAAACAGGCGCGGGAAGATTGGGAGACGGCCATGAGTGTGTCCGCTGCCAGTTTGGTGTTTAGCGCCCCTGGGAGTGCCAACCAGAGGAAGATGGTCAGTGAGGGACTGGCAAGGGCGGCCAAGATGTGTGACGTGTTGGAAAGGGGCGGGAAAGATGCTGCTGTCAAGCCAAGTGTAACACCATCTTCCGCCGCCAAAAACACTCCTGCGCGAGAGGCAGCAGCTCGACCGACTGTGAAGCCGAAACAAGCAGCTCCAATCAACCCTGCCAAGTCGGTAGGGGTGGCAGCTATGCGTGCTGCGGCGTCGGCGCTTGAATCCGAGGAGAGCCTTCGTTTCCAACTCAAGAACACTGTGGATATGCGCATTTCGACGTGGAGTAAAGGCAAGGAGACCAACATCCGTGGCCTGTTGGCGAGCTTGGACATGGTGCTCGACAAGGATGAGGCGCTCTGGAAGGACATCAAGCGACCCGGGATGGCAGAATTGATTACGGACAAGCAGCTTAAAATTGGGTATATGAAGGTTATTGCGAGATTACATCCAGACAAGGTACGTTCGTAGGTGTTGCTTGGGGCAAGCTGGTATGTATATGTTGATATGCTGTTTGAATCGACTGTAGCTGAGTGCGACCAATAGCTCTGTCGAGCAACGGATGATTGCCAACTCGGTATTTGGGATACTCAACGACGCGTAAGTTTTGCGAGAATGGTGCAATCCCATAATGGATCACGAGCTGATGATGCCGACTTGCGGACAGATGGCATGCGCATTCAGGAGCATGAGAGGAGGAATGTAGGAGGTCGCAAAGAAGGCGGGAACAGCATGATGTGGTGGTTGTAATAGCAGCATAGAGCAAGCATTGATACGAGAAGCTAACAATAGAGCCACTTTCATATCCAAGTTTCCCAACTCTGGACGCGCTACTCTGCGCTTTTTTGACGGCGAATTAGGGAAAAGATGGGTGGTGGTGGTGACGGACAACCTTTACAACAAAATATATTCATTTCAGTTGTATCTGGTCCGTCGATAGCTGCTGTTACTGTTGTCAAATCATATCCCTCAAAATGGCATCCTTCGCACTGCCTAGTATTCATGACAACGCCGACGGCTCATGGGGTCCAGCGACCTCGGATGTCCCGAAGCGGTTCCAGGAGTACGTGAGCTGTTATTCTACTAATTCAAATACGTCGCTAAAACAAGATCACTCTTTGTATTGCAGTGTACCATACGCTCCTTTCTCGAAATCCGACAAAATCACTCATGTCGCCGACTTCATTGGCGAAACATCAACCGATGGTGCCGCAGCAACTGCTACTACAGCCCGAAATGCACGAGGTGGCCGAGGAGGCGGTGGTGCCCGAGGCAACCAGCGGGAAGCTTATGGCGCATCGACAGCTGCCGCCACAGGAAACTTTGGCTTTGAACGGGATGAAGATGAGCGTTCGTTCTCGTTGGTAGATGCTGGACGTGTTGCAGGTGCTACCAGGTCGCGCGGAACAGGTCTTTTCGTCGGAAGAGGACGTGGAAGAGGAGGATTCACGCGAGGTGGTGCTGCGGGTGGAAGGGGTGGACGAGGAGGTGCCCAGAGCTTTGGAAGCAGTAGGGGAATCAACGGTGCATACCGAGGTCGAGGTCGAGGCGGTTACGGAGGATACAACAGCTGGGACAAGGCAAGTCCTCGCATGCCGCTTTGCAAGTCGGTTTTCCTTGCATGATCTGAACTCTTTAATCTACAGCCTCAACGTATTCGGGACTGGTCAATCACTATCGGCAACGATTGGGACCTCCTCGAGGAAATCTCGTTCACCAGGCTGCAAAAGCTTTCTCTTCCAGTACAGCTACCTGAGGATCTGTACGTCCACCACCATAGCCATTCAGGGATGCTTCTACGCACGAGCCACTAATTCTACCTATCTTGATCTAGCTCGATTCACGGTACCATCTACAGCTACAACAAACAATTCGACGGTGTCAACACGAGAAATGAAAAGCCGCTCGAGGTGAAGGACATGCTCCGGTACAACACTACAACTAGTGACGATCCAGTCATAAATGAGGTCAGTTCTTGATTAATTTGCTGTCATTCGAGAGCTAAATGCTGACGTCGTGGCATATTCACACAGCTCGCTCAAAAGGAAGAAGCCCAAATCTACACAACCGATGCTATTCTATCCGTGCTGATGACCGCAACTCGAAGTGTCAACTCGTGGGATATCGTTATTACGAAAGAAGGAAACAACATCTACTTTGACAAGCGTGAGGGCGGTCCGTTCGGTACGTGAACCCCGTTCGATTTTAGCCCAACCGCACCCATGATTTACCCTGTTGTGGAAATTCCTCTTATTAGACTTCGTTACCGTCAATGAAAACGCCCAGGACCCTCCTGCCGAGGCAGAGAAGGACAAGGCCGACAACATCAACAGCCCTGGTTCATTGTCACTTGAAGCAACATATATCAACTCCAACTTTGCTTCTCAGATCGTCGACGACAGCAAGAAGAAGGCGTTCAAGAACCCCAACCCATTCTACTCGGCCGAAGAAACCGAGCCCCTCGCATCATGTGCCTACCGATACAGGAAGTTTGACGTCTCTGTCGGAGGTGATGAGGAACCTATCAACATGGTCGTTCGAACGGAAATCGATGCCTATTCTGGAAAGAAGGATCAGTATATCACTATCAAGGCGTTGAACGAGTTTGACTCGAAAGCGCAAGGTAGTGGAAAGGCTCCCGATTGGAGAAGCAAGTTGGATACTCAACGAGGTGCCGTTATCGCAACCGAGATGAAGAACAACTCTGCCAAACTGGCACGATGGACCGTACAGGCCTTGTTGGCAGGCGTTGAAGCTATGAAGCTTGGGTACGTATAGACCAGATAGCCGTCACGAAGCTTGACTGATCATTACCCTCCAACCTCAGATTTGTGAGCCGAGCCAAGCCAACAGATGCTCAGCGACATTCCATCCTTCTTGTCCAGACTGTCAAGCCTCGAGATGTAGCTACGCAGATGAACGTGTCACTCAACAACGGTTGGGGTATCGTGCGAATGCTCATCGACAGGCTGCGAAAGCAGGAAGACGGTCGATTCGTTCTTGTCAAGGACCCGAACAACGTGAGTGTTCTTACCTGCAGCGATAGCGATTTCGATATTGACTTCTGCTTCTTCTGGAAAACTACTAGCCCATGTTGCGATTGTACAGCTTGCCTGAAGGTGATGGTCTCCTCGAGGCCGTCGATGAAGAGGCCGATGCGGCAACAGAGGACGCGCACTACGATTAAAATGTACATTGATGCTTGTACTCAGGTTGTCTCGTAAGGTCCAATGACACAGATTTGGATTGAGAGTATACATAGACTTACACCTGCGAGGTGCCGAGCTCTCGCATGGTATGTTAACAGAGCTCTGTAGACCGATACGATGTCTACATCAGCGTTCTTCGCCAGCTCGAGGCGAAACGCGAATGCAAAGTTCAACTTTTCGAGCACACGCATCTCATCAGTATTGAGCTACCTTTACATATGTTGCAGGTGCAAATCGGCTTCTAAAAGCTTTGATTGCCCATAACGGAAAGCTGCTAATTGCTACGATTATCGCTACCTTAACAAGGAACCGCTGTGAAAAGATAAAAGAGAGATCTACACAAGCTTCATTAGGTTTAAACCTGAACCACTGATGTTGCTGAGCAGCTCACCAAAGTATTCCGGCAACACTATCATACTGCCGATGTAAAGTGCAAGTGTGAAAGCTTCAGCCATGATCATGTACGTATGCCTGACAAGAAAGGTTTCAGTAAATAAAAGATAAATCGGAAAGTCGAGGTAGCAACCATACCATTTGGTGATCTCGAGCGCGACCATTATGAGTTCATTTAGGACAAGCGCAGTATACGAGATCGCCACTATGTTGATGAACTCAGTCTCGAAGAAGAGCAGAGACAGAATCATAATGACGCCTCCTGTGATTCAGTTGGCCAACATCAGCTGTTACAGCGTTTGAAACTGAATGCAAAGCAGCTTGCCTTGATAGACGCTGATAGTCAACCATTCGAAGAATGTCTTTGATGACAGTGTTCGACCCTACTCGATCGTAGCCTTGTCAGCTCTTTCTTTTCTGTACCAAGAATCGTACTAATCGCTTACCTTTGTCAACTCTTTATACAGCTCTGGATACAGCAATGCCAAATCTTCACTAACATCCTTGTCCAGAACTAAAGAGAAAACTGGCGCCATGGTGTACAGAGTTGCATACCCTACCTGTAACCATCCCTGGTATACAGCGATCGCTGTAACACACTCACTATAAGCCTCGGTGCAGCATGTAGTATTTATACGTACTTACGAGCAAAGAAGAAGATGGAACTAAAGACCGCCTGAATCACGGATATGATGAGTCCTCGATGTATGACGAACTGAGCCAATTTGGCCGACCGTTTATACGAGTTTCTTCCGTGCCATAGTAAAAGTTTAGTGAGGAAGCTGAATTGATTGATTGAGAAATCCGCTGCTAGTGACGCCTGTTTCCCCTCCTTCCCCACGATACCGACACCTTTCCAAACGAAAGAAAGGGTCAGAATGTGTAGAGGCACGATAGGTAGCTGCACGGAACCTACCAACGTCGGCTGCCTGAATCATGCTAACGTCGTTTCCGCCATCTCCAATACAGCAGACGCGTTTCTTCGTGTACTCCCGTATCAGCTTGGCGACATCAGCTTTCTGGGTAGGTGAACAACGGCAAGCGACTACGACCGGAAGCTGTGTAGCGATCTCGATGAAGCTGTATTTGTGTCGGTCCAGACAAAGCTATATAGAACAGTCATATCAGGAAGTTGCATCAAAGGTAGACGCCATTGAAGAGCTTACCTGCAAAGACTCCCCATCGATAACCAGACAGCATTCCAGTTTCGTTCTCACAAAATCCAACATGTCAAGCACTTGCTGATTCGTCTTTACTGTTTCAGAAGTAGTAAAATAGCGCGTCAGCATCCGTTGTCTTTTCATTGAAGATAGGGGATAGCTACATTTTGCTACCTGGTGGATATATTGCCCTCTCGCAACCAGTTTGCTGGACATTGCGATACATGTAGCTGTTTCTATCTTGTCGCCAGTCAACATCCAGATTTTTAAGCCTGCGTTCCGCAGCACTTCCAACGTCGGTTTCACGTCTTCTTGCAGTTTGTCTTCAACGCCAGTTAATGCGAGCAAGTCCAGTTCGAGTTCGAGCTCAGCTGCGATGACATGTGAAAGAGCGTTATTCCTGTCAGAAGTGTTGACTTGCGCTTCCTTGTAATGTTGGTCAAAGCGCTTATAAGCCTCTTCGCTAAGACGTTTTCTGCCAATGACCAACGTCCGCAGCCCTTCCCTTGCCATGTTTCCGCATTCCTCGTCTAGCCAGTCATTCTTTTGCACAATCTTGGACATGACTACGTCGGCGCCCTTTTGCACGAACGTGATCTCTCCAGTTGCCGCCCCACGAACTATGATCCCCATACGTTTCGACTCGGACGTGAACGGGAAGACAGCTAGGATTCGGTAAACGTGCAGTCCACCGGCAGGGTCACGCAAGGTCATTTGTTTTCGGTCTCGAGCAACTAAGGTGATTCCCACGGACTCGGTCCATTTAACGATTGCGACTTCGTCTGGAGAGGAAGCTTGGTATGTAACAGACCCATCGTCATTTTGTACCGGGGTAACCTAGTTGGAAGTCAAGGTTTCAGTATGTCTACAAAGTAACCAGTTTCTTCCTCTCACATACGTTGTGACAAACAGCCAAAGCCAACACTGCATCTCTTACACGCGATGACATGTCACGCCGGCCTCTCCCTACCATGGTATTGATTCCCCCGGACATCGAGCTTTGTCTTTTGCCTGCCACACGTATTTGAGTCAGCATCCTGTCCGGCAGATGGCAGAGCCGAAGGTATTCACCAGCATTGTTGCTATTCGAAAAGGCAAGACTAACTTGGCGTGCGATCTCGTCCATAGCATCCCATCCATAGGACATGGTGCCCATATGAAGCTTGCGCATCTCCATTTCTGTAGCCGGCAGTCTAATCAGTTTCTGGAAGTGCAAAACGGGAAAGACAACATGTACCATTCTGAGTCAACGTGCCAGTCTTGTCACTGAGCAAATATTCTATACGTCCAAGTTCTTCCGGCAATGTACTGGTCCTGACGATCGTACCGGCTATCTGAGCGTCGTTTTGTATTTGATGAGCGTACACTGTTTTCCCCATGTCTAGATTCACCCGTAAACTGCAAAAAACAACGGCTATGAAGGTGTGGCTTATATTTCGACACACCCGTTGAGAACTCACCTAATCGGAATAATGGATGAGAATAGAATAAGGAATCTAAAGACGTAGATGTACCATTGTCCCCGGAAGCCGTTGAGGGCAACGAGAAGCAGAGAGAGCAGAAATGTGACCGTGCAGAGTATCTATATCGCAAGGGTAAAAAATAATCGTTAGATCAAGCGTGGTTCTCACGTCGCTTCCGCTTCTTACCTTGGCCATACGGTTGATTTCCAAGTCCAACAGCCCTGTCTTAGTTTCCGGTTCGCTTGTATTCATCGCCGCCCTCGTTTCTTTTCCGGTGTACACTACAATGCCGACTGCAGAGCCAGCTGCAAGGACAGTGTTTGCCCAAAGAATGTTCTCAACGTTCAATGGGATGATTTCTGGCTGCGACGAGCTTGACGCGAGAATTGTCAAATTCCCAAGGAAAGTATGGATATCCTTGATCGGTGCATCAGCTGGAAACAGTACGAGCGGAATGTAAGGAAAAGCTTCAGTAATAGGATACCACGTTGCAAACTGACCGTATAGCTCGCCCTTCATGCGTAACAATTCTCTGTTTGAGCAGTTTTGTGTTTTGGTAACCGCTACCTTTAGTTTCCAGTCCGTTTCGCCGTCGAGCTGATCAGTTCGAACAAAGCACGAGCCGCCTTCCTCTTCCTCTCCGGATGCTGGACGAGAGCCAAGACCAGTTCGTGAATTGGTGACCGGTACATGTTCATTTATGTCTGTGTTGCCGATCTCGTTCTTGTTAGTGGGTAGGGTTGGGTGGTTCGGCTCAGCTGTACGCTGTTCGGCCGCCACGCCGTTCTCGGAGGTCCGAAGCAGCACCATATCTGCCGGCACTCTCATATTTTTCTCCAACAACACCAAATCTCCTGCTTTGATCTTTGCGGCCGATATGCTCCTCGTCAACGCCGCGTCAAAGTACGCCTCGACATCATTCACACTGTCAAAGCGCGAATTGCGGTCAAGCACACGGTACTTCAACGAATTTGCCTCGCGATCCCGCAAATGTCGCTGATAGTCATCATATGCTTCCTTGCCCATCGTAACACTGAGAACGAAAGCCAAGGGCGCAACATACGTTGCAATAAAGCCTGGCGTATGGTTGAATCAATCGGTGCGTACTAAAGTAGGCAAGATGCGACATACCGATTTTCAAGGCCGGGATGAACTGACTCAAGGCAACCAGCAAGAAGTAGAGGTTGAAGAAGAACTTGAATTGTTCGTAGAATACTAGTGGCAGAAAGGAGACGATGCTATACTTCTGATTTCGTATCACATTCGGGGGATATATCGATGCATTGAATTTGCCTATTGCGACATAGTTCGCCGATGTCAGCAATCTTCTCACTGTCAAGGTTTTAGCTCAGCGTACTACCAGAGCCGAAGGGTATCGTTCGCGATCTGTTGCTCACGCTTGGTCCTTGCCTTGAGCCAAGAGTCTGGATTGCTGATTCGGTAATCTATTATGTGCCATCACTGTAATTTGATTACCGAGAATACATTGTGGACATAGCCAGTTCAAACTTACCGACATCCGTGGTTGCCAGTTCTCTTCAACCGTCTCCAAGGGCCCACGATGTTCATATGGCCATGCACCTTCCACTCCAGCACCGCCTAGCAGCAACGCATCTTGCTCTTCTGATTCGTCCGCTGCAACCGCCCGATCATAGACATGATCTGGTGGTTCGCCATCAGAGAGGCGACTTTTTCTGGATTGGCCGAGAACGGCGTGTCCGCCATCACCTGTCTGTCCTAGTGGTCCGGCGGTCGATAGTCTGTTACGGGACAGAGGTCGAAGCGGATACGTCTGTTCATCGTTGCCGGCAGAAAAGGGTGAAGGAGTATCTTGATAGCCACTGGAAACGAGCGGCGAACTAGAGGTGCCAGCAAACCTTGAAAAGTTTGCGGATCTCCGTGACATGTGGAATATGGAGCAGGGGACGAGGCGAGCTATAAGAGAGCACAAGAAGCAAGAAGAGGATGAAGAAGAAGAAGAACCCAAAGAGTAACGAAATGTTGTTGCTGTAGCTGTAGCCTGTAGCTTAATATGACTAAGATTGAACGGGAGGCACCTACACTCATCACCTCAACGACGTTCTTCCTCCATTCCATCTATATCCCCTTCCCGTATATAGTCACCTACACTCTCCAAGGACTACAGGATACATGTCCCTCACAGCTTGATCTTTCCTCGATGGATATCGCTTCCGAATCAGCCTTCAACCCGATCTCCAGGGCAGCAACTCCGAAACCTGCCGAACCTGGAACAGCTAATGCTTCAGCCGGCGGTCCGTCATCTCACGGGAACGTTGTAAAGGATGGCTCGCAAGGCACATCAGACGATTCTGCCGTCAGTAACAGCGCATCAGCTGACGCCTCGACTAATGGCGCTACTTTGGAGGCCGAAGTAGGACAGGTTGTGCAACAGCTGTCGTCATGGGGAGGAAGCTTGTGGGGCGGGTTTCGAAAGCAGGTATGGCGTGTGGATGCCTGGCATAGACCCGCGTAGTTACTTACGATACATCATGTGTAGTCGGCATTCGCGTTTGATACGGTCAAGAAAGACCTTTCGCGCACCGTGAGAGAGGCTCAAGATGACTTGAAGAAACTGCAAACGCAGACACTTGAAGTTGAACTCAGAGATCCTGCCCAAACCTCTGATGACACGCCAGTCAACGACAAGGGAAAAGGAAAAGAAATCTTGCGTGATGGGGAAACTCCGGTTCCTACGGTTGATGCTAGCGCTTCACTTGCCAATATTCACGTTCCGACTACACAAGAGACGAAAGACTTTTTCGCCAAGATCGGACAAACCTTCTCTACTCAAAGCACGACTATAAATCAGAATCTAGCTACCTTGCAGCAATCACTTTCGGAATCACTCGCTGTCGCTTCATCCAATCCTCAAATCCAGTCACTCAAGCTCAACAAACTCACTCGAAACGATATCAACTTTGCTGAATTCAGCGCCAACATTCAGAAGAATCTTGCACAGGCAGGAACCAAGCTCAACCTTCAGCAAGCGGAGAAGCTCGCCGAGGAATATCTGAAAAAGTCGGAAGGACTTTTGCACGATGCCGGAGAATTCTTGAAAGATGCTGTCAAGGTCGTCCCGCCAGAGGATAGCGACGGTCAAGCTATCGCCTGGGATGGCTCCGACATGCACTCATTCTCCACCGCTGGTCAAACTGCCCGAAGGGTCTCCGCTAACTCCTTACTGCAATCGGGTCGATCTGCTAGTACCGAAGTGTCTCGCTCTCAGCTTCGAAAGGAAGCCCTTCTGCATCGATTACGAGCGGATAAAGAGTTGTTCTTGGTGGATCCTTCGGCAGACACTGAATCGACATCTAGGAGAGAAGCTTTTGCCCATTTCATGGAAACGCAGGTTGGACAGAAATGTGGAGTTGAGGGAGAATCATTAGACGATATGATAGAAGCAGAGTTAAGCCTTGAAACGAAGGACGTTGAGACGCTTAAGCAGACGAGGGATGAATTAGGTCCGCCGCTGTCCCATATTTCAATAAGCGACTACTTACTGATTCCCACGAGATTATATTGCTACATAGTACCTTCTCACCTGGAGAAAGACGTCTTTTGGACAAGGTACGTTACCACTGGCGGACAATTCGGTTGGGATAACGTTGACGCAAATGTTTTGCACTCATAGGTATTTCTTCCACAAGTTCGCTATCGAAGACGAAGAGCGTAAGCGGCAGCAACTGCTTCAGGGCAAACTCGACTCGCCACAAGAGGAAGACTTCAGTTGGGACGCAGAAGACGATGTACCCGGGTCACCAGATACAGCGGCACCTGCGATAGCTGGTGTCTCGGTGCTGCCGTCTTTATCAATGTCATCCGACGAAGTCCATCACGACGAAGCGATCACAAAGCCTGCCAATGTAGAGTCGAGTCAAACGATGCAGTCTATCGGTACTACTGACTCATCGAGCAATTCAACAAGAATATCCGAGGAGAGTTACGTTGCTGTCAAGACTCAGAAAGGAGCGCAATCAGACATCGCTAATCAGATAGGCGGCTCCAACACCGCGGTGGCCAAGCAGGAGGGAGGCAACGATGATGACGACGATGATTCTGACTGGGAATGAAGTTCAGAGCAAGCAGCTGGGTCGTAGTCACCGTCTTTGGGTAATGGTTCTCATACGTTGTATTGTGTAACTTCGTAGTTTTTCTCTGAGACCTTTGTCTTGTAACTATTTTATTTTTCTTATGACGGGCTGAATGACGGGTTCGATGCTAAATAATCCTTACAACTAGACTCATTGACTTGATGTTGTTGTTGAGCGCCAGTTCTCCAATACGCGCTGCCTTAGCGCTTACGGATAGCGTGGAGAGATTCATATTGAGAATTCATTGAAGCATTATAGTTCCTCTATGTCGTCATCTTCCAACCAGGTGGGCGTTTGTGTTTCCTGGTCGACGTCTTCATCCCACTTAGCGCTCTTCGCCGCAGAATGTTGCGATTGCCTTTCTCCCACAAACAACATGTCTTCTAGGTCACCTTCGCCTGGATTTCCTTCGGGCACCCCTGCGTTCTCGGTGAGAACTTCGAGTTGAGATTCGTTTGCTTCTGCAAATGTAAAGGACTTCCGATCATCTGGGATGATACTGCTGGGCACATCTGGGTAGGGGTCACAGCAACAGTCAGCTGCGTTCTGTGTTCTCAAGATTGACGTACTCACGAGATCCACATTTCTTCAGCAAGCGCAAACCCGGCATGAATTCGGTGGCGATCACCTTTCGACTCAGCTGCCCTCCCCATCCTCCATAGATCTTGCCAGTATCTGCTTCGTCTAGGATGTCGTTCTGCCTTATGCATCTTGCCGTAAGCCATTTTGCAGCTTCTATAATGGAATCTTCATTCTCTCGCTTGGTTTTCATGTGGCCGAAAAACTGCGGCTTGACCAACTTCTGACCGTTCCTGGATGTGGCTGGGTTGAGCTTGAGCTAGCAAAATCATGGGAACGGCAGTGACTCACTTTGGTACGGGATGTGGTAAAGCGGCTAAGGAACCTCGGACAGCTAAGTGAAAAGCATAGGCAATGGCGTGCGGAGACCTTTGCCACTGCGAATAAAGAATGAGGTTTCCGATGAGTTGTCTGTGATTCGACTTATGAGCAGCCATACCACAGAAGCATACCAAGTCATCGTCTGCTCGCGTCAAGTCTGCATGGCAAATATAATCATATGCCTCACCAACTTCCTCTATTTGAGCGCAGAATTGAGGCAGATTTTGATGGATCCATAGCATGAAAGAAGCAGTGTCCACTGGCACCGATGCGATCAGCGACTGTTGAGACTTTGCATTAGTATCAGCGCATTGCAGGATGGCAATGGTGAACCTACATCAAAGTCGTTTTCGTATCTTCTCCTCTCATGTTGAGCGAGATGGGCGGGTAGGGGATGATCCCTCTGATATTGTTCTTCCTTTTTCAAAATGACTGGATCCGTCGACGTTTCATCATCCATGTCGCCGAACCCTATTCGAACCGATAGATAAGATACCGTGATGCGTCACTCGCAGAATGCTTCACCGACACTCACTCTTGTTATACATGATCTTTCCCAATGCGTGAAACAGGCCCAAACTTTGTTCCCGTCTGGCAATAGCATTCAATCTAAAAGATTAATGGATCGTTAGTTCGTCCTCTCGTCATCTTCGTAGTGCGCGATGCGTTCGACAGGAACCAAGTTACGTACAAAGTCCTGACTTCTTCACTGCCTTTCAGCTTGGTCCCCTTGCCACCTCTGCTTCCCTTCCCGGTCTTCTTACCGGAAACCAAAGCATTGCTTGTCGATGTGATAGCGTTGCGCGAGTTTCCACTTCTGCTCAAAAACTGTAGCGAGTTGATAGCGCTTCGGAGATCACCGTTTGCAGAATGGGCAATGAGTTGGATGAACTCTTGCGAAGGACGTGATTTAACATCGGTAAACGCCGATGCTGCTATCCTTTTGAGCGCTTTGATCATGAATGTAGGCGCCATAGGCAGAAATCTAGAACAATTCGTGGACCGAACGGCCAACCACATGAGCTTTGGCAAGATACCTTGTCCCTGTGACAACGGACTTACTCGACGACACCCACAGCAGGACTCGCTGTCAAATCTTTTCCGAGAACAGTACGCAAGTCCCAACTGGCTTCACCTCCCCTGTCTGCTCCATTCCAGGATTCCTCCGCGGCCCCGCTGCTACCTGCATCTGGAACAATAATGACAAGCGGACACGAAGTAGTGCTGTAGGATTTCGTATAGTCTATCAAGGCACGCTGGAAGACTTCGCGGGTTGGCACATGCGATAGATTGGGAAGGGAGGTGAAGAGTAGAATACGGGGTGGATTCGCGGACTTAAGGGAAGCGACTTGAGAGGACACAGCGACCTCCTTTCTGCGGCTCTTTGGATTTGAAGTTGACGATTGCGCACCAAGCGATAGCGGTTGATAGGCGTTTCTCGAGAGGAACCCAACGAGTTTGCTATTCAAGCTCTCCCGCTCTACGCAGGAGTGGATTGTGAGTGTTCCAGTACTGCTGTAGATAGGGGGAATTAAATGCTTTACCTATCTGCCCAGACATGCTCCAGTCCTCTACACCTTCCTCCCATTCGACGACCTCGGCACCCAATTCTTTTGCTACAAGTCTCAACGTTGTTGTCTTGCCTACTCCCGCAGGGCCAGAAAGGACTAGTATCCTACGATATTTCCTGATTCGATCCTTTGCTTGTTCGCTGAACGGGATATCGCTGTCGACCGCCCTGGGTCGACCAAATAGCGCTTCTTCCAGCCATATTTGTACAGACTTTATGCGATTCTTTGATGTGGCAAGCTCTGTAACCGATAGTGGAGCGTATGCTTCAGACCACATGGCTTCTGTTCCTTGGCTCTCGATTTCCAAAAGCGAAGCTTTCATTTGTTTTCTTCGGTTTACTTCCGTCGTCGCTGTCTCTCCTTTGCCCTGTGGCTGTTCGAAGTCTTCATCGCTTGAGACTATTCGAGTTGGTACCTTACGACTGGAAGCAGATGTACGAAGTCGCTTCGCAACCGGTCGTTCTTGCACTTCCTCTATGTCGGAGCTGTCAAGGACGATGACATCTGGGTCACTCTTGTGTGTCATGATTACGGCCTTTGTGTTGCGCTGCATCTCATGGCCTGGCTTTTGGTTCAATGCTTGTGGCCTCTTGGATAGTTTTGTCTTTTGACCTGATACGTCAAACGCCGATTGAAGCTAGATATGCAACAGTTCAGCTAACAGGAACATGTAGTAGACAATACGCACCGTCTTACCGCCGAGAAACCGACAACTGGCCTTGTAGTGCTACTTGACTTGGTCCTCTTGCCATCTGGATCGCGAGATTCCGTGATGTCTTGTGATCTATCCACCACGATCGGCCGCAGCGAGGACTCTGCCTGCTTTGACGAAGTACTAGCAGGTGAAGCAGAGACAGCCGAAGCCGTAGATCTGCGTGGTTTAGTCGGCATTGAAACAGATCACATTGGTTGGTTGGTTGGTTGGTTGGTTGGTTGGTTGGTTGGTTGGTTGGTTGGTTGGTTGGTTGGTTGGTTGGTTGGTTGGTTGGTTGGTTGGTTGGTTGGTTGGTTGGTTGGTTGGTTGGTTGGTTGGTTGGTTGGTTGGTTGGTTGGTTGGTTGGTTGGTTGGTTGGTTGGTTGGTTGGTTGGTTGGTTGGTTGGTTGGTTGGTTGGTTGGTTGGTTGGTGGAATGATTGAATGCCCAGCTGCTCTTATGGACGACGGACGGGTTTACTCTTGTGCTGTTGTCATCCAGAGCGATCGTTCATGTTTCAGGTTTCAGGAAGCCGAGCGGGCGGGGCGCACCCACGCCTTTTGCATCCACACTCCACGACGCGATGCTGCTGCCTCTTCTTCGTGCTCTTTTATTACTCGGCCCTAGACTAGTCATTCTCGCCAACAAAGCATCACCTATTGTCTGTTGCCTCACAGTGTCAAGAATGAAGCTCTTCACCCTAGTCGGCCTTGTTGCTGTGCTGACCTGCGTTCTCGCGTACGTACTATCACATCACATCATTTATTAGAAATGCAAACGCGCGCTGTGACTGATCATACCTTGCTGCCTGCTTCAGATGGACCAAGGAAGACCACGAAATCTTTGACCTCGTCTCCGCTCTCGAATCATCAGAAGGAAAAGGTACCACCTTCTACTCTTTCCTCGGTGTCGGTCCCCAAGCGCAACTGAAGGAAATCAACAAGCAGTACAGGAAGCGATCACTCGAGTTGCAGTAAGTTTTTTTCTTGACGGCATACTCCACCTTGGCCGCTGATAGATTATGCGTTGCCTTTCCTTCAGTCCTGATAAGAACCCGAACGTCAAGGAAATTCACGCTCGATTTGCTCGGCTTGGAACGATCACGGAGATTTTGCGCAACGCCACGAAAAGGACTCGATATGATGTGCGTATCTACACCTTGTCGTCAAGTCAATGTCACACTTCTCCCTCCTTTGGTCCCTTGACTGACTTTGAAAATGTTTGAAAACCGCCGCTAGTTCTTCTTCAAGAATGGTGTACCCAAATGGCGAGGTACCGGTTACTACTACTCGCGTTTCCGCCCCTCGATCTTTCACGTCTTGGTGTTCTTGGTCGCCGTGTCGTCGTTGATTCACTACTTGATCTTGCGCGTCAATTACCGACGTGACCAACAGCGTATCGATTACTTCACCCGAGCTGCGAGAGCAAAAGCAGGCAGCAGTGGTTCTTTGACTAGTGGCACCAACACACCTTCCGCAGAAACGACAAATGAAAGGGAAGGGGTACTCGCCAGTGTCGCCGAACAGATCAACACTGATACTGTTTCCGACGAGCCCGCTGCTCAGGCAATTTCTAAGCGTCAAGCGAAAATGCAGGCCAGAGAAGCAAGGAAGGACAAAACCAAGCGGGACCATGTCGCCAGTCCGGCACTCTCGGGCGCTGCTACCCCGATTCCGCCTCCGCCCGCGGTAACCACTCGACGAAGAAAGGTTCGAGTACCCATGGTTGAGGGTTCCGAGTACAGCCCGAGCCTTGATCTCGTAGTCGTAGATGATGAAGTGTTCATCGTACGTGCTCAATGTTAGCTTCCTCGCTTCGGGCTATTAGCTGATACCGGCCACCTCCTTTTTGCAGCCTGATGGATCGGATTTGACACCATTGACGACCCTTGCTCGCCCGGTCTCGCTGGACTTGCTCTGGCCCGTCGCTTGCTACAAATATCTTGCTGCCAAGTTCCTGAACAAGAATGCTGTGCAAACCGGAAGCGACGACGAAGAGCAGGTGTCCGGAGAGGATAATGACGATGCTACAAATGGAAGCAATACAGCGGAAAAGCCCAAAAGGAAGTCGAGGAACAGCGCTGGTGGCAAACTGGCTGCCATGCGAAGAAGAAAAGCCACGCTGAAGTAACTGGTTGGCACGGCACGGTATAGACACCGTTCATTCTATCTGCGAAGAAAACACTGGCGAGAAAATTGTATTATGCAAGTTTTCCCCTGGCGTACCATATACGGCATGCCGTAAAATCTGACCGCGCCTCAGCATTTCTTCTGCATAAGAAACAACGCAAGTGGCATTTTGAGTTGGTCTTTCGCTGGCAATGATCACTGGTGATTCACAGAGCCGTGATGGTGTATCTTTCTACCAGTGTCGGCTGTCGCGTTATTCCCTTGTCAATTACGTCAAGTCTCGAAGTGCTTCATCCGCCCATTCATGCTCATTCGTGCTCCCCACCACCAACGACCAAGGCTGGCGCTTGTTACACATCCGCGAGCTCATCCGCGCTCGCATACCTCTATCTGGCTTGAAGTTATGGTTATGACCCGTTGTTCCAGCAGGTGCCAGTATGACCATGCATAGGTTAGGCCGCTGCTATCGACCATACCGTCATGGCGGAAAGTGACAACAATACTGGAAGGCTGACATATTTCGATTCCAAATGCACACGATGTGAATCACGATTCCTTACAATGTGGAGAGGAGGCATGCTGCCGTTTGTATTTCTGATATGTCGGTCGCCTCAATTGAGAAGGTGACGTTCAGACTCTGTATCCAGATCTGTCTTCGTGTGCACGAGCAGCGGCTGAGATAGCATGACTTGGGATTTCAGCTATTTCGAGCGGAGTTGGTATGAACTATGACACCTCGTCGCCTTGAGAGGTCGCCTACTATCCCGAAGGTTTGAGTGAAGTCAGTTTATCCCCTTTGATTGCGACCCGAACTCGTTCCATCATTTTAGTAATGAATTTAATCTCCCGAAGAGCCTGTTATTTAGGGAAGATGACAGCTGTTGCAAAAGATCGCTACAAAACTACATGAGCCTAGTCACATCGGTCGCTCCCTACAAGAGCTGTAACATGTGATAACAATCTCGTTGCCCATTGCTTCAATATTTAGAGATGACAGCTGTGCTTGCAAGACATTCCTGAACGGTCAAATTACCTTAAGCTTTGGTACCACCCTTAGTGGTTTTGGGAGTCATGAACAGATCTTCAGGCATATTAATTTACAATCTGGTTTCATTGTGGAAATCGCGAACAGTTGTAGAAGCTCTGGTTATCGCGTTCTGGATTAGTTCCTGTCATGTGAGGTATGGCAGCTGGGACGATACTGTGTTCATGGTCACCGACAAAAGATGTATTCTTGATCAGGATGCAGCGATGTAGAGCGACTTCGCAAGTAAAACGAAGGCAAACACAAGCCCATCCAGACTAATTCCGGCGCACACAGTAGAGCCTCTTCTGAATTGCTGTCACATTGCTATTTCAAGATTCCAGTTAAAACTGGTCTTATATACGTCTGGGCAGCGATAACAGCGAAGATTGCTCTCAGTATGACAGTATAAACAATCTTCATACTCTCTCAACACCGTAGGAAATGACATGAGCTCGTTGTTCCACCCACCAAAGTCTACCCATGGACTGGACGAAGGGCGAACAGACCTGATGGTCACGACTGGCTCAGGAGAATGAAGTTGCTCACTTTTGGCCGGCACTCTCTTGTTGATCCGCTTTTATAGCCCCGAGCACAGGGTAGTAGTCCGGACTGACCGCGAAGAGGGAGATTAGGCACGCAGAAAAATGCATTCGCATGGGCTGTGTCATGACCTGTCTCTAGATATGTCGCGGTCTAGAACCGGCGTTTTTGACCTCTTCACACACAAACTGATTATACACAAGGAATTATTTCCCAACGCATAGTGAAATGCTTCCTTCAAGAGGCTTCCTGAAGCATAATCTGAGCATACTCTCGTGATGTATTCAAAGTGTTTGTCTGACACAAGGATCAAATATCGAGTGGCAAAGACGATGAGAATGTGGCGTGCCTTGGACGGATCCAGCCAGAAGAAGATTCCGAGATCTCACTAATCTCATAAGCAACGCCCATTATAACTCTGTCTGTTCGAGTTGGTGTGATGACACGTGCTTTAACAGAGTTAAATAATTTGACGACCGATATTACACTAACAAGACTGAGAGAAGCTAGCACATCCTGAAGCACTTGCAAAAAACATTTCCCTAACTGAACCTCAAATGCGACGAAGAAGAGTGTATATATGTATGGCGGACGTTATAACTACATCCAAGAAACGCAGTCATGAGTCATAGCTGTATCAGCAGTGGAGCATCAGTCACGCATTCCAGACGAAACTTGTCTACTGGCTCATTCTTGTAGGTAGGGCGTAAGCCAATCTGAACGGATTGAATAAAGGTTGGTCACACTCATCCAATGACTGAATAGTAAAGGGCTCGCAGCCTCGTTTTATGAATCATGTCAAGAACAAGCAACTTCGACTTCTATATTTTATCTTTTTTATGTTCTTTTCCAAAATGATTGCCTCAAAACCCTTCTGCAGTTGATAACTGAGCTCTTTCACGAATGCATTCTTCGGACAAGAAGAGTTTTGACAAAGTTTCCCCACAATGTTAAGCACGATTTTGTCCAGCTTTAGCTTTCTCATGCTATAACAAGCACACTTGCATTTCACCTGTGCCTTTCGTCGTATGCCAAGTTGACCCGTCTATGACATTCTTTCCCTGGGATGTTGGTACACGTCAGCCGCTCATCAAGTCCATGAAGGTGGTGAAGCGTCACATTCGAGAACCGAGTGCGAGCGACTACCACTCACTTCTTAGCATACAACGATCATCCAGATCTATGGAGCCCAAGTGTACTCTTTCAGTAGTCTCAGCGGGACTTGATCGATGTGTTCGTGACCACAGGCCAGCCCAGACTGATTGACTAGAGGGAAACCGAGATGTAAGAAGTTTGCGCAAGATAAAATCCCGTCAGCGCTTTGCGGAAAGCTTCATATACCCCGTGGAAGCAAATCATCCGGTTATCCACTATGGGAAATGAGATGGTCTCAGCAGCCGATTCCTCTAAAACTCACTCAAGAAATGGAGTCAGAAGCTTAATCATGACTACGTCGCGAGAGTAAGGTTACTTACTGACTATAGAAGAAAGCATTCTTACAAGCCATTCTGGTAGGCATGAACACAGGCCTATCTTGACTAGCGGTATGAAGAGAAGTTGCTCCCGCAAAGTGATTTACTCACCAGCACCCCATCATAACTTTTTCAGTTTTGTCATATCATGAAAGAGTATATACAACCTTTTCGTACATATAACGTGAATGTCCAAAATGGATCAGTTCCCGGTTGGCCCGCTAGACGCCCCTCAAGTATTTGAAGACATCTTGTGCAACAACAACCAAGTCAAATCCTGTTATCTTTGTCAAAGAAATGGAAAGGTCCATTTCCAACATTTGTGTCATCAGAACTCCCGCAACACGGAAACTCAGCGAGAGCGAAATCTAGTGCTCGGTGGAACACATCATTAAACTCAAAATGAATCATTAACCTGCTGTAGTGGCTATTATGAAACTTGAAAAAAAAACACTCGTCGAACTTAGGCTCATTGTGCAAAACGGAACGTGCGCCCTCTGTATAATCACTAATTGCAGTTTTGCTAAGAAAGCCTTGCTAGTGCAGTGGCTATGACGGATCCCAGGAAGCGTCATAGTCTGGAATTTGTCTGGAGATTGCACCAGCCTTGGAGGTTGGAGGGTACGGGATATTTCTGTTCTCTTTTTGCAGTAGTTGGCCCGGGGTCTTACTGAATCGCTGACCTGACAATCTTCATGACTGGGTCCCTAGGACAAAGTCGTGACAAGGATTTTTTTCACGACGTCAGGATGCCGTCACATAAATCCTTCCAGTTTTCCCATAGTGGAACAGATCGATACCTGAAGAGCGCTTAAATACCTCTCGAGCATCCTGCAAGATTTTTCCATTAAACGTGTCAAACCTCCCACTGTGTGGAAAGAAAGGTTTCACGGAACTTGCACCTTTACAGTGGCGTTATAACATGAAAGTCTAGCGTGAGAAACTTTTTCATCGCGGTCTTGATCAGAGCATTTCATTATACTTGAAAGGAATCAGCGCAGCTGCGAGGCGGTAGTGGAACTCCTGAAAACCTATCTATCATGATCAAAGTATATCCATTATTGAGCAAAATGAAACGTGATTTCTTTATAAAGTCCGAAAATGTCACTATGGGAAATGAGATGGTTTCAGCAACCCCTTCTTCTAAAACCCACTCTAAGAAATGGAGTCACAAGCCTAATCATGTGTCGCGAGAGCACGATAACTTACTGACTACAGAAGAAAGTGGTCTGACAAGCCATTCTGGTAGGTATGAGCACAGGCCATCTGGATTGACTGTATATCGAGATGTTGCCCTCACGAAGTGAGTCGCTTCCCAGCACCCTATCGTGACTCTCCTAGATTTGACATCTCATGAACGAATATATTCAGCCTTTTTGTACATATAACGTGAATGTCCGAAATGGATCATTTTCGGACGGACCTTTAGAGGCCCCTTGAGCATGAAGTGTCATTTTCATTCAAGTTACAAGCCTCTTGTTTTTGTCGAAAATACGAGACGCACCGTTTCTAACATCTGTGCTCCAACAAGGGGGCTCGGTGCGAGCAACATATTCACTGATCGGTTGGTACGCATCATAAAGCTCGATGTGAATCATTGAACCTGTTGTCATGGCCATGGAACTTGGGAGAAAATCCTTGTCGGACTTGCGACCATCGAGCAAAACGGAGTGGGCCGGCCCTCTGTATGATGAACAATTGCAGTTTTGATAAGAAAGCGTTGTTATTACAGTAGACACCATGGGAAATGACACGATCTCAGCAACTCATTCTGCTAAAACCCACTGATAAAATGGAGTCAAGAGCCTAATCATAACTGCATCACGACAGCAAAGTCACTGAGTACTTGAGCCAGTTGTGGAACCTTCCCAACATTAGCGGAGTATGTTCAATAATCAAAGCTATAACTTATCGGAGCCACTCCGATTGCGATCACCATGGGAAATGGAGTTGGCTTAGATACTCCGATCTTGACATCCGGGAAAAAACCCGTGTCGGTGTTGGGCATGGTAGCCGTTTCATGAACAGCGGTCAGGAGGCTATTCGTGACTTGAGTGCAGGAGTGCAGTCACATTGCGAATTAAAAATTGCAAAAAGAACCCTCCCTGGGATTCGCTCTCGGGTCCACTCCATACCTGCCTTGCTCAAGCACTCGCGTCCGGTAGAGCCACTGCACTACGCATCCATCATCAAAATTCGCTAAAGACACCAACCAAATTCAGAGGACAATTGCATATAATCCTTTTGCACAAGTCCTTTCGTGCGTCTGTACCGTCTTTATGAAGACTGATTGTCAGATACCATGAATCTACAACACTAAGTCATGTAAGATAGTAAAAGTTTGGCTAAGGTCACTATCCTGTGTTGCAGATACTATTAGGATATCGGCGTGAACGAGCCTTTGGCGAATCTGAACGGCGGTGGAGGAGTATCATATTTGGTCTGATGTTTCTGATCGTCAAATGTGATAGAAGTAGAGTCGCAACGTTTGGTCCGATTTCAGGGTGCAAGATGTGCCATTTCAAAGAACAGAAGCAACAGTCATATTCTGTGGCCCAGGTCGACGGTCTTCATCCAGAGAGATCGATCACGCTACGTTAATTGGAAAGAAAAAAGGACAGAAGCAATAATATATATTTATGTATGTTATTTCTAGTGAGAGTGCATTCCAGTAATGCAGGTTAGAAATCCCCCGCTGAAGCCGCGTCATGACCGTAACGGCGGATCTGGTCACGAAGAGGTTCACACGCGGACGTCAGGAAGAGAGTTCGCATGACCGCGTCACGGCAAGATCCGACTGCACTAAGTGAGGGCTGTCAGGTTGAGGGTATGACTGCACCTCAGAATACGAATCGTAACTCCCCTTTTCAAAGTCAGTCACGACTCCAAATCATTGGACTGCCCTCTGCGGCAATGTTGGTTTGGCTAGGCGATAGGCCTTAATGCTTTACTCATCAGATCCGAATGACACCCGAATACAAGACACCATGAGATTTGGCGTGGTCTCAGCACGATTCCGCTCAAGTATGAAATGAATAGATCGACAAACCTAGTCATGATCGCCAAATGACAGCAGAGTCAATGGTAGATATGAGCAGAAGCCAAAGACTGGCCCTATACATCGCTTTCATCAAATGATTTGATCGGCAGGGAACGATCATAACTACTCTTTATTTTCATTTCATGAACAGGCACATTTGACAATTTCGCCAATATAGACTCAACGTGCAAAATGAATCAATTGTGAGCGGACCCCTTAGATACCCTTCGAGCATTTTTTGATATTCCTTGAATTTGAGGCAAAATCCTTATTCTTCTTCGGAAAAGAGAATATGCATCCCTTAACGTTTGTATTATCAATGATGGTGATGTTGAAAGCAAGCTTAATATGGGCTACGTTAGATAGTACTACTGGTTGGAATATTTTCGCTTGACGAAATTTCTGAACCTATTGTAGTGGCAAAGTCATAATCGTCGAGGAGAGCGAAACGCACGCCTCCTATATGATCCACAATGATGGTTTCGCTAAGAAATCTATCAGTGTGCAAGTGTTTAATGGAGGGTAATCGCCTGGAGCTGTGCCCACAGCTTTCAGCTTCGCATCGTTGAAGTTGATGGGTTAATCCCGCAACGTTCCATTTTTGTTTTCTTTTTTGCTGTAATTTGCTCGGAGGCTCTTGGATAAGGTACTTCGCAACTCTCACGAACTCACGAGTGAATCACCACAGCAGAGTCACCACGACAACCACGTCAGGATAGGTGCGCACAAGCCCTTTCAGTTTTCCCACGGCGTCATAAAAGCCCACTCCGAGCTGACCTGTCGGTACTGCTACAGAAACGGGCCGTGATACCAGTTTGGTCCAATATTATGAGTGAGTTCACTCGCCTAATCCAATCACGGCTTAGTTTGTGAGTCGACTTCATGACCGATCTTCAGGGGAGTGGGCTTCTGTTACTCTATCGTCATCTGCCATGCGACATGCATAATTCACTGCTACGGTGCGGAGGCTTAGAAGTTCATTCTTTCAGTATCAAATAGCCGGATATGTTGTGGCTTTGATCATGTCGTTTTCCATGGCGTATCATTTGTTGTGGCGTCCAATTGCACTTGCTGGTCAAACTACCTACAGATATCCTACAGATATTAAAATTGAAGTCGAGTCGACGAAAGAATTCGCAGTGCGACTGACTTCTATACGTTGATCGTTCTTCTTATTTAACTGTAATTCCAGTGACTATTCGCGGTGATATGCAGCTATCAAGTTAGGCAGCAATGTCCAATCGGACCCTACACTTCTTTTCTCTTCAAAAATGAATCTGCCTCTCCGTTTGTGCGATCTCCGACCAAAGCGAAGGGCAGGTGATGCAATGAATCGTCAGAAGCAGCTCAAAGAGGTTCAATCTCGTATGTCACACACACACACAGGTGTTGCCTCCTCTTCCCTTCTCATTCCGCTGCTTGTTGCACAGACCTGATTCGGGCCGATCTTTGCCAATTGTTGACCAGATACTTACTCCATTGTTTGATCGTAACAGCATGGTCAGAGGTAAGCCGCACGCGCGCTTACGGTACAATGTTGCAAAACATATACTGGCACCGACGTGGGTAAGCCTCGCATCAGGATGGTTTTCTCTTGGCCACAGTTGGTGTATTGGGAATGCGGGCAATCCGTGGAGGATTGCGCAAAGTCGCATTTTGGACAAGCGAAATCTTCCTTGTCAAACATGTCTAACAGGCTGTATCTGCGCGGTGGGATCAAAGCATGTCAGGATATCAAGACACCTTTGCTATCCCATGATATATTTCACCATGCGACCGAGTCTACAAGTGAGGCGAGCAACGAAATGCTTGTGAAAGGTCCGACGGATCGTGCGCCGCGTTTGCTAGAGCCGTTCAAGATCCGACTCGAAATAAAACCGATTCCATTGACGTGCATTGTGAAAGGGGCCATTTCCACAGGTTTTAACCGACTCCGGGGTAGAGCGCGCTGGACAACTCCTTTCACCAATCACTGTCGATGATGCGCTGCTTCTCGATAGTGGGATATTCCATGTCTGTCCCCTCGACTGCATTCTGTAGGATACTGTTCAAAAAGGCTGCCGGTCTGGATTGAAAGCAGAAGCATATCAGACGAGGACATCTTTCACAAGACGCGGCCGTGGTCCAACCTGACGCATGCAGAATGAGAAGCTGACCCAGCGTAAGATTTCGATTCCTGCAAGGACAACTTGAGCGGACTAGTGATCCTCTGCACGGAGAAAGGACGACCGAGACTGACATCCACACCAGATAACGCAATTAATAAGCCGCTGACTCGGTTTTCTCGTACTCGCCACGTGGTGCCACGAATCGGCAGTCGACCAAACAATCTGCGGCGGGTCATTTGTGTCCTCGTACGTAGCGCCATCACTCATCTCGGCATCCGATGAACCAAAGCAACTCGCCTGATCGATTGACGACTATTAGAAGAGCCGACATGACCCTGTGCTACGTCAATTCGTTCGTCGGAACACGAGGTAAGCTTACGTTAATACGATGCGGTATGCTATCACGCAACTGCCTCTGCGTGATCACACTTCTTTTTCAGTACCATCCTACGAACGATTTGCCGACTATCGTTGCGCGTGTCGGGCATGACGAGCTTGACGGGCCGAGCCTTGCTTTTTCTAGCCAATGGACCAGCGTCCCATTTCGTCCATATGCGTATACAGTCTCGTTTTCAAAGCATGAGCGACGGCGGCACCAACATCTGAGTGAACGAAGCTAGATCCGAAGAGTCGTTTGATGACAATCTGTGGTAATTGGGATTGTAGGGACAGTAACTTGGCGAACAGACAACGAGCGATTTCCATGCACGTTGAATCTCGCTCGATTTCCCAATTCATCTTGAAACAATCGTAAAGTCGTTCCACCGAAACGCGTCTGTTGAGTACGCGGTATTGGGGCGCACCATCGTTTCGCAGTCTGTTCCCGAGTTTTGAGCCTTGCATGGCCTTTTTATTAGGCATGATGATAAGATGGTGGTTCGTCTTTGTTCACTGCTTCTATTCACTAAACCTCTACATTACAAAAGGTTAGATACCGCCTCTCAATCAAGACATCGGCAGCATATCAGCACTCGCGGCCGCTCCTCCAATGTCGTCACAGTTTCTCGCAACACCTTCCACGCCGCCAGGCAGGACAAGATCCGCTTCACAGCCAACAAGGGCTTTCATGAACTCGCCCTCTCCACAAGTTGGCCAATCGAGCCACATGCAATCTCCAAACAGAACACTGCATGCCCGTTCCGTCTCCAGATCGCTATCTTCAAACGCAATACACAAGGTCGCCTCGGGCGAGCTCGGCAGCAGTCCGAGTTTAAGCTCGGAAACTTCTCCGAGCCCAAGTCACCTCGGCGCATCCAAGGGCAAGGGTAGGGCAAGGAGCTCGAGTTTGGTTACAGTGACAGAAGTTGGTGGAGACGAGCCGGAAGGGGTGGTCGATCGTCTGGGAGTAGGAGTGAATGAAAACGCTGCATGGGTGAATGCTCCCGGTAAGGAAACTGAAACTGGTATATGACCGGGAAGGTCGCCTTACTAACATTTGATTGCGTTGATCTCTTAGGTGCTTGGCTCATACATCCGGTCTTGATATTGACGGCAAAAGTGTTTATCGATGCGTTGCCAAGCATGACGCAACCATACAGTTGGACCATTGTGAATTTAGGATATGCATTGGTACGTTGGGCGGCATCCTTTAATCTACGTATTCTATGTGAAGAGAGCTAACATGTTCCACAGGTGTCGTATACCATGTTCCATTATGTCACCGGCGTGCCTTTCGAATCCAAGTAAGCCCTGTTTCCGAGATGCCGTCCTCTTACACAATGTTCACCATCATTCTGGCTATACCTACCTAGTCTCACTACGGGTGGAGCATATGATGATCTTACGCTTTGGGAACAAATTGACGCCGGAGCTCAATACACACCGTCGAAGAAATGGTTGACGAGTGTTCCCATCTTCTTGTAAGTCTGTGCTGTGATTATTGTGAAGGACCAGGGCTTACTGGGGATCTTTATAGATTCCTTATATCGACTCATTACGTGAAATACAACTATCTCCTCTTTGGGATCAACTTTGCAGCTTGTGTATTCGTGCTGTTCCCCAAATTGCCAGTAGTAAGTTTCTTTGGGTTGCCATCGCCCAAGCGGAAGCCTAATTTGAACAATCCATTTCAGTTGCATCGGCTGCGATTCCACTTTACACCTTTGGAACCAGATAACTCCCAGGCGGCGACGCCTTCTACGTCTCGTCCACCTTCACCTCGACTGGAGTCGATAAACGAAGTACCTGGTGCTCGGTAGCGATCATGCTGGATGTCTCGTCTCTGTTCGAGGCCCGGCCAAGCTCCACTCCTGGTGTATCATATACTTTGGTCAATCGTGACGTTATCATAGGAATGACACGATGTGAATTGGGTGGAGCAATAGATCGCGAAGACCATACCCTAATCGTTGCATACGATACAAAAATTTGAGAGTAAACCCATAAATAGAGTGAATACAAGTGAGATATATCTATGGTGAAGCTTCTGCTCCATCGCCACCACCAGCTACAGCACGAAAAGTAATATGATAAGCAAGCATCCTTGTAAAATGCGCAGCAACCAGGCTTACCTGTTATTGGCAGAGCATGTTCAATAACCAACTTTGGCCCTTCGTACATGCGGTTCACTTCTGCCGACCTCCGTATAACCTCGAGCTCTTCCGTCTTGTCCTTGTAGAATCGAGCGAGCTCCTCTGTATTTGTCGTCTTCGATCCATTCTCGGCTTGTAAATAAGGTTCGAATGCCAGCTTGGTACGACGAGTGAAGTACTGGCTAAAGTTGTAAGACGAAAATCGTGAAGACGCCGTAATGGTGTTTTGATACAGAGTTCGCAATTGAGCGACAGAAGGTGCGCCAGACATGATGTACGTAGTTGTCGTTCTTTGAGGTTGCGCAGAGAAGTAGTGAAGAAGATGTCCGATCTGCAGGGCGTAGAGCAAGCTTGTCAGTAGAACTGTAGAACTGAAGGCAACTACCTATCTGGCAAGGTATCTGAAGCAAACGAGGCGTCATCGGTGATCGACCAGCGAGGATACTTGAAACAACGGAACCGCGGTGACGGCCTTACGTAATGACACGTCGAGACCATCTCTCCAGTGCAACTAGCTGAGCACCCTTCTCCAAGGGGTACTATAGAAGTTCCTGTAAAGGCGCATGGAGATCATGCCAGACAAGAGCCAGATGCTGGTCCAGAGTGCTTGCTGCCCTCGTAGAGGTCTCTGCACAAGACAACGGCACCTGCGACCCAGACGTTTATTCGCTAGGCGAGCATGTCTTAACACGGCCAAGCTCAAGTTCTCGCTGCACGAGCAGCCATTCAGGAAGCTAGAATTCCCGCTGTTTAGTCGTATACATATGCTTGTTGTAGGCGTGGCCATGTACAACGTTCCAAGATCGAGCCTTTCTCCTTGTTGGTGATCGTTTCCACCTTTTCTGCGCAGTGGTCCAGGTGCTCCGATATCAACGCCTTTTTATCCACAGAATGACAAAGATCCAGAGCACGAGAAGAAGGAAGAGCATCAAGTAGCACCACTGTCCTCCCTGCCGTTTAGCCATTCGGTTCATCCGCTGAAAAGTGCCGCTCAGAAATGTAGATGTGGACGAGAAGGCCTCGTTCTGTCGCAGAATTTACGGGTCAGCTGAAACCGCAACGACTCGACAGACCTAGGCACACACCATGTTTCCTAGCTCCATGTTGGATTGCCTGACTTCATCTCCTATACCGATCGTGACCTGATCGCGTACGCATTCAACATTAGATTTGGCGTAGATGGTTGTCACGTTACTCACATCCTTTAATATCCTCACTTTGCTCATTAATCCTTCCAGCTTGTTATCATTTTGGCTCTCGAGCTGTTGAGCTGTCCTCGAATATGGGTCTGATTGATACGGACTTTCTGTAAATCTAGGTACGCCACCGGTTGCGTTTGCAGCGTATCCGGAGCCTGACGATACCGGTTTTGGATGCAGCAGTCGATCATCGTCGTTTGCAGCATGATTATATGTGCTTCTCAGCCCCGAATTCGTATATGGCGACGCTCTCCCCGAAGATGCACCCTGCGGGCCTGATAGCAGAATAGGTGCGGGAGAGGCCGCATGGGAACGGTTGCTGTAGGGTGCGCGATGTGACATGCTGAATTTGTGTTTTACGCGCAGTTCTGTCTCGTCGGCCGTCCTCGATCAGCTCGTCCAATGTCGCATCGAAGACATTTTGTTGTTCCACGGACGGAGAGCGAGACCCTGGACGCAAGACGACATACGATAGTGCGCGATTGATGACCTCGTTGGCTGCAGCAAGATTCGTGGCAGCGGAAGCAAACTGATGGTCTTAGAGGGTAGAGGGTATGATGATGGATGTTGTATTGACAATAATATATGCTGCCTCCTACCGCTATTATTGTTGACCAGCGCTTCGCACGTTGAAAACCGGAAGACAAGGCATATTTCTCCCTGTGGAAGCTCTGTCATATAACGAGACCGCCAAATGTCTAGTATTTCATCCGACGACTAGAAAAACGAAGCCGGTCGACTGGAAGTGAAGAAACTCCGTCGCTCGAATGGCGAGCTCTCATTTGGCGTTTCAGGTTACCGCTCGTGTTTCATTCATCATGATGCCTTATAGCGCGGATGAACGGAATATAGGGGCAAAGGGAGCGAGGACAAGGCGTAGGAGTATGTAATGACTTCTTCCGCTGCTCTCAATGCATTCCAGTCACAAAGTCGGTGCTAGGACAAAGCGTTTTGCATCACATCATGAGTAGACTGACTGATAGACTCTGCTTCAACACGTAGGTGCCGGTGAGAGGATATATCATTCGACAGTGGTAATCGACAAGATGCCCTCTACTAGCAGACTATCTGCGTCGAATAATCAAGCGTCACAAGAGTAGCGTCGTTCAAAACCCACTAGATGCGGTACTTACTGTGCCCGGCTCTTCTCGCCTTCCTGCTTCCAACGAATGCCTATGACGACCGCTTGCGTCTTGGGACGTATTTGACCAGCTCTCCGATCTATCGGACTGCTGGTAATACCAATGTTGTGCAAGTTGGCATCTCAAAGCAGGAATACAATCTTACTATATGTAAGTGCTGAAATCTCCTACATTCGTCCGACGTCCAGCATGCGGGAATATATCTGACTTGTGCTCTGTCCTACCACTAAGCTACGAGTGTGGATTATATCATGGTGGTCGGGACGGAATGTCAGAAGTGTACCGTAGAGGCCAACAAGTGAGTAAAGGATTTCCAACAGCCATGTATTCCTGGAACTCATCTCTTTCGTCTTCAAGGTATGATACAACAAGCTCACCAAGCTGGGCTTCAAGTGGACTAGCGTTCGACTACGCATTCACAAATCCGTACGCACATCCAGGCCCAAGAACAGCTCAATCGGCGTCCGAGCCGGACTCTGCCCAGTCGCCTACTTTGGTCAACATCGATGCTGTCATCGGCAGCGAAGTTCTGTTGGACGCGAGAAAAGACGATCAGGCACGCACAATTGTCGTCATTGAAAAGATGACGGATGGAGATGGCGGGAATGCTTTGGCAAGAATGCAACAAGGGTCGAGCGGCTTTTGGGGACTTGGTATCGACCCAGTGAGTACACGGAAATTTGCAGACTCGTCCCTGGCAAACACTGAAAGAAGTTGACGTACAGACCGCACCCATGAACTCTATCATGACCTCAGTCAAAGCCGCGCAATCAGCCTCGAATTTCACAGTAGGTTTTGACATGAGAGCCTGGTCTTCAGATATGAAGTCGGAAGCAGGGCAGCTGCATTGGGGTGCAGCTCCAGTGTCTGCATACGAGGGTTCTTTGTGAGCTTCTATGATGCATCCACTCGCTAACGTACTGAAAGTCTTTGATTTGCTCGTTATAGTAACTGGGTAAAGCCTCCAGGAATATCACCCTCTTGGGCTTTCAGGATCGGCAAGTTTAGTGTGCGCGGCCATGATATTCCTGGAAAGAATTTAACTGTAAGATCACCTGTTGTGCTCACTGGGTATAAATGACTAAGACGCACACGTGTCCTTCCCTGGCTAGACAATTGTGGATCCTGGCTACAATGCTATCGTAGTACCCACGGCGGTCGCTCAACAAGTGTATTCCCGGGTCAAGGGATCAAAACAGCATCCTCAATTCTCAAATCGATGGGTTAGCATAGTCTCGTATCGGGTCGCGATTACCGGACCATTGTGTCTCACGTCTCTTCGCCTTCGAATTGTCCCGCGGCGTATAGATCATTCCTTGCGACAGCGTTCTCTCATTCTCCGTTCGTATCAATGATCACACGTACAGTATACCGGATGAAGGCATGGTACAAGCCAAAGGCCAAGGAGAGTGCTGGGGCTCGGTGATCTCTTGGGACGAAGGACAGGCCCCCGATCAAGCTGGCCGTATCATTCTTGGGACACCGTTCTTAGCTTACTACTATTCGTGAGTGCTGTATGCCAGCGATTCCACCACGTTGAGGAGTTGTTAACGATTGCTATACGGATTGAAGGGTACTGTATCTAGCAGATCAAGAAAATGTTTGTTCGTCTCTCATTTTCGATTCCAAACCTCTCTGAATGATAATGTATGCCTTAAATGCCACTGTAGCTCATCGGTATCGCTGGCAAACCTGGAATTATCGTCAAACCCAAGAGGTATACCAAAAAGAAGTTGTCCAAGAGCGCGACTGGTGGTAGTAAGTGTTTAAATTTCGCCTCGGTCCATCCGGCGAGCTGCTAAGCGAAAATTCCCAAATTCATTTTTTGCAGTTATTGCCGCCGTTTGCATTACAGTCTTCTTCAGCCTTTCCGTGCGCTACTGTCGACAGCGAGACTCTCCTGCCGGTTGGTACAATCGTATGAACAGAAAACAACGCAGAGCGGTTGCCGCTCAGATGGCTATAGTCAGTCCGCTGGCGCCACCGCCGGTAATGCCTATGCTCGCCCCTCCGGTCTTTGGACCCCCTCGACATGCAGAAATCTACACAAAACCATTTGTGCGAGGTTCGGCCAACCAGGAACGAGAGGACGCTATGATGCTCGACCCAGTATCTCAAGCCTATCTTCCGCAGCTGGAGCTACCTCTGCGCGATTATGCTCCTGAACATGACAATGGGAACATCGGCTTCTTTAGCAGAATACAAGGATTTTTCCGTCGCGGGAATCAGAACAGACAACACGAAAATGCTGAATCGGAGAGTCATGCAGACTACGGTCATAACCATCACCGTCAGCGTCATCAAGATCACAGAGGACACCGCCACCATCACTCCAGTCATCCTCAGACGTTCCACCAAGAGTCATCATCTCCGTCGCAATATCCAACGTCTGAAGCAGGGCATACGTATGATTCCAGCCAGCGACATGGCAACAGGAGACATGGTAATCCTCGGCCGCAAAATCTCCATCACTCTATGTCGTTACTTGAAGAACCTTATCTACATCATATGCAGATGAACTCTCACAATTACCCAGCACATCTTCCGTCACAAGGATTGCCGGGCGTTACCATGCAATCTGGTGGAGCGTTCTTACCCCAAGGTCAGGCGTATCCATATATGCGCGGAGCAATGCAATATAACGGGTCATACTAGGCGACGTCGCGACCTAGTCAAGCAGCTCGCATATGATCCTCCGGACGCCGTCCGAGTTCCGTAGTAAGGCGAATGACACATTGTAACTGCGGAGGAGTATTAAATCTCTTAAACCCACGAATCATCTTGCATCATTGATATGCGAGGCCACTCGTTGCAGAATTAGCCATATCATTTCGTCGTCACAACATTTCACCTCGTTGCTTGGAAGGTTAAGAAGGCGGCTTCATAATACTGACCTCTAGGTTGGTAAGAGGGGTCTGTCAATCACATTAACGGTTGCTTCGAGGAGTTATCACTGTATTCAGGGTAAGTCAGACAGACTGCCTTACCTGTTAGAAACTACTACTAGGCTTTTCCTGAATAAGCTGCAGGTGGCTCAGCAGGTTGGCACCGGAGAAATCCGAGTCGATAATAAAGAGAAGTGGTACATTTACGGAAGTAACCATGAACGGCCTTCATTTACGGAAGTACCAGTGCGCGCCATCGACTTTCGTACGGGCGCCGAAACCCAGTTCCACAAACACATATATCTCAGATTTCAAGTAGCATTCGTACAAGCTATAGGCTTCTCAAGGACCTGTAACTTCTGGTAGACCTGGATGAACGTCTGAAATAATTAAATATCGAATTTGAAATCGGCTGTAATTGTCACAAGTCCGCCCGCGTCGCTCGCGCCTGACTCAGTGGCTCGAAATGAACCCGTGGACTATACACTAGGGTAGCTATCTTAAACCTTCGATATCTTCCCTCAGGACCCATCCACTATCATTAGACATCCAGAGGTACCCCTCAGGCTGTTTTAACAAGGTCACAGTAGCTGCTAGCCGCGTCACGAGTGGTATAATTATCACGGTGCTATGTATTGATCGTCTCTGCCGCACGTTTTTCTTCCCTCCATCTCGTAAAAATATGAGAAGGGTCTCCATCTGCTACCAGAAGGCATCTACATCTAATATGCCTCAGTGTTGCCACCGTTCGACCCAGCGGTCTGACGAGCAGACGAACTACAGCGACTTATGCATTAACAGGTTCCACGGTGCTCCTACAGTCACTTCCTCGATGAGCATTTACAATGTCGAAACGGGCGATTGAGAGCTGAAAAAAATGTGAGACTGATACAGGGTGAAGCCACAAGTACCTGTGCTCTTTTGACAGCTTTCTAGAAGGTCTGTCATGAAAGTAGAGTAGTATATAGCGGATGGGTTCATTGAGAGCGCCCTAGGGAGGCGCAATCTACTTGCGGCAACTTGTGGTGATGATACATGGTTTTCGATTTCGTATTAAATTATTATAGATCTCCAACAATGTCTTTCCACAGTTTTGAGTCTCTAGGTGTCATACAGCGTGTAGGAATGTTAACCAAAAACTATTTTACAGGAAAAGGTGGAACCGGGTTTCGGCGCCCGTACGAAAGTCGATGGCGCGCACTGGTAACCATGAACGGCCTTACTCAAGCAGTTGTTAACATTTAGCCAGGCTCGGCATCACGAGTTCTCTATGCCGAGAGACGTTTCAAGGTAAACCAAAGCCTCCAGAGGAGTGAGTATAACGAGGACTTCCAGCGACCTAGAAACTTTGACTATAGATCAAAATGAAACAGAGCCGCTCGGATTCGATCAGACTTTCGCGCTTTTGCCCAGCTCTAGCGGAAATCCCAGCCCAGGCGCGCTCGACTCCGGCTGGCGCTGCCCACGGAACCGGTAGGCGGAGACACTGTCGATGACGCCGTCGACCGGAACGTTCGGAACGTCGTTCAAGTCGACTCGAATGACTTGATTGACGTGTGAAAACCTCCGCGTGGTGACGCCGACGAGACCCTCTTGCACCACCATCAAGGAAGCCATCCACAATGTCTAAGTCCAAGAACCACACCGCGTACGTTTTCGTGTGGACTCTGTTAATGTTGTCCTCGGAACTGATTTTAATTCCATGTTCCGTTCGATAGCCACAACCAGTCTAGGAAGGGTTCGTAGGATACAGACATGAGAGGACTTGAAAGTAGAGGGCTTACTTGTTTTCGCTTCTATTATTATCACATCGCGTTGGATATTTGGATCGAATCGGACCCTACGCTTTATCAACCCACTTGCCGGACGACACGCAACCCTCGACCCTGGACATCTTGGAATGGAAACACCATGAAATCGGTTATGGGGACCTCGTGGGAATGAAATGGGAATACGTGGAATTGGTGCTGTAATGGGAACATTTGGGACGTTGGGATGGATCTGGGAACATGATGGCGATGGGTGGAACGGATTGTGCATCTTCTGGTTGGATTGGCTTTGGATGAATCGTGCCGCTACGGGAAACTTCTGGTCGATCAACTGAACACATCTTGCCATGACATGACATCCGGACGGACGCCAACAATCAGCTCACCGAAACGGTATTACTAAGCCCAAGGGAAACAAGTACGCTTCGATGAAGGGTGTTGACCCCAAGGTAAGCAAGCTGTCCCTCTGCCCAAGAACGCTCAAACACTCATCCTAGATTCAATCAGTTCCGACGAAACGCTAGGTTCGCTGCCCAGGGTTCTCAGAAGGCTGTCCGGGAAGCTCGAGCTGCTAAGGCTGAATAAGCAATGTTGTACAGCTGTGCAATATTCAATCGTAGCTTTGTGGTATTCCAAGGGTGAAGCTGTCGCTTAATTACAACGCCTGGAATGGGCTCAAGATGGAGTCGCAATCCCAGTTAGAGGACGGAGGACTTCCGACGGAGAACTTCCATACGCTTGCTCAACGCATCAAACCTCCCTTTCCTTCTCGAACATGCCGTTTCGGAAAGGCGCTGAAGTCTTCGCCTACAGTAAACGTAAGATGGCTGCAGGACGCATGCGTTGCAAATCGAGGCTTTCGGGAGGCAGATTCAACCTTCATACGAGAACTATGAGGCTCACAGTGTCTGCGTGGAAAACCATAAGGCTCGTCCTCGGCCCAAATAATTATCCGAATGAGGCAGTCATATCCTTGATGACAAGTCCATGAAACAAGTTCAGGTCGGACAACGTTATACGTCACAAAGCCAAAAGCAAATGAGACGCTCGGAATGTACAACTGGACTTATCAAGCGTCATCATCACGATGACGTGCTTGTAATGTCAAACGCTGTTCTCTTTCTAATGTCTCCTGTAATCTCGCAGCCTGTAGGAAAATAGGTGGCTAAGCATGCGTAGAAATGAATAGGCCTGGGGATGATCTTACCGTCAAATCTTCTGCTGTAGCAGGCAGCCGCGCAGTTGCTTTACGTTTCCACTTGTCCTTTTTCGACGTGGATTGCACTGTGGTATTCGTCGGAATATCCCCGGCTGCGTAACCGCCTCCTCCTTTGGGACGGCCACCATGGGAAACTTCGTCACCGGTCGCAGTGGACTTCTTTCTAGAATAGAACTCTTCGACTAGATCCAGGCAATCGTTATCCGAACAGATTCGGTCTTCAGACAGGGCGATCCATTTGCGACGGATGATTGCCTTGATGACGTTGAAAGCTTCTTGTTTATACCATCCGGTATTTACCTGGATATGAGTTTGGGTGCAGAGTCATAAGTGCCGTCTCGGGGGGGGGGGGGGGTCTGAACAAGCTAATTGTAGAGGTAGCTTACATCTGGACTGGATCTTCTGGCTATCGGTTCCCGAATCAGATCGTACAGTTGACCATCTGTTATATCGATCAATTGATAGGTCGCTTCGGCTTTATGCAGTGTCTTTCCATCAAATATGTGGCTGTCCCTGTATTCGAGAGACATCAGGGAAGATACATCAAAGCGAGCCAAAGAGGGTGTCCACTCACGGTGTTCTCACCAAACCTCCACTACTCTGCAGTTCCGCCGCTAGGTCTGTGTCAATATGACGCTTGAATCGCACTCGCGCACCATTTGTGCCCCTGGTCGAGATCCGGAAATGCACCTTTTGATAGCTAATCATGGGGACAAAGCATCAGCGACCGAAGACTGCAGGAACAGGAAACACCACATACATATAGGAACTTGGATCTTTGCGAGGATCGTAACTGAAGCGGATAAGTATCTCTCTCAGATAACCATCTTGGAAAGTATAAAACGAAGCCGGTATGAATGCCTTTTTGCTAATGCGCAAAGACGAAGTCAGTCGATTGCCTCGACGGAAGACACACTACGATCTGTAGTTTACCTATCGAGCAGTTTGACCTCTTCGGAAGAAAACTGATTGAGGAGTGCGTTTCGCGTCCACATTGGTCTCGTTTCCGCGACCTGTGTTGTGCAGCAATCAGTACGGAATCAGGTAAGGTATTAAGATGGAACATACCGCTTGAAGTTTTTGCATCAAGACGGGATCGAGTCTCTTCATGGCTAGCTGAATCTCGTCGATTGGCGAGTCGGGAACTGGGAAAGGACGGGTTGCTCAGTGTCTCAACTCTACATCGTGTCTTCTTTTGTAAGCGTACCATTTTCCTCATCGTATCGGATTGTTCGAACCGCATATGTCTTGGCACGATTCGTGTTGATCAGACGCTGGTACTCTTCCCCAGTGATTGGATGAGTATAGCTGACAGGCTTGCTTGAGGGATTTGGTTGATATCTATCCAGGATACATTCTTTAGGAGAAAGCTGTGACGAACGGGACATGACGAAAGACTCACAGGAAGACATGCGGCGCGCCTTGGCGGGAAAACATTGGCGGAGGCAAGGTCGGCATAACACTTCTGAATTCGATAGCCGATTCGGCGAGAGGAGTAGATGGTTGCGGATCCTGTGATACACTATTTTGCCTGCTTTCTTGGCCTGTTATTGTTGGGTCCAGAGCCGAATTGACGGGAACGAAGCGTGGTCCTTTTGTATCCTTGAACTCGAAGTCCAACAGCGCCTCGGCTAGAAGACACGAGACGCAACAGAAAGTGAGCTCGAACGTACCGCGGCACATTTCACCAATGTGCTTACGGTCCGCGGATCTCAGTGCCTCTATTAGTTGCGGAATCCTAGCGGTGCTGTCAGGTGTATATCTGTAGTCGGCCATGGCTATTCAACCATCATCATTCATTCTGTGAGCATTATATGCCTTGCGTTTATCGGATGACAGGTCCGCGCACCTCTGAAACGAACAGTACTTTTCACGACACCCATCATTTCTGCCTTGAAAATACCTTGCGACGAATCTACACCGTCCGCAGAATTCGAGCCAGATGCGGGTCGAAACGAGGGTACAGTGCTATCTCCTACGACACTGGATGTTCCTGAAGCCTGTTGTTGATTTGACACTTTCTTGATCTTTCTTTTTCTTCTGACAACCTTTAATAACAAACGTTGAACAGGTACACTTTCACCGATGATGGGGTGTGCCCAAGTATCTGCCGGATCGTACCGTAGTTCCAAAAGTTTCGTAGCACGATTGAAGCAGTCATCCAAAGCCTTCTGATTGCCGAGCGTGACCACGGCTTGCTGAAGAGATGTTCTACTGGGAGGGATTGGTCCGGGAAACTCGACCGTGTTGTACGTTGTTTTCGGCAGTCTTTTGACTGGAGCCTTGTTCTTGGATACTGCGTTGGATTGAGGGACAGGCTTTTCCATTGTAGTATGTTTTTGTCTAGATCTGTGCCGAGCTGAACGGCGACTGCTGGTAGTCTCTTTTGCCGAATGCTTTACTGTTAGGTAGCTGTTTTAGTAGTAGCAGCAGTATCGTAGCAAGCTTCGTAGCAGCAGCAACAAGTCCACAGCGGATGCAACCGGCCGCCGGATTTATTAATCACCCGGACACACCTCATATGACGCCGCCTGCCAAGCATTACGATAGCCCACCAAACAGCAGACAGGGAGGGCGCATTTCTATTCAATTTCCATACTTGAACATCCAACCTTGCGCTGTCTGGCATACCATCAGGCAGTCTCCTACCTGTGCCACCTACAATGTCCACACAACCACTGCTGCAACGGCAGGCTCAGAAGGTACGATATCCATGACAGCACCCGTTCGTTTGCGTACTCGAGCATATACCCTCGCTGATCTTTCGTTCTTCTCACAACCCTGCTCCATCCTCCAGAGAATCGCCGTCCCTGTCAGGGTAGAACCAAAAGTCTTCTTTGCAAATGAACGTACCTTTCTTTCGTGGCTGCATTTCGCAGTCGTTCTTGGAGGCCTCGCAGTTGGCCTCTTGAATTTCGGAGACAAGGTCGGTAAAATCAGTGCGGCTCTTTATACCATTGTCGGTGAGTCTGTACCGGAATCTCTTCACCATGTCATCTTTCTTGCTAAAATGCAGGCTTGAATCGCTTTCAATAGCAATGGGTGTCATGATTTACGCACTGGTAATCTATCAGTACAGGGCAAGGGCTATCAGGAACAGGACCGGAGCACCATACGATGACAGATTAGGGCCGGTGCGTATCAGAAAATGATTGTGTCTTGACTAGCGTATCTAACAGATTCCTCGTTGATACAGACCATCCTCTGTGTGTGCCTGCTGGGTAAGAAAGTTCCCCTTCGCGATCGATACCATAGGGTTTGACCCTTGTCTGATTCTTTCCACAGCCGCAATCATCACAAACTTTATTCTCAAGTTCGGTAAGTCTGCACCATCCTTTGCTCTCTGTGGCCAGCAAGAAGATATTCTAACGTACTTCAATTCTCGACCAGTCTTCGACTAACCGACCAACGTTGCATCCCCAAAGGGTCCTGGTACGTTGCGGCCTAGGATTGGGTGATACGCGATCCGCATATATATATATATCGACAATTGTCTTCATTTATGGCATCTGTACACTCTACTGTATCGCAGTACACGGTTTCAAGTTATAGGAGACAATTTACTCTTATCAACATGGCATAGGCGTATAGACTGATGCCTTGGAGTACCCGTATACCCTTCTGAGTAAAGCCAAAGCTCTGTTGTACGACATCTGCAGTTATCAATTAACGTAAGTAACGCCACTCAATATACGTTCCAAACTACGCTTTCTCTTCTTGCAGACCTGTTTTGCAGTTCCGCGCGCGCATTTCCCATATGCGCCATACCGGCGTTAAAGTTCCCGTTCTCGACCTTTCGCGTCGAGATGTCATGAGGCGTACATCGTTCGATGTCTCCCCCTGAGTGAAGAGTGATGTCGTCCCTGGGTCTCGGCATCCGAGTGATTTCCTCCACAATTTCATCTTCGAAAGCAGAGAGCTCCCAGTTGACTGGGGAGCTACTACATGTGTCTTTTGCGTGCAAAGTTTCGCGTGGCAACGTTGCGCACGAGTGAGCTGCATTTATGGGCTCGCTACGATACTTGGTAGGAAGCTCCGCGCTACCTGGTCGTGCCACGTCGGAAATAGTGGTCAAATGCAAATCGCTGCTATCGCTGCGTTTCAGAGTTGCTCCTCGTGGATGGCTGTAATTGATGACTGGAAGGGTGACAGCTTCGTCCTTTTTCACGTCGCTCTTCCAGAAAAGCTGGTCTGCAATGTCGTCGTCAGAGTCCAGATGGAGGGGAAATTCTCGGTGCATTTTGTTGAGCCCGACCGAAGCTCGTGGACCACCTGCGGTGCCACTTCTTCCCTTCCATCTGTGGCGCTCGAACAGCGAGTGTGTCTTTGTACTGGGGTGCGTTCCGTGCCACGCGTTGCGCATACGTACACCGTCAGCCTGAGGGGAAGCACCGGTATCGACCGGATCGAGCGCCATCAGCGATATTGGTGCTGGATTGTGACTGCGCAATGTGGAATTTCTCGAAGGAACGGTTGACGAATCTGAAGAACAGTCGGCCTGTCTACAAGTGGCGTGCCCCTGCGTGTTTCCCGGATCCGACCAGTTCGGTACATCCGGTTGACGTACGATGTATTTCGGTGAAGTGTAAGAGGCATTATAGAGGTGCATGTTTTGTTGACCCGTGTTTACCCCGTCCTGACGTATTGGATCGCTATTTGCCTTCGTCGCACCGTCACCTTGCCGACTGAAGCTTCCCATCTTTGGCTTGCGTCTGGAAGGCGACTCTGGTCTTTCGTCAAGACTTGGCTCCATGTTCAGAGGGAGCATGCTACCACTCGACAGGGGTAGAGGTTGAGGCTCATGGTGAATGGATCGTACGCCATGATCCCGAGCAGGAAGGCGGTGTCGCAGCCGAGCAAGGTCGAAAACGCGGAGCATTACAATGTTATCAGAGAACTAGGAAGAAGGACTTCAATTCAGTCACCGCAGGTCTTGTCATGATGATTGCTTAGGAATGGCGCTTACCTCCTGCTCCAAAACCTTCAACTTTCCGCCAACTTCCGTTCGTCCTTGTTCTGGTTTTTTTGCCTTTTTTCTTCGGGACAGCTTCGCCGCGATGTACGTATCAAGGATGTCGGACAAGGTCTTCTCTAGTGTAAGGGCGTCGGCTGTTTTGTATAGAATCGGATGACCACCTTCAATCCGCACTCTGATCATGTCTTTCTCCGTCGTGTTGTCATCATGTCCGGTTTCATGGTCCGATAGAATTCGCTGATATGGCAGCAACATCCGCAAAGCCACTAGCATATCGTGGTGAGTTTCACATCCGGCAAACCGGATGAGTTCATACGTCTTTTGAATATCACGGACGGTTTCCCATCCGAATGATGATGTTGTGCTTTCGCTGTGGGTGCGACTGAGAGTGCCGGGTCGAACGTGACTGTTGTAGAGTTCGGAGCTGCTTGCAGACATCAAGGCGCGCTCTTTGTAGCTCTGCATATTTATGCTTGACTTCCCTCTTACCGGCGCTAATGCCGTAGAACCATACGGAAATCAGTCTCTAGGCGGGAAGGCTGCAGGGAATGAGTGTTCTCACCGTCCGTCAAGGGATACATGTTGACAGTACCAAACATGTCTGAACTGGCAACTGCGTTGTTATGGAGTTCCGTGGGAAGGCTTATCGCCTATGTTCCTGTAAACTGTAACAGAAAGGAGTCCAAGAAAAGGAGTCAGGACTGCTAAGCACAAGATAACCTTACGTGATCATCGTCGTTTCTTCTTCCGCGAATGTTCAGCCTTATGTGGGCCGACAGCTTCGAATGCGTTGTCTTCGTGGCCATGACCGTTTCATCACCCCGCGTCTTCTACCTCTTTATACCATCTTTGTGCATTTGTAGAGGATGTGAAGGTAAGGAACACGGGACTCACACTGACAGACGTCGGTGAGGACTCAAGACAGATGCTCGATTTCGAATCCTGTTTCCTCCTTGGCCTTTTCCACGCCTTCAATCATGCACCGCAACAGGCCCTTGTAGGATCGACCTGGAAGTCAGCACTTTGTCGCCGGAGTAAGTGGTCCTGGACAGCGGTAAAAGGAGAGCTCAACCGCCCGAGCGACGGAATATGCATGCATAGAAGAGAATGGATAATAAACATTGGATATCAGTACTGGTAAAGCTCTGCTGGTTCTCACCGTTGCAGCCTTCGCATTTCGGCCCAGACCAGCACACCAACGTGTGAGCAAATGAGCGGTACGCCGATTTCTGGACGGAACACAGATCTTTTAGCTGATCTTTCCCGCATGGGTGATACAGCTCCTGATACATTTTAAAGAATCCGTTTACGGGTGACAGTAGCTGGTTACATGAGGTGTTACAGGCTTTTGTGCTTCCTCTAGCGCCCGGATGTAAGATTAGTATCTTTCCCGTTGTCTTCGAGATCAAGCGAGATCTCACATCGGTACCTATTTATGGCGACATTTCTACTGTACAGCGCTTTTGTACAGCAGCTGATAAGACGGAGCTTAAGACGGTTGCTGGCAAGATTTAAAGATTGGTTGACAAGCTGGGTGACGGAAAGAGGAAGAGCGCGGAAACACCACCTTAGATTTGCAGGTTGTATCTTGCAGCTTACTCGTCGTTACGCTACATTTCGTCAACCGAAAGCTGACGACGGGTTCACCTCCGCGACTCAGACTAGTAGCGACCAGGCAGCCACGTCATGTTAGGTTCTCTGCTGGGGTTCTCGATTTGAAAAGGCACTAAGATGCTAACCGTCGACTGGATGGGCCAAGAAAGTTGAGCTAGAAATTAAAGACGTGCCTGCTGGCCTACTTTGTTGACCGAAGAACACCTCGACGCAGCATATCTTATAACCGTAGTTGCTACTCTGCTGGCGGCTCCCTTTTTCAAGCTCTTGCTAGCTAGCTCCCTCACTCTTCTTTATCCATCTTGGCTTTGCTAAGTAGCCTCTTCAGCTTAGTGGATATTCGAAGCGCGCTAGACATGTAAACTGGCACGATACGGCCAGTCAACCTAGTAGTTTCCCAGCTCGCTCTCCCAAGCGGGATATATGATCTAGAGGGGAGAACTTCTGGGAGACGGGGACGCTTTGACAGCTGCTTTGATCACATCGACCCGACCCGAGTCACAGCAATACACACACGTCCGGCTTGCATATGTTCCTGTAGCAGCGCGAGTGCGCATGCAATCCGCCCGATAGCTTTGCTTTGGCGCCGGGCTGAGTGTAGACCCGATGAGCTGCCTTGCGGAAGGCAAGCTGGAACGCGGCCTTGTATCCATTAAATGCTTTGCCTAAAGCAATGCCGCCCAAAATCCTGCGGGTCGAAGAGCGATAAGGCGAGCACAATCACACTGCCACTCACTGAGCGAGGAGGTGGAGATGATCGGAATGTCTGAGTGTGGATGTCATGCATGGTGTGTTGCGGTGATACGTAATTATTCTTGTGCCTCCCTTCTCAACCACCCCTCCCTATCACAACGGTCTTGCCTGATTTGCTGCGTCCCACCAAAGTCTCGCATTGTCGTCAGCCGGAGGAGTAAAGAATTTGCACTGACTTTTGAAGGCTATGCGTGCGTCAACGTCATTTCGGTTCAGTAACTGAACAGGCAAAGTCGCCGAGTTATCGAGTGAACGCAACACGTACCTTCAACTGTGCGCTTCCTTACTATTGACTCCACGGTCTGTTCTGTCGCCAGCTGATTGGCCTGGGAAACACAAACAGTAAGGATCAGCCCAAGAGGCAAAGCCTTCGAACGACTCGACTCACAAGAACCTGTTCCTCAAACAAGTCGGCGCTCATCCTACGACTTAGACCCGGTTCCTGCCCACGCAGAAGCTTCTCCTTTGCTTCAAGATCTCGCTCGACGGTCGCAGTGCAAAATGTAAGCAGACGTTGCCGATGCTGCCAGCCAGCTGGGGGTGAATGATGCCGGTGAGATTACGCGGATCAAGAGAAGCAAGTAGAGACTGCAGATATAGACTGACCGATCATTTCCCTCCATATTTTCAAGCAGGTCTCGTCTTGTCCCTGTGTTGGCGGCAGACCGTGTGACCTATCTTGATCTCTCTGAGCTGCCGACGCTCTATTCAGACGAACGATGACTACCGATCACAATTTCAAAATGAGTTGTGGATTGACAGGGCCATATGTACATATTTCCTGCTTACTCATATCATCGAATCTGCGATACTCGTTCATGATGGCTACAACGCAAAGCAGATATCATCAGTGTCTCGCCATCAAGGAACAAAAAAATCGCAACTCGCACGTTTGAATAATGACAACTGATAGCACGTCTCTGCTGTCACCTGAAGAAGTCCACCATTCTCCGCCTCTCCCTTTCCGTGAACGCCTTCTCTCAAAGCCTGCTCGCTCAGTCCTGATATGTTTCGTGCATCACCTCTATTCCTATACGCGGATAATGGGGACGAGGAGGAGGGCGATGGAAAGGTGTCGTTATAGGCGGACGCTGATCCAAAGGGCAATGATGTCCTGACTTGCGTGGTGGTGTCTGTATGGCTACGGCTATTCATTGCAGTATTGAGAAATGGATAGGAGGTGTGAAAAAGTACCGCCACCATATGCAATCCATGTATGTTTCACCTTTGATGGAGGAACCAACAAGGCCAGGTGTCGGTTGCTTCTCTCAATTCTGCCGATCGCGGCTGCTGCCGAATCTGATGACTTCTGCAAGCAATGACGGCAAGTGGAGGTTCCCACGTGGCCGATACTGGAAATCCCAAACTCAAACAAGAAAGGGACAAAAGTAGTATGACGATTGTTATAAGCATCTTGAAACGTGAATCTGGGCTGATGATTTATATATAACACCTTTCGTTAGTCTCAGCCTTTTGCCTTGCACGCCGTCCTAATCTCTCTGTACCGCCCCGTAATTCTTGTATCATGTTCGGCGAGAACTCCTATGTCGTCCCGCCCAGGCCGACCTACGCCGGACCTTGCACCTGCGTCTGGCCCGCCGAATATGCTAGGCAGCAAGTCCGTGCACAAGTCGACCAAGAGAGCTCAGCCAAAGCCGATGCCATCTCTAACCCGCTCGGTGCCATCAGTGCTGCAATGCCCGAGAGATTCCTACCCGGCGGATTCCAAGGCGTGCACCAGCGTATGGAGGCTGCAGCGGATGAGGCTGGCAGAAAGGCGCAACAGGAAGGAGGAGACAGTGGACCGCTGGATGAATTCGGAAGATCGATTCAACGATCAGGTACGCCGAATTTCCGATATCCGCCTTTCAGTTCGTCCGGTCATCCTGCAATGCTGAGTACCGATTCCACAATCGCCCCAGGCAAAGACGTTACGTATACACAAGCTGGGCCGTCTTACGGGGAAGTTTCCCCCGAAATCGAACACGGAGGAGATATCTTCGCGGCAACGAAACCAAAAGGGACGCAACACCTCCAGCACGCTAGATACAATCCAGAGCGTGAGGATCCTCGTGTCGCGGAAGACCGAGCGATGCGCAAAGCTCAAGCAAAAGGCAAATTGGCGGTCAAGTTCAAAGGGGACCCCCTAGGCAGGAAAGGCAAGAAATACTTTGCCAAGTCCAGTAAGTCAGCATTCCATCTGTTATTCTCGCAACTCCAACTGAGCCTGGCGTTGTAGGTGAGACAAAGATGCGCGAATTGACAGCATACCGAGAGGATGTCGTCGTCATGTTGCGCAGCCTTATCCCTGAATACAGCAGCGAACAGTCTCACCGACCGGTCGTGCACAGAGACAGCTTGTTGTGCTCAAGTTGCATGGTCACTTTGACGCACTATCTTTATTACAGTCCTTCGCGCTTCGAGCCGTATCTGAACGAGGCGAGTCGTCCCATCTGTTTGCATCAAAAAAGCCATTGCTGATAGGTGCGGATTGTTCACAGACTTCAACCAGAGCATATTTGACGCTTGTCGATGATGCCGTAGCGAGTTCTCATACCCAGACTCCAATGGAAGCGTAAGTTCAGCAAGTCACCCCTCCTTCAAGCGCAGGGTCATGATACTGCCTTCTCGTTATCCAGAGTTTCGCATCACGAACTCGAACGTATCGCGCGCGCTGAACTAGCTGCCATCGAATGGCGACTGGCCATGAAGGTTGCTCGATTCCATCGAAAGACAGATATCCTCAACCTCTTTCCCGTCAAAGTTGGTCAATACGCCGAACTTCAAGTCAATCAGACGCCACCGAGTCACCCTGAAGGTGTCCTGAAGAAGGCTGGTAAGAAGGTGTTGCATACTATGGGTTTCGGGTCAGGCGTTACAGGGGTAAGTGCAGATCTGATCCCTTCAGCCGATTCCCCTCAAGCATACTGATAGTCGTTTCTCCAGGCCGCACATTCAGCAAAGGAGGCTGCTGCTGCTATGCCCTCAGAGTAGCTCGTAACCACCGGGAAGACAGGAACCCAGAGTGTTGGACGAAACGCGTCGATCATGTGGATTCTGTATTTGCTACATACACGTTGTATACGATATAAATCTGTTTGCGGGTTATACACGAAAGCCTATGGACATTGCCTTTCTATCATGTCATAATGTCGACACACTTCCTCTTCCGCCAAGAGCAGCGTAAGTGTCACGGCCGAATTTCCCCAATCAATACCGCTTGAGCCAGCTCTCCTTTCTTAATCCTGTCTGTTCCGCCCTTTTGCAACGAAGGCAAATGCACAAGTCCATTTGCACCGCATAAACTTGCAACTCTAGAACTTCGCTGGCCACCAGTTGTTGTGGCAACTAGAATGCCAGGCGTCTGACTGGAGGCAGATACTACCACCCGATGAAACTCCTCACGTGGGTCCAATCTCATATCGCAATCCACCTGTGAAACCATTTCGGTGAGCCAACGCCTTAGACATAACAATTAGAGTTGACATACCTGCACACCAACACGTGGCAGATGTCTTCGCTCTTTTGGCCAGCCCCCCAGTCCCCTCAATGCCGGTATCACAAAAAGATAGAAAGTCACCAGAGCGGACGCAGGGTTTCCGGGAAGGGCAAAGACGAGCTTGGACGATCCGTCATTCTGACTTGGTGGGACCGTTGCAAACGTTGTAGCTAAGCGGTAGAGGATAAGACTGTCAGGTAGACTCGGGTAGAGACGATTGGTGTGTGTCTCACGTTTTCCAGGCTTCATTGCCACTCGTCCAAAGTGAATTGTACCTCCTAAACGGTGTTCGATAAGTGGCTAGGAGAAGTGACTGTTCAGTATACATGCCTGCATCGATGTTGCCTGAACAAGAAAATAGGAACTACCTTGAGTAGATCGGCTTCGCCCATACTCGTTCCTCCGGTAGTCAAGATTATGTCTGCCTCCGCCATCCCTTTTCGCATCGCCTGTTCTTGGAGATCCATCCTGTTGAATGTAGCGTCAGTCACCGGCTCGAAGTGAATTCCTAATGCGCGACTTACGTATCAGGTGCAATCCCAAGATCAACAACATCGTATCCGAGGCCTTCCAGGGTCGATCTAAGTGAAGGTCTGTTCGTATCTACTACTCCGGTCCAAGTACTAGATGGCGAGACTGAATCCGATTCACTTTCAAGTTCTACTAATTCATTACCGGTCGACAGGATTGCGACTCTCGGTCTGCGGTGGACCAGAATCTGAGTTTTGCATGGATCTTAGTCAATGGCGCAATTCGAGAAACATGGGAAACCCTCACCTCGCGCTTTCCCACAAATCCTAGCAGACCGACCTCTCCGCCTCCCGAGCCAATGACAGTGCCCTTGTCTAAGACTTGCTCTCCTCGTTTAGCGTCGGATCCAGGCTGCCGAACATTATCGCCAGAAGGAACTTCCTTCATCAAGACCTTGATTTCGAGTTCTTGCCCCTCTTCGGTACCTAACAGAGTGATCACCACTTCAGCGAGGCCGTCGCGAACGCCCGTACATTCGACTTACTGGATACCAATTCAGTATCCTCGACCATAATCACGGCATCTGTCCCCGGCGGTAACGGTCCTCCAGTATTGATCCTGTATACGCCTACTTGGCTGCCTTGAGCCTCGTCGGAAGTGGTCTTGGCTCTAACGACTCGCACAGTCAAGTCTGTTTTATCAGCTGAACTTTGTACAACCCGATTGTACTCGGCAGCAACTACCGCATAGCCGTCCACATTCGTCGTCCTTGTCGATGGTAAATCCTTCGTCGCGAAAACGTCCTCGGCTAGGACATAGTTTTTCAGAGCGTGTCCAGTCCTGACAGTCTGTGTAGGTAAAGGCTTTGATTGCGCATCAACTATCGACAACGCCTCTTGTAGCGAAATCATGGGAAAGGGCGATTTCCGTAACCGGCCCGACACAGAAGCAGAAGGATCTTTGCTCAGTGTATCGTGCTTGCGGTGGTGGCGCCCATGGTGATGATGGTGGTGATGTCCCTGATGCGCGTCAGTCTCTCGAGATTGCCTATCTTCATGGCGATGGTGACAGTCATGCGACTGCGAGCCTAGACTTTGGACAGGTTCATCATGAACTTTGTTAAGACCAGAGGACTCCGTGGTTTCATTCACATTGTCTTGTCGGACACTTTCTCGAGGAGGATGCACATCGTCTCCCGTCCCGCCTTGCAGTTGTTTCAGACCATGTATAAGGACTGATGTCATAGCCTGATGGATACACGTTGTCAGTCCGAGATTTTCGCCAGGCAGTGTCAGCAGACTTTGGATTACTCACGCCATCCATCATTGCATCCCAGCCTTCCTGACACGCTTTCTTGCTTCCAGGCAGACAAAGTACCAAAGTTCGTTCATACAGACCAACAACTGTCCGCGATAGAACCGCGCGAGGTGTCTTGGAGAGGAAGAAATTTGTAAGGTACTGGAGTAGTGCTGGAAGAGGTGATATATGGGGAGAGAGGGCCTAAGGGGTACCGGAAGCGAATAAGCCTATACAACCTGACCTGTTAACCACACGAGCAACCTACTTGTGGAGTGACATCTCGCTCTCCGAAACCCGTTCCTAGCATGGACGGCACACAATGAGATCAAGTCTAGTTGACACCACTTTCAATCTCACCTCCAGTGGTGATGATCCAATCCACCTTGTCTCCGCCTTTTCTGGCTACCCACTCGGCAACCTTGCTCCGGATTGCTTCCAAGTCATCCGGTACGACAGCGGTATCTGCTAATTCGTAATCCTTGTGCTGCTCGACATTTTTGGCAAGGAGCGGTCCAGACAAGTCATACTCGGGACCTTTGTTGAAAGTGGTATCGGAAACAGTGAGCACTGCGACTCTGAATGTCATGGTGGAACGTGTAGGCTCGTGCTTTAGCCGCTTCGGTAGGTAGGCCACTCTTCCCGGTCTGAATATAGCTAGTTAGTAGTAGAGTAGGCTGCAGCTTCTTGGAATCGCTTCAAACGGGCGGAAGCTAAACAAGTCCGATCGAGATATTCGTCACGATGGTAGTGTGGTTGGAATAATAGTTTATGTGAGGATCAAACAGGAGCATTACCACAGACCATCAGAACCACACCCATATCCTCAAAACACCTACAAGCCACCATGGGATCATCATCCAGTAAAGCGGTCAGAAAACTACCCAAGGCGCCTCCCACTTGGGCCGGTGCGCGAACAGCGGGCGAGTTCAAGTATCCTGAAGGAGTTCTGCCTTTCGGTGCAGACAAGGTTCAGCCACCGAGTAGAGGGCCTTCCGGTGACAGCACAAAGTCACCAGGCGGACCTTTGGATTACGGTGTCATACATCCCTCCGGAGCGGGCACTGAGCATGCTACAGGCAGGAAAAACGTTCATGCGAGCGAGAAAAAGGATGACAGTGAGTTTGTGTATGAAAAGCTTTTCGATGGCTTGGCATCTGAACAATCGTCGGTCGTCGGCGTCACAGGGATCATGCGAGATGGTGTGGATCCCGATTTCATGGCAAACCTAAGCAGACTGGGTCAAGTAGCCGTTCCAAAACCGGGACTTTCGTTCGAGAAGGCAAGTTCACGTCGCTACCCGTTGCAAGGTGAACGAGCTGACTTCTTTCCTCCTTGTAGCAAGCACCTGCGTTACGTACCATGCTGTCGCGATCCTCAGACTATACTTCAACATCCTCTGCCCCTCCCCCAAACCATCTCACCGCTTCGATGTTGTCGTCACTGCTAGACAGGATCAAGATGGTGCCTCAAGGCCAATCAATCGCGAAGCTATGCAAGGAATACAACATTACAGAAGCGAAATTGAACGAATTGACGCGCTGGGTGAATAGTCCAAGTGTTGACAAGGACAGAACACAGGTAGTCCTCAGCGAGGATGGTGAAGAATCTGTCAAGATGATGGTACGTCTTGTGAGAGCGCTGCCACTCGGAGATGATTCGCCACTAAATTTCCCTCATCTGCTCTACAGGCCGTCTGGGTGGATAGGACAACAGCTCAGCCAAAGGCGTTACCAAACACAAGCTAGTAGGCGGCATACATCATGTACGATACACTATGGATCTATATAATGACATATAGTTACGTAGAGCAGAGGCGTAAGGGGATTTCGCAGATGCCTCGTGAATCTGCGATCTTCTGCGACGTTCGACGTTTCATCTTCCTATAACGGCCAACAAGTGGGTCACAAATTCAAACAAAAACTGCCCTCGACATAAGCTATGGCAATTTGACATTTAGCAGGAACGGCGTTGTTGGCGCGGGTATCCTGTATCGAGTATCGATCGTTTGAGGTTCCTCGTCTGGCTGGTTGTGCTCTTCTCTTCTCAGCGTCTTCTGTGTTGTCTTGTCATCTTTGGACATCATCCCATGTCGCTGTTGCAGGAATGCTCAGCTGAGTATCTTATCAACATCCGACCCAGATCGAGCTAGAGGTCATGGCAAGTCCGCCTCCTGTCACAGACCCGCTCACGATCGAGCTACAAGAGTTGCGCAAGTCGTGTGTGCACAAACCAACCACATGTTGACCTTCTTGTCGCCAAGGCTGATCTGAAATATGTCTTACAGGCTCGAGACGCTGCTTGACATAGTGATCAAGATTTATATCGTAAGACGTAAGGTTCAGTATATCTCCAGTCATCCGCCTTATCTTTCGTATTTTACAGAGCAGTTGGTATACCTCCATCTCACCACGGGACCGGACATTTGTGCACGCCGTACGCAACACCGCACTCGGCCTCATCGACTCTATAATCCGTGATCTTACAGCAACTCAGCAAGCGAGGCATGATGCGAGCCTTCAGATGCGGGAATTCGCGTTGGAAATTGGTCCAACTATACTGGACCGTCACATCAGAGCGTTCAAGCAGGCGCAGGAGGACTGCTTGATCAATGTGCAGGTGGAAGCGTTATCGAGCGGATCTGACAAGGCAAAGGTTGACAAAGTCAACGTCACCAGCTCCTCGCCACGACCATCAAGAAGTATCTTGGACCAGCGTTACCATTTCCATGCCCCTCATCCCGGAATAGTGGCTTCCTTGGTCCACCCTTCGCAGTCGGAGAAAGTCGGCTTCACGAAAACCCAGGCGGAACATCCAGCAGACTCTGAACACTTTGAAAGACCAGTTACACCTCAAGGCATAGATGAATCCCTGGCCGATGCCTTATCTAGTTCGATAACCGGGCTTCCTGGTCGAGCTGCGTCACGAGAACCACCCGTCTCCGATCAGCGGTCAGGGGAACATCCGCACCACGACAATGCACTACGATACGAACCGTCTCCACAATATCTCTCAGCACTCGTCGACCGTATTCTGAAGAACCACCTACCCCCGAATGACTATGCATCAACAACGGAACGAGCGATGATCACCGAAATCATCGCGAACACTATTTTGGGAAATATCCTACGAAAATGCTCGGAACCATGGTTCCTCTGGCGGATAGGTTTAAATTTGATGGGAACGACCGAGAGTGGGAAGGCTCCGGGGGAACACGTGATGTCAGAGAAAGGTGACGTATTAACAGGGACATCCACTACCGACGATATCACTGTGGTTCGCGGAAAACAGTCATCAAGTGAGGAAAGCAGTGTTCTGGGATTGACGCCCTTTTACGGCCACATTCTTGTACAAGTCCCATCCATGATCGCGAACGCTGGCGGGCGCTGCCTCTCGATAGCTTCGAAATGGCTTCGGCAGCGTTTCTATCCTGACTTAAAAACAGAAACATCATCATCGCTACAAATGCAACCACCTTGCAATGCCAAGGAATACGTTCTGGAACCTTGGCTTGACGTGCTGATGGCATTGACGTCTTCTGGATCTTCATATGGCAAGCAAGAGTTATGGAGCGTGATGAAGATGGCATACACGCTAAGTTCGACTACGGCCGATACGTAAGCCGACAGTTTTCTTATAGCACTAGCCAAAGGTTCTTATATCAGTCTTTACAGGCTTGCTGAGCAACTTGTCGACAAGGCACTTCGAACCGACACCGCAACTAAGATCGTGATAAAACTCACGGATATCCTGTTTCCCGACGGACGACCGGCCGACTCAATTCCAGATCCATCATCAGACGAGGCGGAAGAGATGAGACGTTCGCTGGAGCGCCGTATCTATGCGAAGATACCTCGTAAGTCTGTCCGTCCGCGATGCAATCACCGTCGAGTCCTGATACAGATATTGTGGTGCGCGACAGCTCTTGCTCGTCTCGTCCTGGGAATGGACGAGACTGCACAGACGCAAACCATCGCAGATGCATTCGACGTATTATCAAACGCCTCTGCAAATACCACGGTGTTTTTGACACTTATCGAATCCGGGCTCTCCGCCTTGCTCCGAGAATGAAGAAGCGGAGGCGAGGCAGTACCATTAAACGTTCGCAATGAACCAGCGATATCACTGCCTATTATCTATAGATACATCGTTGTATGCTATTTTACAAACCTGTAAACATGAAAAGACAGCCCAAAAAGTCCGTTTGTGATCGAACGAACGAATGTAACGATACGATACAATTGTATCCTTTTATTTGGCACTTTGAGCGATGTAGTTCAAAGCGCTACCTGCTCGAAGCCAGTTCAGTTGGTCAACAGACATGGTGTGCTTGGTGGGAACTCGGAGAACTTCGCCTGAAGGCTTGGTGACTCGAAGCGTGACTTGAGCATTGACGTCGCCACCTAGGAGGGTGTCCAGTCCTTCGGTTTCAACGGTGTCCATAGCGGAGATTTTGGCGTAGTCGGCCTTGTCAGCGAACCAGACAGGGAGGACGCCTTGCTTCTTCAAGTTTGTCTCGTGGATACGGGCAAAGGATCGAGCGACAATCATATTACAGCCGTAGAATCGGGGCTGGAGAGCGGCATGTTCTCGCGCGGAGCCTTCGCCGTAGTTCTCGTCAACGACGAGCATCCAAGGTTGACCGGCAGCCTTGTATCGCTTCATAACGTTGGGAATGGTTTCTTGACCTTGTCCGTCAAAGGCGACGTTAACGGCACCGCCTTCATCGTTGACAGCGGTGATCAAAGTGTTCTCGGAGATGTTGCTCAAATGACCCTTGTACTTGAGCCAAGGACCGGCAGCCGAAATGTGATCTGTCGTGCACTTGCCGCGGACTCGCATCAAGCACTTCATCACAGGCAACTCCAGTCTGCTTCCGTCCGCAGGGAAAGGAGACGAGAAGGGCTCGAGGAGTTCCAGACGCTGTGACGTTGGGGAGACGACGATGTCCTGTTCAGGTACGGGCATCGGGGAGGGCGAAGGGGAGAAGGACAGATCACCCGGAGTAAAGCCTTGTTCAGGTAGGGTAGATCCGGTAGGTGGCGAGAATTTGAAAGGTCCATTGGGGGTATCAATGTAGTCGGTCATTGGGTTGAACGACACGGATCCGGCGAACGACATGGCGGTGACGAGTTCGGGAGACGCCAAGAAGTTCATGGTTTTCAGATTGCCGTCATTTCGTGCCTAAGATGGATTTAACGAAACAATGTCAGCCTAGGTATTCCTGTCACGGTTCAAGTGAGCCGCCCTACCTTGAAGTTACGATTGAAGGAGGTGAGGATGATGTTTTCTTCTCCCTTCTTCTCCATTCGATCCCACTGACCAATACATGGGCCACAGGCGTTGGCCAGAACGGTAGCACCGACGTCTTCCAGTTTTTGCTGGATTCCATCACGCTCCACAGTAGCACGAATCAACTCGGAACCAGGGGTAACAAGGAAAGGTACCTTGCTCTTCAGTCCCTGAGCTCTTGCTTGCTCGGCGATCGATGCAACTCGGCTCATATCTTCGTAACTCGAATTGGTGCAAGAACCGATCAAAGCCGAAGTAAGCTCATCCTTCCAACCGTTCGAGCTGACGAATTCGCCAAACTTGGACAACGGTGTGGCCAAATCGGGCGTGAAAGGTCCGTTCAAATGTGGTTCAAGTTCCGACATGTTGATTTCGATAACTTCATCGTATTCCGCGCCTTCGTCCGCCTCCAAGAAACCGGCAGCTGCAGCCTGGTCAGCAGCTCGGGCAACAGGTGCACGTCCAGTAGCTTGAAGGTAAGCTCGCATGTTGTCGGAGTAGGGGAAAGTTGACGTGGTAGCGCCGACTTCAGCACCCATATTGGCGATGGTGGCCAAACCGGTACATGACTGTCGTTCCACACCAGGACCAAAGTATTCGATGATTCGACCAGTTCCGCCCTTCACGGTAAGCTTGCCGGCAAGATGAAGGATCAAATCCTTCGGAGTTGTCCAGCCGTTCAACTCTCCCGTCAACTTGACACCCAAGACCTGAGGAGCCTTGAGCTCCCACGGCGTGCCTGACAACGCATCGACCGCATCAGCACCGCCAACACCGATAGCCAACATGCCTAGACCTCCTGCATTCGGAGTGTGCGAGTCGGTACCCAACATCAATAGACCCGGAGCGGCGTATTGTTCGAGAACGGTTTGGTGAATAATACCGGATCCAGGCTTCCAGAACTCGATACCGTACTTTTTGGCGGCAGACTCGAGGAAATCAAAGATTTCCTGGTTGGTAACGATAGACCGAGCCAAATCCGAGGAAGCTCCCGACTTCGCCTGAATCAAGTGGTCACAGTGGATAGAAGCGGGAACGGCACAAGACGGCAAGCCGCACGACATGAATTGCAGCAGCGCCATTTGTGCAGATGCATCCTAGACGGCCAGAAATGATGTCTTCCAGAATCAATAACCTTCTCAAGCGCACAGGAGTCACACTACTCACCTGCATGGCCACTCTATCGGGGGACAGCTTGAGATACGATTTTCCTCTGATATCACTCAAATTCCGAGCTCCTGACAGGTCTTCTGCGGACCGGAGATGACTGTACAAGATCTTTTCTGCAAGAGTCAACTTGGTTCCTTGAGGCAGGACCTTTCGGACATCCTGGAGAGTCGCTAGAAGCTTTTCGTATGGCGGAGTGATAGACCGGCAGTCTTTTTCCTGAAGGGGTGGAGCTGCAGCGGCGGGAGTGGCAAAGTTGCGCTTGCCGAACCGAGCACCAGAAACGGCGCTCTTGAATGGTCGACTGGCAAATCGGGATGCCATGTTGACAGGGCAAAGAAGGTGAGGTGTGAGGGTGATGGCAAGTGGCGAGTTTCGGCACGACAAGTACAAGTGATATACTCGCCAACAAGAACAGCGGCAACGGAGATTCACCCATTGGTTGATTGTAAAATCCAGTTTGTTTACTTTGTGATTCTGTGACACACCTCCACATCTCGCGGAATCTCGGGTGGCTGTTCGGGTATATTACATAAGCATCGGGTTAGTGGGGTTAGTGACCTTGGTGACCTGGGTGTCCTAGCCTGCATTGACGGCCTCGAATACTCTCAATAGCTCTCTCTATATATCCTCGCTGACTTGCCGTGCCATATTAAGAACTGGACAGCCCTGCTTATCGCGACCGACGCGAGAGAATGACCAATCATTACAGTCTAATGGATCACGACGATGGCCGTTACATCAATACAAAAGTTCCCAAAGCCACCTGCATGCGTCTGTCTATAACAAGCCTACTGACGGTCTATGAATTTGAGCATGTCAGCGACAGACGTTGATGAGATTCTTTCTACTAGAATACCCATTGATTCAGGACTTACAAAGGTGCTTCTTCAAGGTCTTCGCAATCAGCGATGTGTTGGGGAAAGCCAAGTTCTCCAAGGGCTCAGCGTACTAATTGCCCAAGAATAAGGAGATGGCATAAGCTCGACTTTTCAATGGTGTATTGCTTGGTAAGAAATGGAAACGTACAGGAGTGGGGACATCAGCACCGGTGATTCGCTCGGGAGGGGCATCGAGGAAATCGAATGCAGGCGACTCTACGACCTGGGCGATAACTTCCGAACCGACACCGAAACCTGATGACATTGCATGAGAGCGTCAGTAAAAGCAGAAATACTTGGTGATCGACCGAAAAGACATACCAGGCCAGCCCGACTCGAGTGTGACCAAGTGATTCGTCTTCTTCACCGAAGCGATAATCGTTTCGATATCCAGCGGCCTGATCGACCTCAAGTTGATAACTTCAACCTTGATGCCATCCTCCTTCTCCAAGATCTCAGCAGCTTCCAGTGCGTGTGTAACGTTCTTGCTGTGAGTGACGATGGTAATGTCGGATCCCTCCTTTTCAACCTTGGCCTTGCCGATAGGCAGGACAAAGTCGTCTGAGAGTTCCTCTGCTGTCAACGGGAATGAAACACCGTACAACAGTTCGTTCTCGAGGAAACAGACAGGGTTGGGGTCTCGGATAGCAGCCTAAAGACGCGGATGTTTGGGTCAGCGAAAATTTCCAACGTTAGCAGACCGACGATGCTTACCTTCAGGAGACCTCGGTGGTCGGCAGCTGACCAAGGAGAGATGACCTTGAGACCGGGAACACTTCCGTACCACGCAGCGTAGTCCTGAGAATGCTGAGCACCGACACCGGCAGCGGCACCGTTCGGGCCACGGAAAACAATCGGACAGGGGACGTTACCGCCCGACATGTAGTATGTCTTTCCGGCACTGTTGACGATGTGATCGATGGCTTGCATGGCAAAGTTCCAGGTCATGAATTCACAGATGGGTCGCAAACCAGAGAGAGCAGCGCCGACGGCGAGACCAGCGAATCCCATTTCCGTGATAGGGGTGTCGATAACTCGGCCCTCTCCGAACTTGTCTAGCAAACCCTTGGTGACCTGGTGAAGGACAATGTATCAGATATCCGATGAATGGGAGCGACTATGAGCCCGTCTCGCCATCCAGCTGGGTCGCAATCAGAGAGATTAAAATGCTAACCTTGTAAGCTCCGTTGTACCTAGCAACTTCTTCACCCATCACAAAGACTGTCGAGTCCCTGTTCATTTCCTCCTCCATAGCTGAAGCGAGAGCTTCACGGACGGTCTGTTGCAAGAGGATGCATGGTCGTTTTAGCACTGGCCGGCTTGGCCCTCCTATTGCCTTTGAAAACACTTACCATAGATCCGGCACCGCTTTCAGTGGAAGCCTGCCTGATTCCTTCCATGATGCTGGCGGTTCGAGCAACTCGTGCGATAGGGCTAGTAGCGAGAGCATTTCGAGACACCAGTCGAGATGCAGGAGAGAGACCGGCGGCAGCAGAGGCAGTTGAGAGGCTTGCAACGGACTGTTTGGGAATGGCCCTGGAGAGTCGAGCGATGTTGGAACGAGCGGCGGCCATTTTGTACGGTGATGACAGGAGATGACAAGGGAACAACCGGGTAGGAATGGCCTTTAGTCAAATCAACGTACAATTTCTCAAGTCGTGTAGGAGAGTATGTGGATGAAGATTCTACCATCGAATCTGTTTTCCCCCATCCAAATCCAAACGCGTGTCCAGCATGGTGATCGGGCCGCTCTCTACTTCCGCGATTTCATTTCAGGCATCCGCGGACTCGGCGTAATGTTCATCTAATATAATTTGCTTCATGCAATCTCCTGCTGCCTTCAACAATGCTGCAATGCTCTACAATGACCAGGCCGACATGGCTATCAAATGTGTAAGACACCCAATTTCGCTCATTAAAAATCATCGATGACAGTATCGAATTCTCATCGTCAACGATTGATTCATGAAAACCTCGCCTTGTAGCGGAACAAGCCCCGGGAAGGGGAATCTCAAGAGGTCTTTTTTCTGAACTTGCTCGACAGGCAAGTCTTTAAGGCTCCTGTCATGTCAAAGGCTAAGACTGTGTAATATTGTCAATCAATAGTGTTCGATGATAGATCATGTTCAGTGCAATATATTTTCGGATGTTTGCGGAAGGTGGCGTGTGTGGCAAATCGCCGATGATTTGGCAGATGCAGCTCCCGAAAGATTTGGCCGCTCGAAACCTCGGTAGAGACGGCCTGATATCCTTCCAGGTAACCCGGGTTCTGCCAGCTCTTAACTCATGCAGATTTGGGCTCCCCTGCACGGCCTTTAGACCTTGCAAAAAGCGACAAATGGATAGGAGCGATGACCACATGCGCATCTACTTCTTCTACTTCCGCGTTTATTATGGAGCGCGTCGGAGCAGATGGTATCATTGTACAGCAGGCACTCGAGGCCCATACACTCCCTGCTGTATACATCGGAATAGGAGCCTTCACAGAATTCCACCATCGACAAAGCTATTGGCGCTCCCGCTAGCCTCAGCGAACATGAGTGTCTCTCGCGACCCATCCGTCGTCGCTCCCGCTAGGCCTCGTACAGCAGCATCCTTTCTCTCGCGACCGCCATCAACTCGACCAGGAACCGCATTCGGTGCAAGATCAAACGCTCATTCCGATAATCCAGGAGAATGGGTTGTCGCTGTCAATCAGGGACGTGGTAAGTACGCTTCCCGCTAAGCGTGCAAGCGACACTGTGCCAACATCCAAACCTCCTATCTGACTTCACTGGACCCATGATTCGATGCAGAACAAGGAATGACAGTCGGTATTGCTGCCTACGACACCGTCTCCGGAAGGGTAAGTTTGGCCTGTCCTCGCATCGTAATGAACATAAATCATGCATGACCCTATCCGCCACTATCGTCGCTTTCTCTAGGTCATCGTCACAGAGGTAAGTGGATGCCATGTGATAGAATGCTGACCCGCGCGACCACTGAGCTGTCATCCTGCTTGCGGCAACTACAGTTGCAAGATAATCCCAGTACGCTTAATCGGTTGCACAGAACATAAATTGAATCATCCACGGCGCTCATTCTACGCTTCGCCTCTAGCATTCCCGAAAACAATCCATCACTTGAATCTTCATCCTCCCTGCGTTCTACTAGTACCAGATACTGCCACTGGGACTGGAAGAACTAGTAAAAAGGGTTGGAGCAAAGCAAAAACCCGAGGTCCTAGCGTACTGGTACAGTGTTTGGAAAGTAAGTTTGAGATGCCTTGCGAAGGTGTTGAAAGAGAGTTTTGGAGCGACATACAAGGTTAGTCGCACGTGCATGGCAGTCACCTCTTGAGTTTGCGGTGGCTCAATTGCTTGGAACGGCAGGCTATGAACACATCAAGGACTTTATGGTACAAGATGATGAAAGGAGAGCTGGAGTTTTAGTCACTACGCAAGACAAGTAAGTCGGCGCGATCTTGTTCAAGCACATGTGTTGTGAGACGACTGTCCAGTAAAACTACATGATTATTGAACACGCTATTGCTGTGCAGGTATTATGGGACGGCTGCTATGGGTGCCTTGTTCCGGTATCTTTTCGAGAACGGGGAGTCATTTGCACCTCATTCTCTTCGAATCGAGTATAGAGCGTTGGAAGGTGAGCCGAATCCCATTACCGGAAAAGTTGGGCTACTCACCACCGCACTGGTATTGTTCCCTTGACAGGAACCATGCTTATCGACCTGGATACTGCCAACAACCTAGAACTCGTGAAAAGTAGCCTGGACGGTAAACCGAAGAACAGCTTGTATGGTAAGCCGCTCCGATTCGGGTATAGGTTATAGATTGCAGGAAGTTCCCTGTTAACGTTGAAACGACCTCCGTAGGCGTCATGAATCGAACGCACACGCAAATGGCCGCTCGCTTGCTGCGCTCCACTATTTTGCAGCCGGTTATAGGTTCGTCCGCCTATTTGTCCAAGATTGAACTTGATTGTTAAGGCGATAGTCCGCTTCAGTGAAAGATATCCTCGAAAACAGACTTGACGTCGTACAAGGTAAGTATTCTCGGCTCGTTGAATGACTATCTCAACTCACCACTACTTCTAGAACTTGTTGAGAATGATGCACTGAGGAAGACCTTGAAGACGGCTTTGACAACCATCGACAAAGTGAGTCATATCGTCGCCTAGCGGTCAGTCCACGTAAGACTGATGAATTGGACGTTGCCCTTCCTTCGCCTTCCCACCATGTCTTCTTCCCATTCCAGCTCGACGTCGAAAAGCTTATTCGAAGGGTAGGTACAGCCTGCAAGCCGTTTTCACCGCTGGAATTTAGCAAACTGGGTTCTGATAGCGAATGCCTACAGTTTTCACAGGAACAATCAAGCGATGCACACGCGGTAGAAAGACGAATCGATGATTTGTTGTGTCTCAGGCGCCTTATGGCATCTATCAGAATGTTCGCTAATGCATTGCAAGGGGTGGAAAGCGATCTGCTGCAAACAGCTCATGATGTAAAGTGCCACATTCTGGCGGGTAACACTGTAAGCAGCTGAACATATTTGTGAATAGATGTTGAACGATACCAGAGCCGAGGCTGTTGCGAATTTGCTAGATGGTGAGCATGAGCAATGTACCTCCATCTGCGAAACTTGTATCAATGCATGTGGACCCAATATCTGCAGCAACCTTCAACGAAGATGCAACCGTACACCAAGGAAACAAGCAAAACTACAAGGCTATCAAGCTGTACGCCATTATCGCCGAGCCCAATGGAACCCTGGACATTGCAAGAAAGACTCACACGGAACATGTAGAGGACATCGCAAAACGTATGTGATTTCTTCGGCTGGTTCATACACTGGACAAGGGCTGAGAAACGGCGGCTCGAAGTGAGGGATATCATAAACGGTACGACGGTTGCACGGACATCGAAGTACTACAACGATACTCACACGCAGGAACTCAAACCACAGAAAAATACGAAATCAATCTAGAGTTCAAATACGCAGATGACAGATTCGTTTTCTTTGGACTACTGGAAGAAACAGAGCAACTTCCGCCTGATTTTAACAAGTATAAAAAGAAGGGAAACAAGTAAGTCGGAGTCGACAGACACTTGGAAAGGAACACAATGTTCGCTCACAACCTTCCGAGAAGGTGTTTGATCAATTGTGCAGATCTCGTGAGGCATTCTCAACTCAAGTCTTCTGCGCTTCTCATTGAGACTTGGCCTGTATCTCTTCAGTCAAAACTCAATCATAGGGCCACGGAGTCTGAACAAGAAATTTTCAAACTGTGTGATCAAATCGTTCGGGAGGTATCCGAGGGCGTGGTGGACAACATTGGTATGTATTGTTTCACAACTGCATTGCAACTATCATCAAAAATAACCTTATATACGGGGATGCCAATTCAGCGTGCCTTTATAATGCTACTGAAGCGGTATGTCGTGCCGATGTTCTTGCGAGGCGTCATCAAGTATCCCACTTATCCGGCTTCCTTGAACCCAGCTTGCCAAGGTGGACATGTTGAATGGGTTCGCCGAGATATGTCACGGTAAGTGCGCTCGCATGAGTTGCAGCCTTTTGAAAGAAAATTCATCTTGGCATTAACCTTTTGTTTTTAGGTGGCAGCTATAGTAAGCAATGTCATAAAGGTCTTTCTGCACGTTCTTGATCTTAGGCCGACCTTTTCCTGGTCAGCTCGACCGGAATTCACAGGAACATTGGCTGTAAGTGCGAGAAGCTCGCTCGGAGCTGAAACTGGTTCCATATGTTCGGAAAAAAGGCTCATTTCGAAACAGATCAAGGGAGGAAGGCATCCCATCTTGGCCAGATGTATCGGGGAACATGCTTGCGTCGCGAATGACACATATATGTAAGCCTTGCACAGGACGCTGCGCAAATATGCCAGCCAGCTGAACATCATGCGACCGAAGGGCGGCTGGCAGCTCTTCTTTCTTAATGATCCAGGGTGCCAACATGTCAGGAAAGTCGACATATCTTCGACAGGTCGCACTGCTCAATGTCATGGCTATGTCCGGTTGTTTGTCAGTGGTCTTGTTTTCCGTTCCCGGCCAAGTACGTTCCTTCTGATTATACGACTTCATAGCGTTCCCGCCGAATACGCAAGCTTCCGTCTTCACGATGCCTTACTTTCGCGCCTCTCGAACGATGGTATGTTCTTCTTTACCCGGTTTCCTGGACTAGACGATGAACCAGGAACATCATATATTTTAGATTCTATTGAGAAATCACTGTCGACGTTTGCTGCGGAAATGGCAACCAGCTCAATGATACTAGGTGCGTTTTTGAACCTGGGATTTGTGACTAACGGTAGGCTCGAACTGATCGGTTGATCATTCCTATCCAGGCTTGGCCACCGATCAGTCACTTGTTTTAATGGAGGAGGTAAGCATGTGACACTTCTTCCTCTGCAACATAGTGACTGACCTTCCGAATTCCTGCATTAACAGCTAGGCCGTGGTACATCTCCTGCAGAAGGTTTAGGCATTTGTCAGGCTATCGCCGAAGAATTCATACGGAAGAAGGTATGCCAAGCAATCCGAACTAGTACTACGATGTCAATGGATACATCCTTGCGTTAATTCGATCACCGGCTGCTCGATAGTCTTTCGTCTTATTCACGACGCACTTCCTCGAGCTTGCAGAAACGATTGGTCCCTTTCCAGGAACAGAAATGTGCGTCTACTGGTCTTCCACTGGGACGCCCTGCTGAACTTATTGGTCCCGTACAGCCTGCATCTCCATTCTCACGTTAGTGTTGCAGTGACTGACCTGCCTTGAATTTCTGACTGATTTTGATTGCCTTTAGATCAAATCCCGACCTCAGGGGACCGCTTATAACACTGAACATAGCTACAGAGTCGTTCAAGGCGCCGTGAAGTTGGAACATTATGGTATATCATTGGCTTCAATATTTCGCAAGTGATATATCTGATTGTAATCTTACGCATCTCATAGGGTTGGAATTGGCGAAATTAGCAGATTTGCCTGAGACGGTATTGGAGAAGAGTACGGAGATAGCTTACAAACTGGAAGCTCGCCAAACACAAGGTACGCTCGATGACGCACTGCAAATGTGAAGATAACTGATTCAACGTATATCACATATCTCTTGCAGCCCGAGCTGCAAGTGAGAGTCAAGCAATTGCAGCCAGGCGAAAGGCTTTAATCAACGTGAGTCCCAGTATTGCTCTATCGCATCGACATCTCGACAAACTGGGACACGGCGCATAAGCACTTACAATATTATACATTTCAGCTTCGAAGTCAACTGATCGTCATAGGGGAAAATTCAACTCTGAATGATAAAGACTTGCGAATCTACCTCCGGCATATGCAGCAGGAATGTATCGAAGAGTTGAGAAAGGCTATAGAAGCTAGAAGAGCTGCGACCCGAGCTGCTTTGAAGGATGCTGTTGTCACGGACAACGAGAGAGACTAGCTCCGCCTTGCTGGACCACTAGAATGGGCGTTTCAGACGACATGGGCAGATCGAGAGCATAGTTTAAAGTGATACTCATTATGATCGTCCTGACTGGCGGACAACGAGGGCTACTACCACATGACAAGACCGAGTTGTACTGCAACAAGCTATCTATTGCGACTATCGTTTTGCTAGCGTTTTCCTTGTTCAGCAAGGCATACTTTGCGAATCGATTCTGCCATTTCCTCACAAGTAGAGCCTTACGGGACAGAGCCACTGCGGCGATATTGTTGAGCCGAGAATGAAGGAGAAGATGGAGGCCTGGAGGGTGGCATCACACAGGTGGTGCCTGCACTGCCTGGTGGTGGCGACATGTCGGCCGCCGGATTGTTGTAGGCGGTGCGGAAGCTATTGCGGAGTGACTCATCTAGTATGATGGTGGTGGTCAACAGGCAGCACCACTTGAAACCGATAGCACGCACCGACGTGTCAACGTATTCTCAATTCACCACGTCTGGCCAACTGTAGCGCAGTCACAGAGCTTCGAATATCGTACATCTCGAAACCGAAAGTTGTCCATTCGTTACGTTAATCTGGCATCGAGTCAGATCAATGCGTCGCTGAAAGCGTGTGATCGCTAGCAGTATTTGGTCGGGAAGACAAGACGCCGATCTTCGATTCACGTCTTTCAGTTATGGCCGCTCAAGATGGACAACCTGCAGCACCTATAACCGTCCCAAAGCGGTCCGATAAAAGGGATGTTAGCAAGCATGGTAGTTTGAAAACGGCGAAAGAAGATCCTTCGTTGCCGAAGGTTTTACATGTCAAGAACTTCGAGGTCAGTTCACTACTCACGTCACACAGCTCATAGTATCATTCATCAGGATCTGACAAGTGGCTTCATCTACTATACAGCATAATTTCAATGTCGAGGGGTTCATTGGTGGCCTTACCGAGAACCTCAGCGAATCTTCGCAAAGCCGGTCTGGAGGTATGATTTCCCGTACTGGCTGCAATCTTTCTTAAGGTATTGATCAATGCCAATATTTCTAAGCGATCGAATCTGTCACCTACAGCAAGACATTTTCGACAGCTCTTGACCATCTACTAGCGCTACAGAAGCAGATGTCAACCCGGACAAGGAGATTGGACGAAGAAATGAAAATTGCGGAAAGAGACTATGCAGGACGCCTGAAAGATATGCAAGGGGACTTTGAGGTAGGTCATTCACACTATACTAATTGGCAAAGGGCCTGATATCAATCCTGTCGATAGGCTGTAGGAACGACCTTCTCATCCCTGGAAGGTAAAATTACCGGCGTCGGTCGAACCGCAATGAGAATTGGTAAGACGACGGGAAGCACTTCGGCTACGGACGAAACTTTTCATTTTAAGCTGATCTGGGTCCTGCAGGCGAGCAATTGGAGACGTTACACCACTTCAGATCACTCGCGCAATCGGTCTCGCTGCTTCTGTCATACTATCTGTCAGTGGCTCAGCCACCTGAACCGACGAAGAACCCCGATGGGACGGAGACCGCACCTCAAACTCCACTCGAGACCCTCTTTGTCACCAGGACAACACGAGAAGGGCGGACGAAGCTTGCAGTGATACTGCGAAGGTTGTCAGCCCTTGCAAAAGACGTCGTGGAGAATGCTGCAGCAGCAAGCAACGTGGGAAATGCTGAATCGGAAGACAAAGTGAATCCCACTCTCAAGGCGGATCTTGAAAAGGCAGAGAGAGTAAGAGAGGAAGTTACGAGGTTCTCTGAACAGTTTGAGAAGGAAATTTTGAGGCTTTTCGATAAGAGTTATCGAAAAGGGGATATCAAGATGATGGCCGTAAGTCACCTTGAAAATACCTGCGCTGTAGATTCATTCAGAGTTACTGAAGATTCGGATTACAGCATTGTGCGAAGACGTTACAAAGCTTCAACGGGGGAACATCATGCATACAAATGTATGTCAATCAACACGATTTCTTTATCTCCCAAGACCGCTTTCTGGAAAAGACAGAGACAGTGGAAGGCTACGATCTTCCTGGAGATGCCGATCCATCTTCTACTTCGAATGACGGGTCGTCCACAAATATGTAGGTCTTGTCAGGCGGAGTGTGTTCGCTGAGATCAGGAACTGATTCGGAACTTAGATGGAAGAAACTCCATGATCCGGATGTTCCTGCACCTGACAAAGAGCCCGGCCTTGACGCGCTGTTTGACGAAATTCGACTCACCGTCAGCCAGGAAGCACAAATCATTCAAGCCGTTTTCCCCATCAAAGAAGAGGTCATGAAAGTGTTCTTACAGCGGGTCTTCGCTCAGGTCGTAAGTCGACTTGCTGTTCGTCTTTGTGGAGCTGTTGCACTAAACTTCGATTGTGCCCACAGATTCAACAGCACCTTGAGCATCTGTTCTCCAAAGCCGCTGCGCAAGGAGATTTGGCTCTGCTGCGCATGCTTCGACTTACGCATGTCAAGTGTGCAGGCCTTGTGGAAGATCTCAAACGCTACAGCTTCTCAAACAACGGACAGAACATCACAATCGACGACAGCGAGGACAAAGAAGCTGCGATCTCTTCGCCCTTGACAGCTATGCTGGATCTGTGCATGGAAGAGATGTTCATGAGCTATCTAGACAAGGGACGATATCTCGAGCTTGAAACAAGATGGTTGACTGATGCATACAAGGAGATGCTGGCAGCATTCGACAGGTATCATGTAAGCTGACCGTTATCATCCTGCAGCAATGACCGTGGCTGACCTCGGATTTATATAGCTAAATATTATCAAGTCAAAACCAAATTCCTTATTGGACAGGGTTGTGAACCAGTTGTCATCATCATCAGCAACATCGACAACGACCCCAAATCACCTGTCAGCCTCTACGGCGGCCGGACCCGCCTCCACAGCGGCAGCTTGGTTGCACAAGTATGGCGGAGTTGCAAATACTTTCGGAGGTGCCGGTACGGGCACTCATTCGATCGCTGCTAGCGGCAGGGCCTCGCCCGCTCTCTCTGGCGCAGCCACACCCAGAGTTGAAGATCTATCACAGCTGGACCCTACAACGATGAAGCCAAAGGGACATGAACGTGAAGCTGCTCTAGAGACGCAACTATCAGAGACCATGTTGAAGTTGCACGCCGAAGCAGTCGGTAGAGTCGTTGAGCTCAGTCTTCCCGGAGATGTGTGAGTCACCGTGCAACGTAATCAGCGAGTGACGTACTCATGCTGATCTACGCTTCAGTCCGAAAAATACCAATATCATCGCACATATCCTGATGGATTCCATTGGAAGAAATTATATGGAGTTGGCTTTGGATTCGTAAGTGCTTATGTCTCGTGCAAGATGAAAATCACTAATCCCGCTGTAATCTCGTAGCTTGATCGCTCGGCTCGATGTTTACGATGGCAAGGTTGAGCCCCCAATCACAGGCCTGCTAGCTCTGAAGCAGACCGATCTCATCCTGCATCTCTGGCAGAGATATTCGGCAACGGCCATCCTACCTCTGGCTGCTAGCTCGATCACGGTCAGAAAGCAGTATTCGCAAGCGAATGCAAGTGCCACTACCCGTATAGAAGGAAAGGCGAATTCGTTACTACAGAAGACAATCGATGGTAAGTGGTATATCGACGTTCTATTACGGTTGAACGTTGTTTTCTTACCGACCTTCTAATAGCGACCATGGTCTGGCTGGTCAATCTCTTGAAAAGGCAGAAGAACAACGACTTCAAACCGAAAAACGAAGAAATGTCATTTGCCAGAAATTCAACAGAACCTTGTCGAGCTTGCTGCGACTTTTTGGAGCGGCTCAAAGGGATCACCGACAAGTCGCTGAGTGGGAAGAATGCTGTATCATTCCTCATGGAGGTCGGAATGGTGTTCCACGGGCAAGTGGCGGCATGTATACACCTTGAAGTCATGTTAACCGGATCTTTGGCTATAGGTTACTGCTGGAACATTTGAAAAAGTTTCCGGTAAACCCGACTGGCGGTCTTATGTTGACGAAGTCAGTAGTTGCCTTTATTTTCCGACTGAACGTTGCTTACCATTGCTCTTTGAAGGGATCTCGCTGCATATCAGGACGTGGTGAAAAAGTTTGGCATTCCGGAAATTAACGAACGGTTCGAAATGCTTCGACAGCTGGGCAATAGCTTCATCGTTCAACCCGAGGTATTGCGGTCGTATTTGACCGAGGCTCATCTCGGAAAGATCGATGCGCGACTTCTCAGGCCATATCTAGCTCAACGTTCAGACTTTTCCTCCTTCTCAAGAAGGTTTTTGGAAGACGAAGGGCTCGCCGGAACCGAGGTTTCAACGGGAGACGATTCCTCCAAGCAGGGCTTGTCACGTGGCTCGAGATTGAGCATAGGCGCTGGATCGGGAATGCTGCGTCTGCGAGAACTGCTCAAGGCTGTCGATGAGCATGCGTTTGGGCATGATCGCTTACGAACTGAAAAGCACGATTTGAGCGACCATGCAGGTAAGACATCACCGATGAATCAAGGCAATACAAGCAGCCGTCCTGCACAAGAAGCAAAGGAAACCCGTCCAGGTCACCAAACGCCTGTTCCCGGATTTGTTATGCCTGTTGTATGATGGAGCCATCATTTTGCGAATGATGAGAAACGCACATGCAGTATACATGCCATATATACTACAGTTTGGCGTCCCTATTTTCGATGTGATTGCTCCTATACCGCATACCGCTGTTTTCGTTCAAATTCGAAAGAGCTTCTGCTATTGTACCTTGATTCATCACTGGAAACCCTGAAATTCCCGTGTCCAGAGGTATCTCATCTCTTTTATCGCCTACTTTCTCGTAAAACAGCAGGAAGGCCGACATCTTTTCTGCCAGCACCTCTGCGTCGCCCACTTCTTCAACGTCGGCATCGCTGATCCGCAGCCAGTTCTTCAACGGCAATCTAGCCGAGTCTCGGACCTGTCCCGTAAGCTGACAGTTCTCACATTCACAGTAGTCAGAACAGCTCTTGTGCGCGAGTGCGGGCCCAAGGATGGTGTCTGGTTTCCGCCTGTACGCCACGAAGTGACCGAAGCTGCTGGTGTAGCCATAATGACAAATCACCGCGTCCAGCCTATAAAGGGATCGTGGTGGCGCTGTATCTTCGAGTCGAGGAGTCTCTTCTTGCCATTCCTTGTCCGCATGACGCGATATCGATCCATCCGCCTTTGTATGCAGTGCGCCAGAAGTGGTAAAGTCGGTGATATCCAAGACCAGCGGAAAGCCTACGTTGGCCGTCTTTTTGTATAGCTCGCCATATGGCGTGAAGCCCGATCTCGAAAGATGCAGAGCCAGTATTTGTGGAGGCTGTTGTACCGCAGGCGAATCAATCAATCGCTGCGAGTTAGAGCGTACAAGATGGAAGGGGGCTTACTCTCGCAATCATGGACTGTCTTGCACTTCTGCTTGTAGCTTTCAGCCACTTGCAATCTTGGAGACTTTCCATCTGTTCCATGTTCGCTATGTCTCCTGTCTCTAGTAGGTTACTTAGCCTGTTGGCCATTTTGCGGGCATTCGCAGCTCGCTTCTTTCGAGCTGTACTGCTTTGCCCTGCCTCGTCTTTTGGCTTTCCCAAACGTTCGGCTTCACTCAGGTAATAGTTGAGGGTGAGACGCAGAGTACAACGATCACAATATGCGTCGTCGATGATATCTATTGCTGTGAAATGCTTCAAGCACGCTTCAAGTGGAATGAATCCCTAGATTTGCGGACGTCACGTTCAGCACACGAAAGAAAGCTGTAGCTTGAATAGCACTCACAGATGCCGGTAAAGTAACATCCATAGCTCCCATTGTCTCGTATCTAATACCTTCGCACCATCCGCACTTGAGGCAAATTCTCCTATTTGCCGAGAGCCCCTCCCATGGCGACAGTATTCTTGTTTTTTCCTTGGCTTTCCATCTCCCCATCGGATTGTACTCATTCGTACCTCCCTCTTTTGCGACGGCAAGCTGCTGCATGACCGACTTGTGAAAGTCGAGTACTTCCCCTAAACCTTTGTCTTTTCTTCGCTCAACGTCTAGCTTTGCCAATTCATCGGATATTGCGTTGGTCAAGAGTAGAAACAGTTCATGCGCGTCTTGATGTTCACGAGTTTGTAGCAGTCTCCGTACGGACGGCAATGTCGACAGAGCTTCCACGAGTGCATAGGGCCGTAACGGATGCGGCCTGGAGGACGGCGATGGAGTATTCAGTTCTGTTTTTTTTTTTGATGGATGATAAGATGAGGTATAGGACGGAGACGCGCACGGGATAGCTCACGCTCCAAGGTGACGCTTAGAGCATCTGTCACCGGTGTGTTTAAATCCACCTCTTCTGCTAGTTCAATGACTGAATCCAGATGCTGTTGCAAATATGTCAGTGAAGCAAACGACTAATTGAACAGTTATGCACATAGTCAGCTTGTTCACGTCATCAAATTCAAACTGTTTAGAAGAATCCGACAAACCTGAAGGATTGAGTTCATGTAACACAAGGTGCCTGACAGGTTTACCATACCAGGATAGCTGCTTCCTACATTGGATTGTATCAGAATCAGCTCTTATTTTCTCACAATGTTTACACATCCAATTTGGCGAAGACGCACCGGTCAAAACCTGTTCTGACACCTTCGCCCTTCTTCTTACCACATCTATCGTGCGAGTCTTGGTTGTCATAGCAATACCATCAAATTCACTTCCACTTGGAGAATCAGACATCCCTGTTTCTTCGTTCAGTCCTTTGTTGTAGTCTTGCACAGGAAAAGGACTGAACCGTGAAGCGAGTAGCTGGAATGTCATTCTGAGTCGGAAGGTGATGTACGATGGATGAATACCAGCGTAAAAGAGAAGTGTCTCGATGCGGTGTAGAATGGCGAATGCCAAGTTGAGAATGGGTTGGGGCCAACGGTCCTTTTGGTTGGATGACGATGTAAAAGTCGAGAATGCAGCAGAGTCGAATAGAGCTTCGGTTTCGTTGACGGCGTCCGTCATGATTTCAAGGTGAAACTGATCATTGGAGGTAGGCTCGAGTAAATGCAATGTCTTGTTCCCTTCGACGGGACGAGGAATACTGACAAGGTCTGAAGGATTCTTTACAGTATCTTCACCTTTGCTGCATTGCTGCAGTTGCTCGGAATGCTCGGAATGCTCGGAATGCTTCATCTGCACATATCGGGCAAAAATGCGCTCTAAATTCCGCCAAAATGACGTAAGCTAACGCTTGGATTTACTAATAATGGCTAAAAGCATCTCATCCTATGATCCTATTCCCTATATTCCCTTCCTCCAAGTGCTGAATCCATGCCTCTCTACCTCCTCGTAGTCACCTGGTGTTCCTCAAGCGTTACAAGCAGCAAACACAGGATTCGAAGCCGCACCACACGATCCGCACTTGAGGGCAGGAACACTGTTCTGCGGAGGTCCTGATGATGGGTCAACTGTAGCGGGAGGAGGAGGAGGAGGAGGAGTGAGTAAGTATACAGCGGCTTATCAGTCTCATTGCGGCGGTACGGACGTTGCTGCGTAGTAAGTGTTGGATTGTCTCCTTGTTATTTAGGGGTAGGTCATATGTGGGTGTGCGGTGTGCGCCAGATGATACAATGTTCCGTTGAGGTGGTTTGCAGTACCGTTCATCGTTGCGAATGTCGTCATGTAGGCCCTACGTTTATTGATTCCCATCTCAGCTTGTGAAAGCATCACTGACTTGTTACCCGCACCACAGCAGGTTGCACGAGCTTGTTCTGGGCTAGTCGAGCACGTAGTTCTAGAAGAAACATCTCCAGATGTCGCCTGTGGGGACTTGGGGAAAAGGCTAACGACACTGTTATTCATGAAACTCGATAGCAACGTGTCTTGTGTATCAAAATCGCATCCAAAGCCACTTAATGGGCAATCGCACATGAGCTCGCACATGCATGCCGCGTCTTTCAACTGGATAACTCAAACACTGCATGCAACAGTCGAATGTCATGCCAACGGAAAGATACCGAATTGCTCGTAGATTCCAGGCAATCTGTCGTATTTGGATCATCAACCGAAACCTCTCCTCTGCAGAACGCCTCGACTCGCAGACCGAAATGATCGCGCATATGCTTTCGTTCAAGATTCAAATCACTGAATTTATCGCAAGGGAAATTGACCAGTGCATACATTGCCTTTACATACACCCTTGGTACCACGATGGGTCCAATCTCTCACATTGTGTTACAACACTGTCGGCTCTAGATGCCTCCAACCCACGCAATCACTCAAGCTCCTCGAACTGCACTAATAAATCTTCACCATCAGACCTTCCGCCGCCTTGCACTTCACGAAGCCTGTCCCGGCTGACATATGGCATCTTGGTACTTCTTCTCTTTCTCCTTGCACTGCTCAAACAAGGTCGAGCTGCGACGCTTCATCTGTTCCAGCAGTTCATTCTTTTCACTGTCGTTCAAGTCCATGTCTGCCACGTAAGCTGCGAATCCGGAGGTCCGCCTACTACTCCCCCTACTATTACCCTGGGGAGGAGAAAGGAAGCACTCGTCGAGCGTTCTGTCTTGTGATCAAGACCTTGGACAGTGAATCTCTTTTCTGGCCAGAAGGTGGGAACGCTCCGACCATGCTGTGGGTCCCAACTCACATGTACTAGATTAAGTTTGATCACCAACTGAGGCCGCAGCAGCTTAACATCATCGTTTGTTCGTCCACCTGCTTTTTGTTTTCGCGGCTTGTTGTCCGAGATACATGGAAAAACGAAGAAATGCCACTGCGGCTTTGGGGGTGGGGAACTGGCAGCCCTCTGAGCGTCTTTCCGGGACAGATCATCCTCAAAGGTATTCATCCAGCCTAACGTCCATCTATCTGCTGATTTTGCAAGAGGCAAGACGCGGCGCAATCTCTTCTTAACATTCGTCTGACTACTACTGAGTCGAAACGTCGAATTCGGTGCAGTGGTGTACGTGTGGACTCGAGCACCATTACTGCTAGCAGGCGTCAACGATTCGAGAGCATCAATGCTAATCATTGTCTGTCTTCCTGGATCGCCTGTGAACCCTACACTGCTAAAAAAGGATGCATCCCCGCCGACGGTGTAGTTGTCGGGCGATGGGGTATAACTCGGGCTGTGAGCAGTTGCATTGACAGACCATGTATCGACCGTGAGCGGCGACCAGCAGTCTCTAAAAGAGTGGCCTCCTGCTTCCTGCCCCGAGAGTTCTTCGTGAGGAAAGCAGGGATATCTTAGCACACTCATACATGCTTTTCCACGAATCAGGAATGTTAACGAAAGCTCACCTGAAAGAGCCGCAATCGCCACCTGTTCGTCCAGGGAAAGCGGTGTTTGCGTCATTGATGCTTGTGTGAGGAGGTCAAGCAGAATTGAAAAGGGCCTTGGTTGTCTTCGAAAGCACGATCCCCCGATGATTTCGGAAAGAATTCACTGACGGTGGCGTTCATTCGGACCCAAGTGCTTAAATACGTCAACTAGGGCCGACACTTTCTTGAAGAAGAAGCAAGCAAAAGAAATAGAATTCGGTGAACAGTCTCACTTCTTTAGAACAATGGAAGGAACCCTGATGAAGAACCTTATAGTAGTGAACATCTTTATAGGGTTATGCGACTGAGCCACAGCCTCACCCAGTTCAGCGCTTTCCGAAAAAGTGCGCCTGCCAGGGACAGTCGATATTGTACTTATCTATGTTTGTCCCTCCTCTCCTTGCGACTGGAAGATTAACAATACGACTCTAATTTATGTCTTCGTCAAGCACGGCATACCCACTTTGTCTACCACTGAGCGTGCACGACGTGGAAGGGTTCCATATTGTTCATACCCGTTCCCATCTATGCTCGCCCTGTTGTATACTTCCCGATCTTACGTCTCAAGACCCGTATTAAGAAATATGCTAATAACAATGCATAAATAGAGAAATTGTCCATGCCATACAATCCCTGAGCCCTCTACCAGTTCCCGAATCTAATGCTAACTGATCAATCAGTCGACCGCTATCTTCCATCAAGGCCCGACAGCGGCGGCGGCGGATCATCCTCCCTCACTAAATCAGTATACAACGGCGGTAAATCAATCACCTCCTCTTCCCTCTGCGGCGCACGACCGGCATCAGCATGCCTTACAAACCTCGGCTCGCCACGCGGTCGCCTACCGTGTGAGCTCGGTGGTAAGCTGTTGGTGGCGGTGGTACCGGTTGTCGATGATGCTTGCGAACGTGGTAAGAGCGGGTCTGAATCCGAGACGTTTGTAATACGGAATCCACCACCCGTTCCGGGACCGGAAGAAGGTGGTGGACTAAGAAGCGGGGAACTGGCAGCCGGACTGTAGCTGGTATCATTGGTATATCGATTTCTTGCTGGTCCTTCGAGATCGGCAACGTCGGCCAATGCCTCCTCGCTTTTCGTGCGGTGTATGCCTCCTCCTCCTGTGCCCCGTGGTAGAGGAACACTGTCATTCCCCCACACATCGTCCCCGCCAGCGTTCGGGGTTGTAGTCGAAGACAAGGGCCCACGCGAGTCCGTGAACGTATCAAGGCGATGTAATGATCCAACGTCTCGACCTCCATCTCCGCCGCCCATCGTCGTTGTGGAACGACTCTGGAACGTATCACCGCTCGCGCCGCTCCATGATCGTCCCCCTCCGCCTACACCACCACCGAGCGCAAACAAGGCTGCTTTTGCTTCTTCCCCATGCAACTCCCTACCAGATTCAAACGGGTTCTCCCCCGTTGTCGCAGTCGCCGTACCGGAACTAGTGTTCGGACTATCGCCATTCCCCGCTCCTGTGATCATCGTGGCTCCTGATACCGAACGTGGTGGCGCTGAAAGCGTCGATCCAGGCGTGACCGGAGAACCGGAATAAGAACCACCACCATCGTACGGAATCGGAACGTAATGCCCGTCATTCGGATCCTGGTACCCTTCGCCATCATCATCGAACAGATTCACACTCATCGCGTCCGCCGGTCGACGTCTTCCGTCCGCCATGACCACCGAGCCACCACCATCTCCTCCGTTCCCATCTTTCCGTCGTCCTCGACCGTTACCGCTGCCGCTGTTGCCGTTGAAGGTTGATGAATGCTGTTGTTGTATTCCTTGTCTGTTACGACGTCTACGCCGGTAGAAAAAGATCAAGAAAGCGACAGCCGCGCTCAGCCCGATCCCTACGAGCGCGCCAATCGATGCACCGGCAATCACGGTTCCCTTTGGCGGGCCATTCCCGTCGCCACTGCCTCCACCTGTAGGATCACCCGTGCCCGTTGCCGCATTTGACGTCGTTGTGGAACTTGCGATGCCTGTGCCGCTCGGAACAACAGCTGTCGTCGTACTCCCACCTACGAAATCGCACTGAGTGTTCCCCGCGCTCGTCCGATTCACAGTGTATGTTCCACCAACACCTCCGTAACCGTACCCTTTCCCATCATTCATCATCACCGTGAATGACTTTCCGGCCGCAACAGAGACTTGCCAGTCGTACGATGTGGTGTTGCCTGTGCCGAATGGGATGTCGAAAGGGTTGAATGATTGGTCGAGGGATATCACGGTCATGTTGTATCTGCATGGAAAGGCTCAAGCGATCAGCGCAAAGTGCGAGGGGAGAAGAGGAAGAGTAACATACGGAGGAACAGCGGCAGCCGTTGTATCCCAAGTCATATTATAACTCGTCCTGCACTGCTGTATATTCGTAGCAGAGACCATGAACGAGACATCTAATGTCGTTTGGTTCCTACTTGCAGTTCCTAGACAATCAGACTCTGCGTATCCTTGTACGGTTATTCGCTGAACGTGGAGAACAGAAAAAGAGTACGGTAAGACGCATGTAAAACGTCGGGTAGTGAATGAAGCTAGGGCACGTACTCCTGAGCTACCACCCGTGCCCATTCCTGTTGCGTCACCCATCATGATCACATAACTTAAGCCGGATGTCAACTGCACCGTGATCTACCAATGCCGAGAAGCAACGTTAGATAGCAGCTCGACGAGATTGCAAACAAGGATTGGACTTGCGTCGTATGATCCTTTTCCATCTACATACGCCGATGCGGGGATGTCATAAACAAACGGCATCTGCAAGATTGGTCTGTCGGTTTCGTACACACAGTGCGTATTAGCAAACGAAGCAAAAGGTTTCGACATCAACAGGCGAGTACCAAGCAAAGTAGCCAAACTCACGCGATAACCGCACGAAACGGCGGTGTTCCGCCAACCCATGATAACGTCTGCGTATAGCATTGATACGAAGTTGATGACCACTGAAAGTAGAATGCGTTTACAGGGGATACAGCAACGGCTGCGGCGAAGAGAAAGGTGAAGACGCCGGATGAGCGGGTTGGATGAGGTGAACGAGTGGTTGACCGTTTTCGTTTGCGCAACGGACCAGAGGGAGGAGACATTCTGGCGCGGCGGGAAGGTGGACGGCGGACCCCTTGGTTGCTTAGGGTTGATAAGGGAAGATGAAGAGGATAGGGAAGAGGGAGGAAGAGAAGTAACGAATATAATATGAAAACGAATTCTTCTATCGGCCCCACCCCACGCGTGGCTCATACTACAAACCAATAAGTCTTCGGGTGAGTCACGGATGGAGACTAACAACCATGGGCTTTAATTTCAACGGGCTGTGCTTGGCGCGTCACCACCACACGAAAGAAAGTTTATTTTGTGTATTAGGCAACTTGTGATATAATGACAACTACAATCTATCCTATAGGCATCTATCAAGCAGGTCCGCAGACCTGGAAGATCACCCTCCTCAACAAACCTGACATGGCTCCTGGTTCGTGCTGTCTCGTCGCAGCGCAATACAACGTGCGCGGTAAGTATTCCTCTTTGGACTATCAGACTAGCGAGACGCACCTTGTAAGCATCCATGACCATCGCCATCGCTGTCATTCCCAGTATAGTCTCTCCAAAAGGCACTATAGGCACCCATGCCCTCTTTCGTGCCGACGACCACGCTGCTTCCAAGCCTCGGGGTAGAACGTACATTGCTACCACGGCGCATGGAGTTGTTCGAGTCAGACAACGAGTTATAACTTTAGGGTTAGGAGGAAGAAAGGCATACCTAGTTCCGCACGTCGTTTCTGGACCCCGAAGGAATAACCATAAGCGTCCATATTGACCTTTTCGACTCTTGGTCCTACCCCGCCTGAGGAACTCACCTTTTCTTCGGCAAACAAGCTGAAACACGTAGCAAACCCAATCAACCAAAAGTTTTCCTTCCGCTTCAACAGCGCCTGCATTTTTTCTGGCAACGCGCCGACGGTGTTTCCTTCGAGCGTTTGAGTACGGAGACATAGCAGCCCTTTTCCCACCGCCACGTCAATTCATGGGCAGGTCAGCTCTCGTTTTCTTTCGTTCGAAGGAGGCGAGGGGAAAAAGCGATGCACACCTTGATAAATCATGATAAAGACAGCTAAAAACGAGGAACTCCTAAACGTCCCCACCAACGCTTTGCCCAACATCTTGAGCGGGTTCTTAACGAATGATCTCCGACGGAGGACGAGCATGGGGATAAAATGCAACGCCGAATAGACAGGAAGCATGAATCTCTACTCTCGGTCGTCATGCAGAAGGTGGCGGGATAAGCAAACACGTGTTGAATGGAGAAAAGGAAAAGGTCTACAGGTAGTACGTACAAAGGCCGTAAAGTATCGTTCTAGCTGAACAGTTCGACATGAATCAAGCCATGGATGGATCGCAGCGCTAATCCAGCATTTCAAGGGTAGAAGTATGAGCTCGAAGACACATCGCATTTTCCATATTTGACGCCCATCAGGAAAGATGAGAGACGTAACGAAGAGAAGACTCACCAAGGCACGCCTTCCGGAATCAGACCCAATTTGGCTTGTTCAAGCACATGCGTCAATTCCCTTTTATTGTGAGGAGTAATATTCTACCTCGACCCGACGAGAACATCAGCCATGCGAAGCCTTTCAAGATGCGGATTTGAAAAGGCGGCACTCCTACCTTGTGCTGCATGATCTTCATCACCAGTCCCGGATCTACTTTCCGCTGCCTTTCAATCATACGATTCAACTTGACTGCATCGCCTTCCACTTGAGAAGCCGCTTGGATCCTGCCCCACCGCCACCACGGATAGACATACCCAAAAAGCGTCAGCCAATCATCGTCTTCTGGCTGCAGACGGCTCTACGACAAGACAGGGAAAAAAAGACGTGGGGAAACTCACCATGTGTTGTATTCCGGTGGGATCGTTTCCGGTGATAACAAGAACGCAAACATGATTTGTCCACAACTGAGGCCGAATACCAGGATATCACCGTATGGGATCTCGAACCCAGTCCGGCGGGAATAGGCATTGTACGTCGCTTGCAGGCCACGTACGAACATTCTGACATATGCTCGAAACAAATTAGCATAAATGCCGAAGAAGCAAAAAAGGGAAAGGGCGAGGAGTGTCACGGACGTACTGCTGTGCAACACCGGCCCGCCGTTCCTTTTGTTCCCATAACAACCCCAAACTACCCACAGCACCAGCAACAGCAGCCTGCCACCTCCTCTCCCCCGTATCCTCCTCCTCCATCATTCCATACCCATCTACGCCACTCTCCTCATCCACTCGACCATTCCACCGTTCCGGAGGCCCATACGTTAACGGCGAGCGATCTTGCTGCAATACCCGCCTTAGTCGTTTCTTGATGTACGACGTAGGAGGGGCGAGACGGAGGAGGTGTAGGGTAAGGGTGTTGAGAAGGGTAAAAGTGCCGATCATTCCGCCGAAACGGAATGATTCTGGGCTGAAGATGGCGTGACGGATGAGCAACCATCGGAGGCGGCTGTTCGAGAGAACAGGTGTTAGTGACGCGTAACGTTTGAATGAGGGAGCAACGACAGCCGTACCCTTTTCGAAGTGTACGGATTAATGTAAGAAGCAGGTTCACCCCGGCTCTCACAGCAAACGCCAAAATAAAGGACCCTACCCACCCCATCAACAAACCACGTCAGCAGACCGGCCACTGCGTCCTTCCCCTCTTGCTTATGCAAAACTCACTCAACCCCCTCTTCACAGCCAACACCAACGCCCGCTCCGCATCGCCCGGCAATTTCCTCCTTTCACGCTCATCACGCCAAACCATCCTCTTGCCATGCTCCTTGACGTTATCCAGGAACTGGTCCCGCGTTTCCTGGTCTTGTGCTACTCGAAGGAGAGAATCTACTGATGCAAGTGAGAGTGTTCGACGGATTTGGTTGGCTCTGTGTCGAGGAGAGAGGTAAGCTGAGCCTCGGTTGAAGCGAGAGTGCAGTTCAAAGGAGGGAGAAGAAGCAGACGTACGTCTCGCTGATATTCGGCGTTCCTGGATCACTGGCAACGTAATGTTTTTCATTAAACTGAACATCCAGACTCGTCGTCTTTCTCCCTGATGCCAGGTGATCATCATCATCCGCACTCCGCTGTCCCGTAATAGTCGTGAACCGCAATTTCCTCCCAATAGTATGTTGATGAATGTCCTTTGATCCTCTCCGTGATAGAATCGGGGTCGTTGGCGTCGTCGTTGCGACTGCAGTGCTGGCATTTGTTGTCGTGGTGGTCGTAGTGGTGCTGGTGAATGTACTTACATGAATAATCGGCGACGACGGAGCCGTCACATAATGGTTCGAGGCGACCTCTTGCACTTCCTCTTCCGGCGCCTCCAGCTCATCAACCGCTTCAGCATGATGTACGAGCACACCTTCGTCCCCTTCCATCTGTACTTCCAACTCCAGCTCTAGTTCCTTGCTCATCTGCGCCAACTTGCCGAGACTCGAGTCATCCAATTGCGGTGTTCCGAGAAGATCTGCTGCAGTTTCCACGAGATCTTGTACCTTTTCCGCGGCGGCTTGAGCGAGGGAGGATGATGGGTCTGTATCCATCTCGTCGGTATTTGGAGGCATTGCGAGCGAACGAACGGTCGGGACTGAGATTGATGGACGTCTCCCATAAACCTGAAATCCAACCTGTAAATAGTAAACTTCCCCAACTATTAACCTCTTCTACCTTCCTTTGCACTACTCCGGCTATTCTTAGCGATCAACTTAAGCGGAGCCACTTCCCCACTGGCCCCACAGTCAGGATTACGTAACGCGATAATGCGATATTCAGTGTCCATATTCCACTTCGTCTATACAATGCAACAATGCAAAAAAGAAATGCAGTCTATACAACGTTTCGATAGCCCCACCCCCTCACTCAGAAAAACATCCTTCCACTCCTCACTGACATCCCCGTCCCTCCCGCCGTACGAACAACCCAACTCGTTCCCTCGGTCGCACCATCGTACCCGTCTATCCCGGAAACATAGCCCGACAACAACGACTCTTCCCCTGCTCCCGCCTGCAGTGGCGGTTGCTTATCGTCGGCGGCGTGGGAGATCTCGATGAAGCTCCGTGTTGGTAGTGTTTTCGGTTTTAGTGATGCGTAGGTGGTAGAGAGGTCGGAGAGGATGGATTCCAGTTTGTAGGATGGGAACGGGGTTTGTGTTGTCCATGTTGTATTCAAAGACGCCAGATGTGGGAACTCTAGACCAAGCAGTCGCATCTACAAAGGTAGAACAATAAACGATCAGTTACCTCGCTCCTCTTCACTTTCTATCGGTCATTCCGGGGGAAGAAAGACACTCACAGTCTCGGCAAGAACGCCCGCCTCGTCCACCGTCTCAGTATGCACATGCAAAGACGGCACCTCGCTGCCCCAATCCATCATCCGGCTAGACATGACTGCCTTTTCGGAACTACGTTGAGCAGTGGTATGTAGAAGCTTGTATAGCTGCGCCAGACTCATTGCGTCCAGTTCTTCCGTAGGCGATCCTGTCATGACGGAAATATCGGTGGTGGTGGCAGCGGCAATCTCGACACGAAGCTTGTTGACCTGATACGCATGCCACCATCCTCCCCGTCCATCATCCCAAACCTGCGCACCCTTTTGCACCACGACATCCAACCTCTCGAACGCGATCGGACAGATGGGAAGCACAGGATGCGGATCAGGCATCAAATCGTACTCTTCAGTCATACACGCCGGTCTACTCGTATTTGGTGTGTTGGCGAGGATAGTGCCAAACAAGGTGGAAGAGGAGACTGATTGGTAGATTGTTAGGTGCCATCGGTGGGGTTGAAGTGGTGGGACGAGGAGCAAGGCGCGGATGTTGGGGAACATTTGAGGGATGATTTGGGATGAGTTGATGTTGCTGCCGGTCGTAGAACAGAAGGCTGTTGCGAGGTCTTCTTTCATTGCAACGTCTTGGTATGCGTAGAGCAGCATGTACCTACGCAAACACTTATCAGCACACGTTCAAACAGCAATCAAAACCCGCCAAAACCGCGACTTACTTGACATACTTCCACCTCCTCGGTATCTTCTCTCCCCCCTCTCCAACAGTAAATCGCTTCCACCAGCTCCGATCCTCCTTATCCCACGTAACAGTCTCATACAGCGTCGAATTGGTTGCCTCATGCACCGTACGAGACGCGACGTTCAAGTTTGCAAGGGAACGGAGCGCATTGTCGCCTGCGAGGTGGGAAGCGATCACTTCGAATATATCGGCTGGCAACTCGGGAGCCGTCTACAGAGGATTGCCAAAAACAGAACAATCAGCCTGAGTGGGAGGTAAGGACAGAGTAGGAAAGAAAGGCGCTTACAGTCATCTCCTCCAACTGGCGTAACGTCTCCACCAAACTCCCCTGCTGCCGACTCAATTCGGAGATTTGTGCAGCCAGAGCACCTTGCAAGTCCGCAAGGTTTCCGAGTTGTTTCGCAATAGTTTTGAGTTGGGCATTCAAGGACGTCAAAGGAACGGTAAGGGTGCCTATACTGTATCCTGGGTGGAAATCGAGCATTTTTGATAGCGAGTTGATGTTGTGGTGATGGTGCTCTAGATGACCGAAGTGGTGTATAACGGGGTATGCCGGTAATGAGGGTTTGAAGAACAAAGTGACGGAACAGTCAAACGACGGGTGGACAACGGGTATTACGATGATTGTATATCAGTAGCGGGCGACAACCGATATTCCACTCAACCACAACGAAGGACCTTATATACCCTCCTTGCATCTCCCTCCTTTTCCCATCCTTGCGATCGTAAAAGACATTGGGGTCTCTAAGCCTCGAGTATCAGCTGACCTAAAACGAAACGAATAGCAATAAAAAATGATGACACAAGTCTAAACGAGCAAACAAACGAAAAGACAAGTGTGGCGACACGAGATTAGGTCACGAGCGAGCGAGCGAGCGAAAGGTCAAGCATGAGCCAAGACGATTGTTTCCAGCTTTGTTTCCACACACTCGGTCTGTCGGGTAATCCGGTATTGGCGAAGCTGGCTAAAAAGAATGGCGAAGAGCGTATATGGCGCAATGAGGGAGAAACGGTCGGTCAAGGTAAACTAGGTCAAGTGATCTAATCAGCTGATCAGCTGACCAAAGCACCCTTGTGCACCCTTGTGCGCTGAACACATGATCAGCCGACTCCCACGACACTCGGCCAATAATCCCGCATGAACGCCGCACGTAATACGGTTGAAAAAGTAAACAAAAGTTTCTTCAGGAATTCGAAATGAGCGGTCCGGGGGCGGTCAGGTTTGAGTTGATGAGCTGATGCCAAGAGCGCTCAAGAGCGTCAGGACATTAGGACCCCAAGTGGCAAGTGGCAAATGGAACATCGTCGCCATCATGGTGTTCATCCTTTTCCTCATCGTTAGGCAGGCTGACGGTGGCGTAGTCAGTAGTCAAAGGGGTGGTATTGTGGACGAGTACCGACGCATACAGTATAGGGATAAAAGCAGCCCGGGAACCCAACGTCAACAAAGTCAATACAAGCATACCTCGTACCTCGGTCACCTGTTATGTAACCGCATCTTATCTTCGTGCTTGAAAGATTCGGTTACACAATCCTACCATGATCATTATTCAAGGACAGAAGAGTGAACGACCATTCAGTGGAAACGTTAGACAGATGCATGTTATTTGCATCAAGCCATGTAACGTCAAATGACATATGTACGAGACATACACCCTAATCGAGTGTCTTACAAGCTTGCTATCGCGGCTTCTCCAATGCAGTCGTCACCGCAGAGAGTGATAGTGATGACACGCCAACCACGTTTCCCCAAAATCGGAACACGGCCGCGCAAAACAATGCAAGCGGCTCTAAAACTGGCTCTAAATTACCAGCTAATCTACCACGCTCCCGCCTACTCACTACTATACCCATTCGGGGCCATCGCGCTCCTCAACTGCGGCCTAGAACGATGCGCGCGCAGTGTAGAACTGCGCAACTGTGCTTCCGGACGCAAGATGGATTGCTGCAATTGCTGATGACTTTTCACGGATGACGGTGTGCCGCTTTTGGAAAGTGATGCTGAAAGTGCCATGAGTGATGATGCGGTGAGAGAGGTTGTGGTGGGCCCAAGAGGGAGTGGGCTTTCGTGATTGTATAGGGACTTGTTGAGAATGGCCTTTCAGTTGCCCAGTCCGAGTGATAGAGAAGAAGTCAGCACAGATGGTCTTCGGGTCATGCAGCAGATGCGAGTGAGGAAAGGCATACCTTGGTAGTCACCGGCGAACCAGCATCTTCAACCTCTCCGATGCTGTTCAAGTCTTCGTTGTTCCCATTCTTTGAATCCTCATCATCCGACTGCCAGCCGAGCAGCTTGACACGCTCAAGCTCTTTCAATTCGGTGTCCGTCACCCACTTTTCGACGAGTACCAGGTGCCTAAAAGGAGGATAGGAAAGGTCAGGCAAGTGACTAATAAGCGCAACTCAGGTAGTACTCACATGACATCTTTATCTGGATGCACAGAGTCGGCAGGCTGCAAATACGTCGGGTTCAACCATTAGTAATGTCGATCGAGTACCAGCCAAGAATGCGAAATACATACCATCTTATACTTGTGCCGCCACTCCTTGACGCTCACCAACTGCCGCCTCACCCCGTCCTTTGTACTGATCTTGTACTTTTGGCCATTAGCGGCCGTCCACACCTCTCCCTTCCTCCTTGATGAAACACGTTTCGATTGTGGAGTCTGTTTGGCGTGCTTCTTCTTTGCTGCCTCCACAGCGATAGTCTTGCCCTTTCTCATAGATGCGGGTGTTTGTTTTGCTGTTTTCCGTGCTTGACGAGCTGTTGTGCGAGTGTTTCGATTGCTGTTGGGGGTTCTGGTGAATGTTGCATGCTCGTCTTGTTCCTCTGATTGGTCATCGTCATCGTCTGTCGAGGTCTCGTTGAATGGTGTCGCTCGAAGGCCGAGAGAGATCGGTCGTGATTTACGTCCATCAGCAGAATCCACCTCCATCTGTTCACTTCCGGAACTATTCTCGGTAGCGCTCGTTTCGTCCTTCTTCTCCGACATCGCGTCCTCGCTAGACGCTTTAGCTTTCCCGGCATGGTGCTTGTTCCGCCTCGACCGCCGACTGGAACGCTGAACGAGCGTCATTTCTTCGTCCTTCTCCGTCGATGCATCATCTCGACGCCGTCTCACAGCCCGACCGTGCAATCGATGTCGTTCGCGCTCAGACTTGTCTGAAATCTCACTGGCATCACCATCTACGTCTTCTGAATCCGAACTGTCGTCTCGTTTGCGTCGTTGTCCTTGGTTTGGACGGGGATTCTCTTCGACATCGACATCCGTGTCGACGTAACCACCGGGAAGCGTTGTCGCAGTTACGTCCATCGCATCATCTTCCTTTGCTTCCTCTCTCTCTTCGTGGTCATCATGTTTCTTTCGCTTGATGTCCCGTTTACGGGTTTGTCTAGAGGAGGTAGGTTTCTGCTCGTTGTCCTCGTCGCTGGTGCTTGCGTCTAGTGCCCGTTTCCTTCGATGGTTTGTAGCGACGGGAGATGTAGCGGTGGGTTTCTGCTCGGGCTGCTGGAAGCTACACGGTTCCAAGAGCAAGCTCGCTGTTTCTGTACATAAGTATATTGCGTTACTGAATTGCGCATCGAAATAGGTAGCACGAAATCATACCTTCGGCTGGCCATTTTCTTCTACTGCGCTGCGATTGCTCCGCCGGCTCTTCGCCGCCCAAGTACGACCGAACTCGTCTTGAACTTCTCTCCGGTTTTGTGGTCTGTCGAGTACCTGATTCCGCCTCTACCGGTGGCTTCGAGCCTTCTCCTGCATTTCTTTGTGGCCGGTCGCTCTTGCTAGGATGAGAAGGAGACTGCTTGGCTCCCGACGTTGCTTTAGTGCCGCCTTGCTCTTCCGGTAGCTCTACTTGTCTCTTCTGGTTGAGGGCTTTCTCTGGTCTGCGCAGAGGAACACCGAATTAGGCCTTGCCATATTGACAGAGCCGAGTAAGACTTACGATTTGAAAGGGCTCTCCCCAAGCGACTTTTGCGCAATCCTCTTGGGTTGGTTGCTGAAAACCCAGTATAAAAGGAGTGCAATTAATCCCAAGATGATGGTGTTGAGTACTGCGCTCATGATAGGCAGATTATTGCTCTTGTCTTGTGTTGGTGATCTTGATGTATTAACGAAGAACGAATAGCTCTGTGATTATGTTGCGAAGGCGAACTTGACGAGCTGAGTCGAGGATGTTCAAAACGCCCATATATATAGCTGCAAACGCCACAGCCGGCCTCAACGCAAATGGATACGATGGCGGGATCTACCAGAACCGAAAGAGGGAGGCGGATTAGGAAAGAACGGATTAGGGACAAGCACGAATCAACGGTGGATGTCTCGTTCAAGTCGACTCGGTAGACGTTATTACCTTTCTGACAACTCCACACTAATCTTAACCAGCGCCGATCGAGAGAACAGAAGCACGGCCGCCGTCTCGTTTGAATCCGACGCGAGACACGAGCGACCTTGTTCTTCTTCCTGTTTGACACCCAGGTCTCCCGTTTGTCCAGGACTAACACTACCCCTCGGCATCAGACAGTCCAACGAGATAGTATTATGCTGTGCAACTATAGTTATGCTGACATGCATGTTTGAAGACACTCAACAATGGACACCAAATTTGGGGAGCCGTGTAGCACAGCATGTCGTCATTTCTTCGTTGCCTATCTCGTCGAGGTAAACACGGTTCACATCGTCGGTGCTGGAAAAGAGGTGATCGTGTAGACTCTGAGCACCGCCCGAATCCTTCTCTGCGCAAGTACAGGGAAAGACACAGATACAGGGATTTGACTGATTGGTCTAGCGTCAATTCGGAAATGGTAATGTGGATGGAGTGTAGGCATCGAGGAGCTCTCCACAGAGCTCGATTCGATAGGTCACCGTCTCAAGAGTGGCAGTACCAGTCGTGCGTAAATTACCTGTCCAGAGCGCTTCGTGCGTTGTATACTCGAGTCAGTCTGCATCCCCTTCACAACATGACACGAACGTAGGGATAGGAAGATCAGGACAGCTAGCTAGCTAGTCTAGCTAGATGCTCATCTGCGCTTCAATAGCCTATCGAATTTCTAAGCGCGCTGAGGTAATGAAACGCGTCGAGAGCTATGGGCGCGATTTACGAAAGCCATGAGCTCCAGCTTCTAGCAAAAGTCGAAAGTCATGGTATTAGGTGGATTCTAAGATTGAGTTACTATACTCCAATACCCAGACTCGTACCAAAAATCTGTATCGAGGAACAGTAGCGGAATTACCTTCGGATCTTCTCACGAAAACAGCGAAGCTCTAGGTCGAAAATCAACATGAACATTTGGGCAGATCAGGCAAGTCAGCAGACTGACAGCACCTTTCACCTTGTGCATGCTAACCGGAGTTCATCACACAGGCAACCGAAGAGCGAGGCGAGAATGCTCGTCTTTCATCCTTCGTTGGCGCCATGGCGCTTGGAGATCTCGTCAAATCGACACTGGGACCAAAAGGAATGAACAAGATTCTTCAATCCGCTTCTACCGGTGAAATCATGGTTACCAACGACGGCGCAACCATCCTTAAATCCATTCAACTCGATAACCCGGCAGCCAAGATCCTTGTGAACATTTCGAAAGTGCAGGATGATGAAGTAGGAGACGGAACGACGAGTGTGTGTGTTCTTGCGAGCGAGTTGTTGAGGGAAGCGGAAAAGCTGGTGACAACCCTCAAAGTCCACCCTCAAACGGTTGTGGAAGGTTACCGAATTGCGTCAAAGGCGGCATTGGATGCGTTGAGTCGTGCAGCAAGGGATAATGGAGCGGATCCCGAGGCGTTCAGGACGGATCTGTTCAATATCGCGAGAACGACCCTGAGTTCAAAAGTACTCGCTCAGGATAAGGATTACTTTGCGAACTTGGCCGTGGATGCCGTTCTGCGTTTAAAGGTGCGGCTGTCTTACTGCTCCTCTTGCCGTTCAAGTGATGTGCTAATGCCTGGCTTTGGGTATTTTATAGGGATCAACCGATCTCGAACATATTCAGATCATCAAGAAGGTTGGCGGAAAGCTTACGGATTCGTACCTTGATGAAGGGTTCATCCTTGACAAGACGATCGGTGTAAACTGCCCGAAACGGATTGAGAATGCCAAGATTCTCATTGCCAACACTTGTGAGTCCCAGTACAGTTTCCTTCCTACGGAAGGTAGAATGTGTCCGCAACTGACCATTCACGCGTTGTTAGCAATGGATACGGATAAGATCAAGATCTTTGGAGCTCGAGTAAAGGTCGATGGAACAGGAAAGTTGGCCGAGCTTGAGCGAGCAGAAAAGGTATGTCTCATCTTTGCCTATCAGATTCAAACACCGTCTGACATTCAGCTCGTTTCATAGGAAAAAATGAAGGCCAAGGTGGAAAAGATTGCGGCCCACGGGATCACCTGTTTCGTTAACCGACAACTCATCTACAACTACCCAGAATCCATTCTTTCCGAAAAGGGCATCATGTCTATCGAACATGCCGACTTTGAGGGTGTTGAGCGATTGGCACTGGTTACGGGTGGTGAGATCGCGTCAACTTTTGATCAGCCGGATCAGGTCAAGATTGGTCGATGTGATTTGATCGAGGAGATTATTATTGGTGAAGACAAGGTACGACCGCACGATATGGGATACTATCCTTCACAGAGGCGCTTACGTTCTTGTTCCTTTGCCCTTTTCTTTGCAGCTCATCAAGTTCTCCGGCGTAGCAGCGGGTGAAGCATGTACCGTCGTCCTTCGAGGCGCTACTACCCAAATGGTGGACGAAGCCGAGCGATCACTACACGATGCCCTTTCCGTACTTTCTCAAACCGTCAAGGAGACTCGAGTGGTCTTGGGCGGTGGATGCTCCGAGATGTTGATGAGCAATGCGGTCGAGGAGGCGGCGAGGACGACAAAGGGCAAGAAGGCATTGGCTGTGGAAAGTTTCTCAAAGGCTTTGAGGCAGGTGAGTTGTCATGGACATTGGCTTCATGTGCGCGTGTGACGCTGATACATGGCGCTTAAACTCGTACAGATGCCAACAATTTTGGCTGATAACGGCGGTCACGATTCTGCAGACTTGGTGTCCAAGCTGCGTGCGGCACACTATGAAGGCCAATCGGATGCAGGCCTAGGTAAGGGCATCAATCTCTCTCGATCTCCCACGCTCAGCCATGCTGATTCTCTGGCCTGTGATTTCGATAGATATGGATCTTGGAGCGGTAGCGTCCATGCGAAAGCTCGGTATCACGGAAAGTTACAAGCTCAAGCGACAGGTCGTAGTCAGTGCAAGTGAGGCGTCGGAGATGATCATCCGGTGAGTCAATTGTGCATCTACGCGGACGGTCGTGGGACAAGGCACTGACTGCGGTACATCGTGAACTTTGCAGAGTCGACAACATTCTACGTGCTACACCAAGGAGACGGGAGGGTCAATAGTTTGGAGGAAGATATCGATCAGGGAGAGTACGTTACGTTGTACGACTATAGAAGATATAGCATCAAGGATCTATTCGCTTCGAGGTTCCTTCGCTGCTAGCCATTGGAGACTCATATTCCTGGGCGGAAGGAGACTTTCTCCGGTGCCGAACAGGCGAGTGGTGCCTCCTGTTTTTGCGCAACGCAGACCTGAATCCGGTAATGACAACATACATATCATCGAGGTTGTACACCGTCTCATTCTGCAGCAAAGAAATACCTCTCCGTCTTCTTCTTCCTAATTCGAGTCGATTTCAATTCACCTTATTCCCTATGTAACACTTCGGGGTCATGAGCCATCGCCTTCCCATTCCAATATGACCCGACTCCTACCTAGCGCAAAACTAGAGTACCTTCTTCCCCTTCTTGCCTGCGCGGGCAAGCTTGTCCTGCCGCACACCACGAGCAATCTCAGCCTGTAACTTGGGGTTATCTATACACAGGACGAGAGTGATCAGATGGTGCGTACTTTTAAGAAGGGGCAAAGAGAAGGGACTTGCAGTTGAATGTCAAGAAGAGGAACTCCAGGTGGCTGAAGAACGGCGCGAGGACGACCGCTGGTGTACGCCGGTGCCAGGAAAACGATATCAGCCAAACCAAGACATGAAAGCTGGACAAGATCGGGGAAAAACAAACCTTGCAACAGACTATCCAGCAACGCAGGTGCCCGTCCTTCTGCAAAGCCATGCCCTAGGAACTGGGAGATCCAGCCAAACAACTGCCCGTATGTCGCGATCCGGAGGGAAGACAGTCCGAATGGGTGTGTTGAGGCGGGCGTGGTAGCTAGGTACGTGGTAGTGAGTTGAGAAATAATGGCGTGAGGGAGGTATGTCATCTGCCGTATTCAACCACCCCCAAATGGACAATAAGCAAAAGCGACGACAGACGGCAGGCAGGAAGGAAAGAAGGAAGGGAAAGAGGAAGCCCGCGGTACCTACAGCTGCTACGGGTTCCAACGCGAAATAATAAGCAACATAAGCTGCATTATACAGCAATGCAGCGTTCGGCTGAAACGAGAGCCATGGTGCGATCCGAGTGACGTTGCCTCCAAAAAGGGGGATGTGTGCGAGATAGAGGAGGAAGGACCTGCTCGAGAGGAGGGAAGGAGGAAGGAAGTTAGGCGGAGCGAAAAGAGGAGAGGTTGGACAAGGTGGAAAGAAGGAAGGAACGGAACTGACCATAAGATTAGCGGAATGCATACCATGTGGATGGCGATATTGATCGGATGGGAGTGGTACGAGGCATAGAATGTGAGCTGCAGAAGAGGAGGGAAGTCGTCAGTAATCCTCCCCAGGACAGTCGAAGAGCATAACAATGACAACGTACCTGCTTCTTCACGTCCAACCAGGCTGGCAAGGGTATATGGTCCGGCCCGAGTCGCTTCTCCTCTTCCTCTAGCGACTCGTGCCGCATGTCGTGGTTCTTGGGGAGTGCGCTCATGGTGTTTTGGTTAATGTGGGTGGCAAGGGAAGAAAGTAGACGAGGATGAGGACGAAGACGAGGATGAACAGGTATTTAATCTATCTTTTGATGAATTTGTTGCAGCCTTATTTCCCTTCTCCACAATTGTATGACGCGCTCGGGTAACGTTTCAGCTACCGAACCGGCGGGGAAATGAATCATTAGCTACCACCTAACGACCTACTGTACTATGCTGGCAGTCGAACCTGCAGTAGGTCTTTCATATCGTCTTGTTCATCATTTCCACCGAATGTACAGTAGTATAGTGACAGCACCTACGCAAGTGTTACTCGTACATTTGTCAAGCACTGCGGTTGGGGAAGAGCCAATCAGGTAGGAATTGAGGCGCAAAACTTCCACTTCTAGCACGACATCCATCAACGACTTTTTCCTCCTCTTCAAGCTGTGTTCAAAAGGTTCGTTATTTGTGTCATCAGCTGGGAGCGGTACAGCAAGGGCACGTCACTGGGTGCATACAGTCTGCTTCGATGGTTCAACGACTACGTTGCTAGCACATAGTTTGCGAACTAGCTTTCCCTCCTCGGAAACCGATTGTCAGTCGTCGGGCGTTAGACGTTATCGGCGGATTCTGCGGTCCCCGACTCGACTTCTGCCTTTTGTCCACGGACGTAAAGCGCACCATGCCGTTTGAAGATACAACAAGGCAAGTCACTTGGCTTTCCTTTGTGAATCCTGCGCCTCCTTGTCCACCAGGCGTGACAAGTGAATAAAGGATACCTTGCCCCTTGGACACATGTACGTTTGATACATATACCACCACTCTGCGCACCACGTCTGACGTCGTCACTCAACTTTTAAGGACGATCAATCGAGTATACCAGTTGCGCCCTGTTGCCCCTCCACGATGTCTACCCTCTCCCACAACTATCCTTTCTACTGCCTAGCGGTAGTTTGTCTACTATCGTCCTTTCTTGGTAAGCCTGCGGCTCCTCTGCATCCTTCATCGGCTCCTGATCCTTTTTCCCCTCCCACTAATCAACAGCGTCAGCATCGCCCGTACCATACTCTCCCATCTCCGAATGCGTAACCACGATAGGCCCCCACGATCCACTTTACAAGAATGGCCAGTCAGTCATTCCTTGTCCATCTCTGACAAGCACGACAGAGCGCCCGGCGACAACGCCCATTTTCACTTCTGTCCCCGCTTGCATCACGACAGTGGGACTGCATCACCCATTATATATCAGCGGGAAGCGGGTCAACCCTTGTCCTCCTACATCCACTACTCTCATAGCGAGCTCCCCAGCGATCGCGCGACCGACTATAACCACCACCACAACAGCCATGATCACCGCCATCCCCACCACCCTGACTTCTGCTGTAACTACCACTAGCACCACAACTTACACATCCACCATCATACCGCCTCAACCGACTCGCATTGTGCCGCAGTTCAAGGCGCCACCACCTTCCTATAAACAAAGTTCATTAAAGCTATGGGAATCGCGCCCGACTCGTCAAGATTTGGTTCTTGCGCCCACAGATCAACAGGAACTCGGCAACTGGAAGGAAATCTCAGCTGTGTGTGACGCTTTGATCGTTTCGGCACCGTGGTACGTGATCGTTAACATTTCAGCTACCAGCCTCGCACCGACGAATCGTTTTGCCCAAAAGGTTTCTGCCAGAAGCGGTGTTTGGCGTACCCGAAGATAGCACAGCGATCTCCTCCTCGGACGCCTCTGGGCCACTGGCTCGAGTGGACGACCAAATCCCCAACCTTGCAATCGTTCCGCTAAATTTGTTCCCCTTGAGCGAAAAGCCGCTCGTGGTAGATGTGTCCTTTAACGTGGGTCTTGATACGAGTCATGCGGTGTGGCAAAGGTGAGAGATACTGTGTCGGCGGTAGAGATGCATATGCATTTTGTTGGTCCGTATTCGAAATCTGACGTCTCTACCTACATCCGTAGAGCGATCAGTGCAGCTTTTCTTCACTCTGACGTCCAAGACCGGCTCGAGTCAATCCGCAAATCATATATCGGGCCATTCCTGGAAGATACTGACCCCAAGGGAAACAAGTTCAAAGCCATGGCAATATTCGAAATGCTGACTGGATTTTCGGCGGACGTGACAGAACAGCCGTGCCCGCAGAACGGGAATGTCATCGATAAAGTCAGTACACCACTCTTTGAGAAACTCGATGGGAAAGACGAGAATATGGATTGGTCCTGGTTGTACAACGACTTTGTGGAGATGGTCCAGAACAGAACACTCGTATACCCTCCGACAGTGATGTTCTCTTCGGACCAAAAGCTACGCTCGGTGACTATTCCCAACAGCTTCGACTTGTTTATCCTTAACCTAGCAGATCCGGCGAGACCTGAGGCAGACAAGGATGCTCAGGGGAATCCGATCGAGTACCCTCTCAAACAAGTGCAAGCGATGCTGGTTTGGTCGGTGCGACAGAAAGATCTGAGTATTCCTCTGAATAGCACATCAACGCGAGAGCTCATACGGAAGAAAGTACCGACTCAGTCCGAGTACTACCAGAACGGACCATGGGAGCCCTTGCCAGCGGCGAACGCTTAGATAGGCGCACGATTGATTTGTGTCAATACCGCCGGCTTGTACTTGACGTTGCAATGCAATACCCATACATGATTCCTCCGAACAATTGTCTAGCTTCTTCTCCCAATTTTTGGCGCGGAGGACGAGTCATAATGAGCGAAAAGGAACGTTGGTGAATCTTCTTACATATAAAGAAGTACTCACAACTGGGCCGTCAGGGCCTAGCGGTGTAGAGGTCGGTTTCTGGGGGGATGTCTCTGCTATGGCATTACTACCAGTACCAGTAGTACATGAACAAGAAGTGCTTGGTAGTGGTCGCTCTGGTGGTCGATTTCCGCGCTTTGCCAAGAATCCGCTGGAAACGCCCGGCGGCCGGTTTACCGTGAAGAAGAAAGATGACGCTGAATGATGTCTGCTTGATTCATCTTTGAATTTCCGTGACCACCTCATCCTCGTCCTTCCCTGTTTCCCTGCTCTTTCCTCATTGCACACAGGCACCATGTTTAGAACAGCTCTTAGACGATACCCAGCACCCACTAGGGCTCTTTATGCCGCTCGACCTGCAAGCGGCAAACCCGGCGCACCCAGTCCCGCCGAACGACCTTCCGATGTTCCCGACTCGATCTCGTTCGAGCACAAGCCTCCTCCGCCTGATGTGGTTGCCCAGTTCGAGCCGATCGTCAATGACATGTCCAAGATTGACATTGGTGGTGTCGAAGAACCCGTGGCTGCGGAAACCAAGAAGGAAGCTGCGCCGCCTGTCACACCTGTCGCCAGCTCAAACACGCCCTTGCAACCACCATCACCCGAGTCTGAAATCCCAGACAAACCAGATCTCTCCTCCCTTCCATCGCTAGATATCGACCCTTCCCTCCCGCCTGCTCCGGCAGCACTCGCAGACCCTTCTTCATCGGACAACACCTCGGACGATGGACCCAAACGTACCGGTGCACGAGCAAAACATAGCATGTCCTCGATTGACCGACGATGGCAGACTATCCGACGTTTGGCACTCGCTGGTACTGTCGTCGGCGGTGGAGTAGGCGCTTGGTACCTCGCAAACAAGGATGAGCAGCCGGGTGCACCGCAGGACGCTATGGGTGCCTGGGAAAGGTTCAAGGCGAATTTCAGTGATTTGACGGATGTGAGTTTCCCTTCTACCGCCTATGCGCATGAACACGCCTAACCGAGAGCGACAATTTCACCTAGTACTTCAACAAACCGGCATTCGACAAGCTCCTACCGGACCCGCTTCCCGCGCCTCATCAGAGGCCTTACACGCTACTCGTTGACCTAGACGGTATGCTCGTGGCCAGCTCATGGGATGTACGTCGCTGCTATTCTTCCCCTCGTTTGCTATGCATACTGATTCACCGTGCTCATACAGCGCACACACGGATGGCGAACAGCCAAACGACCCGGTGTAGACTACTTCCTTGCCTACCTCTCTCAATTCTACGAAATCGTGCTCTTCACTTCGCAGCCGCTCTACGTTCGTACCTCTGTGCCCTCTTGCGTCTCTGGACTCGTAAGGCTTACCCTAAATGAGCGACGTAGACCGCGATGCCTGTTGCCGAGAAGCTAGACCCGTTCCAGGCTTATCTCCCATACAAGCTCTACCGGGAATCAACACGATATATCAAGGGGAAAATCGTCAAGGTGAGTCTTCGCCTCCTATGCGTCCGTTTACCCGGGTTTCGCACTTACCGAGAATCCGCATCTTTTAGGATCTATCCTACTTGAACCGAGATCTGAGTAAAGTCATCCTCCTCGACACGGATCCCGACCATGCAGCGCTGCAGCCGGAGAACTGTATAATCATGCCCAAGTGGGAGGGACAGCCAGGGGATAAGGGTCTGGTAGACTACATCCCTTTCCTGGAATGTATGTCTTTTCATGCGAACATGTGTGTCCGATCTTTCAATTGACACTGCATTTTCCGTAGCGATCGGCATCTTCCAGCCTCCTGATGTTCGACCCATCATCAAAGCGTACGAGGGTAAGAACATTCCTGTCGAGTATGCCAAGAGGGAAGCCGAGCGAAAGCAGGCAGCGATTGAGGAATGGGAGCGGGAGCACGGAGGAGTCGTTCTTGGTTCTGATGGCAGTTCGGGCGGAACAAGCTGGTTGGGCAAGATCTTTGGCGGACTCGGTGTTGGAGGGGTAGGTTCACCTATCTGTTTATGGCCAAGATGCTGGGATGGTTTAGCTGACACCTGCACGTGATTGTGAACAGGCTGCCTCTCAGAAACCAAACCAGCCAATGACGTATCTCGAGCAGAAACGAGCACAGGCTCAGAAACTGTACCAAGAGGAGCAGGAATATTGGGCCAAGAACGCGGACGAGATCAGGCGGTAAGCATCGCATGCGAGGAATCTTCTTCAAATTACTGGTGTGCTAAGTATCCCTTGATGGACAGATTGATGGAGGAGGACAGGCAGAAGCAGATGGCAGAGATGAAGGGCAGCTTGATGGGTATGATGCCGTTCTCCAGTGGCGGAACACCGGGCCAGGCTCAAGGTCAAGCAGCTGCGGGTGGTAAATAATCGCACGTCACATGTAGGATAGCATGTATCGGGTAGCTGTTTCCCGAATTCATTGGCAAGTTTGTCTCATTGTACTGACAATACAGTCGCCAAAGGCGATATTACAATGTTATTTCTCAGAATCTCATTCGATGGCCCTTTCTCCAGCTGATAAAGAGGCAGCAGTGCGACCGCTCCCGAAGAAGCCGCGTGCTCACGCGCCCAACTTGTACAACAATCTATCATCAAAAAGCAGCAGTGCTCAGTGCTTCCGAGGAAGCCGCCGGCTCACGCGCCTAACTTGTAGCAGAATCTATCATGATACGTATTGCAAGACGGGCATGGATGCAATGTCAGAAAACAGTTCGGGTGTAGCCTTCTTTCCAAGTACTTACTGGATACTCAGTCTCTTCTTGTTGCTTCTTGTTGCTCATTCATTTAGAGCTTTCTTTAGCGCTCGTTCGGTTCCCGAATGGACTTTCGGCGAGCGTTGGTGTCGGGTGCTGCGAATTGGGGCGGCGGGTAACGATGCGATTCTTCTGCCTTGAGACCAAGTTCGCGGCGGCTGGATGTCCCAGCGATAGTTTCGAAGCACCTGTCTTTGGTTTGAAGAGTCCCGTGCTCGCCTTCCGGATTTTGTCGACGGTGGATGTCTGCGCTTGATTGGTGGCTGCATCCACTGCCTTCTCACGAGCTTCATCTCGCCTTTCATCCTCCTGCCTCATTGCAAGAGCAACCCGGAAGTTTTCTTCGTCATCCGATGTGTCGGCTGTTGTCAAACGCGCGAAACATGGATTGACCATGTTCAAAGGAGCGGCGGTAACCGACAGTTTGGGTAACTGGAAGTCACTTCGGGGTGGTGGTGGCGCGAATTGAGAAAAAGGTTCAGTAAAGAAGTCATAGTTCTGCCCGGAACCGTTGGAGGCGCTGGCATTGTCGTCAGGTGCGAGCTCTTTGTTCCCGATGATCAAAGGCGAGATGACAGCTGGAGGTTGAGGCACTTCGAAGTTGATTTGGGCTGGCGGCGGCGCGAACTGAGCCGAAGGTGCGTTGGAGAACTCATGATTTTGCCCGGAGCCGTAGAAAGCGCTGGCAGTGTCGGTCGGTGCGGAACATTCATTCCCCATAGTCACAGGTGAAACGATAGCCGGGAGTTGAGGTACTCCAAAGTTGACTTGAGGAGTCGATGTCACAAATTGACCCGAAGGTTCGTTAAAGAAATCGCACATCCGCCCGGAACCGGTAAAGACACTGGCAGAGTTGTGTTGCATCGGCTGGTCGGGCCGAAGGAATGCTTCGACATCTGTCAAGGACATCGATCCGAATACCGTATCGAGTGAGCCGGATTGAGATAGAGAGTCTTGACCGATCGCATAGTTGTTCACGGGAGCGCACATATCGTCGTCATTGCCGTCAGCTAAATCCTGAGAGGGCGGAGGGTATGCATTGACACTTGGCGAGGCGTAAAATCCGCAACTTGGACTCAGCGGAGGGAATAGTGGATAGTTATAACCGGCGAGATAATCGGGGACCAGGTCTCGCATAAAGTTGCGATAGACTCGCTCGCAGTCTTCATCGTCAGACCATCCAATGCCGAATTCTACCTCCTGATTGACGAAGATCATCTCCTGATCGGTATCCTGCATTTCATAGTCTTCGCAAGCTAGGAAAGATGACTGCTGAGAGAAATCGTGGATGCAGCCCATCATGTCGTCGGAATCGATGTCCATCGCGCTGTTGTCCGAGAATTCCAAGGGCGGACAGGATTCGATACCCAATTGTTCGAAAAAGGCTCCAATCGGACCTTCATCGATATCCATTGGTCCACCTTTATCGACAGATCGTAAAGACCCAACAATCTTGCGGGGCCTTGGAAACCGTTGGGAGACTTTTGTAGCCTTATCCATTCGGCCATGCCAAGACAAGACGAGTTTATCGCAATCGAACGCTTGTTCAAGCATCTTGCACGCCGACTTGCGCTTGAACAGACGCTTCTTCCTCGCAACCAGCCTTTCCATCTTGGTCAAGGACTTTCTGCTGTTGATAGTTTTTTGTAGATTGGCACCACAGCCAGCAGCCTCGGGAGCCAAGTCCTTTTGCAAGAGCGATGCGCTCCGAAGCTGCACAGGACTTTCCAAATCCACGACCAAGACTTTAGTGGTCGGTTCCCAGCTGACTGCCTTGCTGGCGCTACCGTTGCGTGCTTTAGGTGTGAGGCAAGACGGCGGGACGAAAGGTCGTCGTACTGCACATGGTTCGACTTTTCTGGCTGAATCCAACAAGGTAGGCATCAGATCAGGGATTCCGGAGCCAACAACTTCAGGAGACGGCTTTGTGATGTATGTCGCTTGATGGTCTGAACCGGCTGGTATGACTGTGTCTTGATTTGGAATCTCCGCATGAGCCTGGAATGGACGTGATAGAGGCCCGATACTGCCACTCGGAGAAGTAACAGGGTATGCAGTCGTGGAGTCGATAGTGGTCGATGCGTTTGAAAGGCTGTTGAGCTCGACCACTGTCTGATGAGCCGGTGACTGATACACTTGATGCTCCTGAACCCTAGCGGCATCTGGGTCAGGAAGTGCATCCGCTGGTGCTTGGTTATCCAGCTTCGGTGCGAGTTGTGCGGTATCTGTAACATTCGTCGACTGGTTGATCGATGCAGTCTTTGCCGAAGAAGCGTGTTGTTGACCGATGTGTCCAGGAATACAAGAAGTCGGCGTTTGATGCGCTCGAGCGTCCGTCTGAACCTTGTTGGTATGATGGTCGAGAGTATCAATTGATTGTGCTTGATATGGTGAATGGACCTTTGCTGCGATAAGGTCATCCATACTAGGTGTTGCTGTGCAATATCTCCTGGTTCGCTCCGATACGGTCGGACGACTAGCGATGTAGCTTGTATAGTCATTTCGTACGATGTTTGGTCTGTTGATATTGTTACTAGGTGTATGTCTAGGATATCTGCCGCTGCTGTTCTGTTCTGATGTTACCGGACGCGTATAAGTGCTGCTTGTATAATCATTTCGTACGATATTCGGTCCGACGTTGACGTCAAGAGGCTTGGTAACTGTATATCTAGGATATCTGCTGCTGTTGTTCTGTTCTGATGTTACCGGACGCGTATAATTGCTGCTTGTATAATCATTTCGTACGATATTAGGTCTGATGCCGTCGTCAGAAGGCTTGGAAATTGGCGGAGAGACAGTAGGCACACTGCTCTGAGTTGCTGACGAGCCGACATTGACATCTTGATCCCGCAACGTCGTCTGTGGATCAGAGGATGTGTCCGTCTCGATGGTATCACAGTTCTCGCTCGACTGGTATGGGGTATTCTTGTATGCTAGTATGATTACCGGAATTCCCAGAAAGATTCTGATTGCTCTAAGGAGATTCACCATCTAGGGAGAAGCAACGACGACGAAAGAGTATTTTAGAGGGATTCACGGTTTGCATCATGCAGCTGAAGCAACTTACCATGTGAGTCCCAGGAGGCGATGCTAGATAAGTGGTCAAAGGACACAGGTATGATGCAAGGAAGTATGTGAATGCCTAAAGAGAGAACAAGTTGACTAAGGAAGTAGACTCTCAACTGCTTGGGTAGAGGTGACGTACGATTATGGAGATGCACAGTAATCCGCGCTCGTACGAGCTTGAAGGACGCTGCATAGCCATCTACGAGATGCCAGGAGATCTCCTTCAGCACAGAAGAACAGGTCACAAGAGGTCTGCATGATCTCGACGTACTAGGAACATCGTGCCTGCTAGCACCATCCCGGGAATAGGATCTTGTGCGAGCATAGCGCGAGTGTCGAGCACCACTCGAAGTGGCCGAAGTTTTATTGAGCGAAAGTACGAGTAAACGTGGTATTGACTTGACGACGTGATATTAACCGATTATTCGAATGTTAATTGTAGTCGACTAGCCAACGTTGATGCAGATTGTAGTGATAGCGGCTTTGAATTGAACGAGTTGAACATCGTAAGTTTTGATGGTAAAGGATGTTTCGTATCACCCCCTCGCTTATCCGAGCGCAGTGGCAAGAACCGCAGATCCCTGATCGCGACCCAGTTAGGGGCCATGTCACCAATTGTCTGCCCACCTGCTCCGCGCTTCTCCTTTTCGACTCGTTCGACAGACGAGTGTCCTGCATCGTAGCAGTATCCTATAGAGCCATCGATTGTGGCTATCCAGCAATGTTAAGCGCATGCTTATCGGAGTAGGAGATCGTCAGCAAATAGGGGAATCAAACGTCCTCTATTCCTCTTCCGGCTGAGGTGGGACAGGCTGTCAGCATTTCGCTGAGATATGTGTTCCAGAGACTTACTGTATGCTGTTTCCCAACAGGTCAATCGTATCTGAATGTGTTAGCAATCCAAGTGAGTCAGTAATGACACAGCGACAAAAAGTTCGTCCCCTTTCGAGAAGGCTTCATCTTAAGAAGAATGGTCAGTGAGCAAAGCAGTGGACTACCTCGGTGAGATCACACCCAACCCGCCACTCCTTCGCCGCGTTCCGTATTTGCTGAACCATGTCGGGTAGCAAGGCGTTTTTACTCGGGAGGATAAAAAATATCATCAGGTCATGGAACTACCGAAAAAAACGCTTGTCATCTCTTAGCTGCTATTGCTCTATATCCCATCCAGGAACTGCGTCAACGCATCCAAGATTAGTGTCTTTTGCACAGCCGGATCATCCATATTAGGTCCTGCCTCTTCGGAATCGTCTTGTGGTAAGTCAACATCAGCAGCGATCACGTCCCGCATTTCTAAACACCGGAAAGAAAAGTGTACGTCAGCTGTCAAACATAGACTACAGGGCACTCGCGGCGAAAGAAAAGGAACACACCTTTTAGAATGGCAGAAATCTCCTTGAATGATCTTCCTCTTCGATCAAGAAGCATCCTCGCATGTGCTTGTGCCTTGCAACGGACAACCCAGTGGCAAATCGTCAGCAAAGGGACATGACCACACCACACTATAAGACACGCGCACAGCAAACTCACCCCATCGTCTTCCATAATGAGCCAAGCGAGACAGTAGCAAATATCCTGCAAATGCGCTAAACCGGCATTCATACGACGCATGTACCATTCATCGGTCTCGACCTCGGTAATCTCTTCATTGTTCGCTTTCATACCCTGTACGAGTCCGGCCGAATGACATCAGCGAAACAGCCACGAGAGAAACTCGTAGCACTCGTAGCTTACCTGCTGCTCCAACTCGATCTCTTGATGCACGTTCCTTAACCTCCCTTCCGCACTCTCCATCATCTCAATCAACCGATCCACCTTCTCGTAATCCGCCTCCACAAACTTTGCAAGCAGTCGGATTCGAGGTACCGAGTCGGATTCCAGAGTGGTGAAAAGGGAGGAAAGGATGGACAAGACGTGTTCTTCGTCCTCGAGCGCCGAATGGGTCGCCGTTGGTGCCTTTTTTGATTTTTTGTGGCCGGTCTATGAACAAGGGAGGCGGTCAACAACACGATCGAGAATGAAAGGCCGCGCGGATGAGATGCCCACCTTGCCCATAAACACTGGAAACAACGTCTTCAACCCCATCGCCTCAACGAATCTCTCGCCACACTTTTTGCCCTCCTCTGTATCTGTCTGGCACGCGTAATCCAATACTTTTATCGCACGTGTCTTTGCCGCTTTCTTGTCCTTCATGATCAACACCATCAGTTCGACGCCCTCTGCATCAATGAACGCTTGCTTTGCTTCCGGTTCAGCGAGCGCCGAGCAAAGCGTGTTGAACAGGTTTTCCATGTATTCGACTTCTTCCGAATCTGCCGGATCTTTTTGCCGGTATTCCTGGAAAAGAGGGGAACAATTAAACCTAGTTTCAGTGTCAATCGACAGCAAGGGGACCAGGACGAAACTCACAGCCACAGCTTCGAGCGTGACATCCACTCCCTTCAATTCAACGAACTTGAGTCGAACCTGCCTCTCCTCTTGCAACAAGATCGCCAAGATCTCCGTCGCATACTGTTTATTACTATCGTACGCCCGTTCCCTTGCGATCCTCTGCAACAGCCATGGCAAGAGTTGTGTCGTTTCAACAACCTGGACAGCTAACGGCGGGATAAAGGATAGGATGTTTTCGAAGATGCCCAAGATGTTGAACACGCCCGTTCGGTCTGATTCTTCGTCCTGTTCGTTCAGGCGGGTGAGATTGGGTACCAGTAGCTCGAGTAGCGAGTTGTCTAGCTGCATTGTAAGGTGAGAGTACGGGTTAGCAAACGGGGCACGGTTGCCTCTAACTAACTCGAGAAAGACCCACCAAAGCGGTAATAAACTCTCCCATCACCATCCTCACTTTCCGCGCCACCTCTTCTCTCTTCTCATCACCACCATCTTCCTCCTCCTCATCCTCAACAGCAGCCTCCACCAACTCCTCACCCACATCCTCATCCGTCAATTCATAAACCACGGCAACAACCTGCAACGCGATATCCGTGTTTTCATGCGTCAAGAGGTTGGTAAGCGTGCCTATCAGCGTCTCATGGCGGGTTAGTTCCGGGTAGTAGGTTAATGGGTCCTGGGTGAGCGGGTAGAGGAACGTGAATGCCTTGTCGAGTTCTGCTTCGGAATCTAGGTACCTAGCGGTTATGTTGTATGTCATTAAGATGCTGTGAGATGATAGATTTTGGAGCGAGGAAGGACTTACTTTGACGGGTCATCAATGAACCGAGCTCGCATTTCCGTGTTTTTCTGCACGATTCGCTCGAATTTGATGATTTGTCTTCGTAGCTCCTGTACTGTGGGTAAACCCGAGCCCTAGCCAAAACAGTCACGTTAGACGTCCCGGTAAGCCATCGAGCTTTATTCAATCCAACATTTACTCACTGTGTCGTCGTCAACTTTGGCAAACATGTCCAAGATTTGCTACACGCAGGGAACATCAGCCCTGGCACTATAACACGTGCCAACAACTCGGCGCAAAAGACCAAGCGACCGTACTCACCTCTTGCGTCTGATTCGTTCCTCCGCCGAAGAACCGTCCTTCCTCGTCCCCTTCATCGGTCTCAAACGTCTCGTCTCTGTCAGCACCAACATCCATCGCATCGTCGTCCGTCTCCATCTCCCTGGCCTTTCCTTTACCGTCCGTCATTGCGCTGCTCCCTCCACGGGAATTACTCTTGATCGGAATACTAGGACCAAAGTTGTAGCTTCTTTTCGGCTGCTGTTGTGTCCTGGTCCATGAAGCGACAGGCGCAGCAGAGGCTGAGACCCCGGCTGAAGTGTCATCATCTTCCACGGTCGGACGCGAACGTTTTGTACTTGATCCGTTCGAGTCGTCGGGGAGTTTACGCTTTAACGGCGCTCCTGAGGGCAGAGCGGGGACTTTGAATCCTCCAGAGCTCATGATGTGCTACGTAACAGGAGGTAATAGCGAGGAAGGGCAGTGGGAAGCTGCAGGAACGAGTAATGAGTAATAGCACTTGTACACGAGGAAGGACTTGAAGACGGAGCGAAGGGGAGAAACTCGGTCGCGATTGCTCTCTCCACTCATCCAGAACCGCTTGCTCTTCTTCTGCATTGTTACAGTAATAAGCTTCTTTCTAACGATTCTTTAGATTTCTCAATGAACTACCTTACAAAGGAAAGCTCAGACACTCACTCCTGGCTATCAAGCTCGTCCTGCCTATTTATCAGGAAGATATCCACCTTCTACCCCCCTGATTGTCTCCGCATCGAACGTCAAGCACTACACCACCACCACCACCCACCAACGATGACGAATCCTTCCCCTTCCGAGGCACCAGATCTCAAGCAGCCAATAGTTATAGACGACGATGACACACCGCAAAGTCAAAACATGCAGATTACTGGCTCCTTAGCAAACGGCAAAGTAGCGACAGAAACAAGCAACATCCAAGTCTTTGGCGCGCCTCAAGAATCCACCTACATTCCACCATGTGCGTCCCCTCCTTTACACGTCCCTCCTCACACCGCTAACCTTTTCTCCCCACCTTCCACCTCCCAGCCGACCTCCCCGAATCATACTTCACACCAACAACCACCGACCTCACGCTTGCCCAGACGGCCCTCTCTCGTCGTACAGCAGCGCTCGCCCACCGTCCTCTACAACTCGCCGCACAGAGAGAGGAAGAAACACGGCAAAAGGAAAAACTAAAGGGTGAACGATGGCCCAAGACGGTGATTCGTGTCAGGTTTTCCGATAGGACGGTTGTTCAAAGGGAGTTCGCGAGTGGGGATAAGTAAGTGGTTTCGTGCTGGCTGGAAGGCGCGAGCGACTGAAAGGAAAGCTTACACCGTCCCATTCGGACCTTGTGATGAGTAGGATTGGAGTAGTATACGACTTTGTACGGTCAACATTAGCAGACAAATACCGATCAAAGCCATTCACACTTTGTAAGTCTCTTGGTCCCTCCTGCGCCTCTTCACATCGCCTTGACATCACCTTGCTCCACAACCACGCCAACAGACCAGCCACCAAACATTCGTTTCCCAGAGCATCCGGCCACCACAGCACCAGCAGCGAAGAAACCCCGATCACGTCCGATAAACCAGTTCAACGCAAAGCCACCACCAGCGGTCAAGGAAACATTACTGGATTTGCAGTTGGTGCCACAGAGTCTTTTGATGGTCCGGTTCGATGACGAAGAGTTGAACCGTAAGTCCACGCCATGTTGCACACCTTTGGTCGGCTACCAGAGCACCTGATTCGGCTTTCTCATCACGGGACTGGATCGTCACAGGCTCAGATAGACCAGCGCCCCTCCTCCCGCACTTGATCCAAGCAGCGACCCCGCTGCCCGCTGCACCAGACTTTGATAACCCACAAACACCGATCCCGCCGAAGCAAACAGACTCGTCGGTCGTTGGTGAGGCTCCGAAACCAGATGCCGGGAAGGAGAAGAAGATTCCAAAGTATGTCCTACTTTCTTTTCTTCTTCTTATTGCGTCCGTGGTGTGGTCGACGTGTCGCGTGACTGATTGAGTTGGTGCTTCTTTATCTTGGCTTGGCAGGTGGTTGCAGAAAGGCCTGATGAAGAAATAAGTGGGGTTGGGTTAGAGACTGGGGCGGGGATTGAGTTTGAGATAGAGAAAAACATAGTATATGGGATAGACCAGTGGTCCATAATATCGTCAAGTTGTCTCACAGCATATCACGAATCGTTACGAGTAAAGTATATATTTTCATTACCAGCATCCGTCGTCACGCAGGTTTGGGTACCGTAGGCAGTTCAAACGTTTTAAAGAACAATATACCGATCCTCCTCATGCTTTTCACGTTTTTTAAGAAGCTCTCTCTCGGATCTTCTCTCGTCTCTCGAACGCTGCTATCAGGGAGGACTCTGCTTCCGCGCTTCGGCCCCGCGGTCCGACCATGTCCGGAAGCTTCCACCATCCTCACCCTTCATTCCCCTATCACCTCAACATCAGCATCATCATCGTCGAGCTCACGAACAAACCCCTACTCTCGCATACATGAAACGTGCCACCATAGCGAGCGACCGCTTGGCTTGTTATAATTACACGTCACTGCCCCGCCCTTCAGCCGCCACTCCCTCCTGACATCTCCTATTTCCTATCTTCTGTCGTGTTCCATCACTTTCGTATCCTCTCTCCCTCGATTTCCCCATCGGTTCGTCTCTGCAGGAAGAGATCAGGATATAAAGAATGGTGAGTTTGTGCATGACGAAGTGATCCAGAGTGGCGCTTGCTCCACACATTTTCATCACTACAACTGGCTAACTGATAATTACGTCTGTCTGTCCGACATTCATCACCTCAAGAGCAACCCTGTGAACACCGCCATTCCATGATGAAACTTTTTTCGGGCCTCTACGGCTACTCGAGTGATACCGCAATTCACGTCGTAGACATGCACACCACAGGCGAGGTCATTATTCTCTTCTTCTTGCCTTATGCGTGTCTGCAAAGCCGTAGACTACTTATCCATTTCATCCGTTGTGCCTTCTAGCCTACACGAATTATCACACGTGGATATCCCGAGTTGAAGGGAAAGACTTTGCTGGAGAAACGACGAGATGCAAAGGAGCGGTATGATCATCTGCGAAAACGGTAATTCCGGTAGCCTATGTGTCGAGCATGCGCGTTTCACTAGGTTGATGTCGACACATGATGAGACAGGCTTATGCTTGAGCCTCGAGGACATCGTAAGGGCATACGTCGTGTTGTGCAATAAATTTAAATTGACAGAGAGCTTCTCCAGGTGACATGTACGGCGCGCTTCTTGTGCATGAGACGGAACATGTAATGGACGGAACAGCAGACATCGGTGTCCTCTTCCTACATAATGAAGGCTACTCTACAAGTATTTCCTTCCTCCATCACCATACAGCCTCTTATTCGAACATGACTATGCTCCTCTCCCTTCCCTGCAGTGTGCGGCCACGCAACCATCGCCCTCGGACGATTCCTCGTAGACACGCACGACACTGACATCTTCCCTGCACGAAAGGAGTTACCGTACGACGCCGCCAGCCAAACTCTGACGTTGCGACTCCACGCACCGTGTGGTGTCGTGACAGTCTCCGTCCCAACCACTCATCGCCGGTTCGAGGACGGGACAGAGCGACTTATGGCTGATCCGGAACGAGCGGTGGCATTCACCTCGGTCCCCAGTTTCGCGCCTCTCATTGATTATTCGTTTCCGATTCCTAGCGCTCGTCGCTGGCCTCAGCTGAAAGCGAGTGGGAGGGAAAGCATCAATATCAGCATTGCTTACGGAGGCGCGTTTTACCTCCTTGTAGACGCCAAAGAGCTGGGCTTTGCCGAGGGATTACGCACAAAGGGTATCGAGTTGGCCGATTACGATATAGCGACGAGAACGGTCAAGGCGCTAGTAGAGGCAGATGAGGCGTTTTGTAAGAGGTATTTGAGGCACCCAGAGGAAGAAGACTTGTCGTTTCTCTGTAGGTCGTTGCCCTTTCTGTCGACTCGCAGCTCCGGAACCTGACGCTCGATAGTTGTCGCCCTCGTATTCTTGGTTTGACACGATTCGGTCATGGTCGTGGACCAAGGGACGGTCCCGCAAGACAATACCTCCTCGACATCAGCAGAAACGGGACTCTGCTTCTTTGCAGACCAGTACGTCTTCCTCTAAAACTCAATAATCTAGCTGCGAGTTATAGGCCTCAATCTTAAACCTCCCTCGCTTTTCTTGGACAGACAGATCGATCGGTCTCCAACGGGGTCTTGTGCATGTGCACGTATCGCGTTACGGCTTGCACAAGGATCGCTCACAATGCACACTACACGGGACTTTCACTCGCTTGTTTCCCTTGCTGCTGTTGGCAAAGGCGACAAGGACGCAGTGGATGCAGGCGCATTCCGTGCTTCGGGCGTGCAGGAGGCCTTGATGAGCGATGGAACGCTGGCGGTAGTGGTTCGGCTGGAAGGTAAGGCGTGGTATACGGGAATGAGCGTGCATGTCGCAGAAGCAGGGGACGGAATTGCGAGTGACGGGTTTACATTGCAATTGCCGAACTGAATTTCACTCTCAGAGTCAAGTCGCAACTATATGTTTTTACTGCGTTGTGCAAGATAATAAGAGCCCTTCTTCTATAAATGATGCATACAAGTGTCGTTGTCTATTCGTGCTAATGCTGTCGGTATGTCATACAACGGTCATGTCCTCCTCTACAAGTCAGCGTGCATTACACGTCTGACGTCCGTCGTTCACTTCAGACTTCAGCCATACGAGTACGCCTTTTCCAGACGCCGCATCCATCCACTCCCGGGATTCGGAATCGGAGTCTTGGCCTGTCCTCCATCAGCTTCCTCGTCCTCATCGTCGTGATGCTCCCACGCAGTTGCATGATTCTGTTCATACGACCGCGGAGGGTGAAATTCGTTGATTTCGTCCGCATTGGCAAAGGATACGCCAAGTCCTGTTCGTTCGCGGCCCTTTTTGCTCGAATTGCGTGATGATGGTGTGGCTGCTGACTCAGGTTTCGCAGCCATGGCTTTTTTCATAATGTCGAGCGTGTCGTCCATTTCGTAGCTCAGCGGCGCCTCATGCGATTGCATAAGCGAGGACATCTGGGTCGTTGCAGATACCGTAGATGGCGCGTTCTCCGACTCGCGATCACTGGCTTCTTGTTGTGCAATCCCGCCAGCCTGATCCCGCACTTGATCCAAATCCAGATAATCAACTCCACTCATTGCTTGACCAAGCCTTTTGCTCATCCATCCTTGTTCACCGGCATCATCCGCAGCCGGGAGCCAGGGCGAGTTCTCCTCGCTCATCCACCTGTCCGAAGAGGGTGGAGTGACTGTCGTCGTCGATTGTAGGCGGAGCAAATCGAATGATGGGAAAGTGGAGACTCCAGTCGGGGGGTTAGTCGACGGCGTGGCAGAGCGCAGAGCGCGCGGAGTATGAGAGCCCTGATCGGTAGCGGACGCAGGGTTGATTTGTGTGAGCGTGAGTCCTGGTATAGTTCCCCTCGAGGCAGCACCAGAACGCCTTCGTCCTCCGGCCTGCGGCGCCGTCGCAGCACGGCCGGAGCTGAACGCTGCAGCTCCAGCAGAGACCGAGCCAGGAAACGGAAATTCGGACGCTTGTTCGGCGTGGTAGTCTGTTTCCGAGAGAAGGACGGGAAATCCGAAGGACGGAGGACCGGGAGTGGCTGGAACAACGGGAGAGTAGACGTGTGATCCAGGCCAAGGGAGCGGTAGTGTTCTATCCAGGACCAGCGTTGATTCGGATGAGTTGTCCGCTTTTGATGGTGGTGGAAACGGCGGTTCATGCGGGATCAAGCGAACGAGCGCGTCATCAGGTGACCAGGGATTTGGCGCGGGTGCCGGCTCCACTTCGACAGCGTCAACTTCTTCCAAGTAGGCAATAGCGGCATTGAGACGTTTCTCGTCGAGGCCATGGAAATGCTGCTCGAGGGAGGACCAGAGAAGCGCGTGGTCCTCGTAGAAAAGCAGGAGAACGTGAATCCGCAGCGCATCCTCCTCGCGCTGTGATAGCCCGACGGGACGATACAGAAAGCCAAAGTTGGGCGGTGCAGGAGCTGGAGGAGGAACGAGGTGACCAGAATGCGGGTCATCGGGAGAGCCGGGAGGCAAGAGGCCGAGGGTGGACATGAGGGTCGAGGTCTACCGGATAGCGCGGCTCATGTATATCTGCAAATGACTCTTGTTAAGCGTGGTGCTCGGACTGAGTCGGAGGGAACTCTGAGACGTACAATAATGGTATGAGTATCGAGGCCGAGTGTTCTAAGTAGTGACAACCATGATGACAGTGAAGCTAAGGTGACAAGGGACAAGGAACAAGAGACAAACGTTTACAATTTTGAGATGACCATCATCATCAACCATCAATAGCCGGAGTTGACTGATAACGCAATCGGGGTTGATTTTTGCTGACAATTTTTGCGGGATTTGTAGGCCCCGAAATTCGCCCTTTTTAGAGTGTGCAAAACAGAGCAGAGGAAAGCAGCGGAGGGCGGAGGGAAAAGACAGCAGGATTCTGTAGTGTAATAATCGTCTTGACAACGGTCACCCTGACCATTCGCTTCTCTGTGCATCTACGCCTTTTGCGACAGTCATTATGCAATCCCATACACCATTACAACATATTTCTTCCCTCCAATACCGTCTCTGCTCTTCACCAGCTACATTAGCAGCAGACGGTGACATGCGGCTACAGATCTCTATACACTATACAACGGTGTTATGTATGCTGACAAGTGGCCGACCCTAGTACAGCCGTGTGGTGTCTCCGAAAGGCATGCCTCCCATCCCATCCATCATCCCAGGGTTATAAACGCCAGGTGTTCCACCAGGTGTTCCATTCAAACTTGACATTCCGATGCCATGAAATGCCCCAGGTCCCGGTGATGGTCCCGGGTTGATGCCCGTGGGTGGTGAAGCGCCGAGGTTGATCATGTCGTTGGGCGCATAGCGTACGCGTGTCTGTGCCGAGGCGAAGCCATACAGGAAGTTTCTGCGTGCAAAGCCGGATGAGCTACATACGACAAGGAAGACACCACCGCGGTAAAAGGCTTACTTGTAGTACTCGTCGTCTAGGTAATCATCGAAAAAGTTCTTCTTCATCCGGAAGAATGCTAGCGCTGTCAACAGAGAATCGGAACCGGCCTGATGTTGCGGCCCTATTCTTGTAATCTACCAATGGACAAAAGAGATCAGCTTGGTTCTTAGAGGACTGCAGACGAGGTACGTACACCCATCGAGTCACTAATCTCCTGTAAACCGCCTTTCAGATTCCGTACACTGCGCATAATGTGTTTGATGTCGTATACATGTGGAAACCATAGATGCAGGGTATTAAAGAATTCCGACTCGACGGGTGGCAGAGGCGCGTTGGTGAGAATTTTGAGAAGGTATCCAAAGTCGTATCCTCTACGCATATATTGTTAGCCCGAATCAAGGGGGAAGGGACGGGCTGGACTCACGAGTGAAAGCTGACCCATTTGACATTTGGGAACAACACCAACCCCGAAGTAATCAAGTTCTCCGCAAATGTATCAATTTCGATCCCTTCCCTCTCGAGCCGATCAAAGTCGATCCCACTGTTCTTCAACAACTCTATCGATTCCGGCGCATACATGTCCTCGGCAAGGCTGAACTGAAAGTTGAACTGCCAACAACACGCTTCTTCCGGCATATTCCCTTCGATATCGCTCAAACACAGTCCGAGTTGAATCATCTTGAGTAGATCGACATTACACCGCATCGTCTGAAAGTGGTAGTCGGATCCTGTTCGAAACGTGCCTATTGGACGGGCAACGATTCCGGGAAACTCGGTATCCATACTAACGACTGGATAACGGTCGATCAAGTTTCGTATGAGAGTGAGCTCGTCATCCAGGTTGTGCGCCCATACTTCGCGTATACGATGCGCCATGGCGTTGGGATGGCCACTGAGTGGGAAACTGATGTGTTGAGAGGAAGAGTCGGAAGGTAACTTTATAACCTGTCTGTCCATAGCCCTACATCAGTACATGGAGCTGTCTTCTATGGGTCCCCCCTTGGCTGTAAGGTGCGCCCGTTGTAACAGTCACGTGCGCCATCCGTTGGACCAGGACGCTCGTCAGGGAAAATACAGTGACATGGTGATCGATAGTAGTGTTGTCCTCTGCTTGATAGTAACAGCTTACTTCTTCAGTCACAAACACCAACTAAGCTAGCCGACACTCCCGACAGTCATCATGTCTGCGCTCTTCCTCGACCTTCCCTCCGGATCCGGAACAGCTTCGTGAGTGTCCTCCTTGTCGATCTGTGAAAAACGCGTATTAAATGCTGCCTTGTTCATTGCCTGCAATATCCAGTCGAGCACCCGCACGAGTCACTATCCACCCTTCCGTTCTCGCTCAAATCCTTGACCACCATGCTCGTCGTCCTGCAACCGAATCAGACTCTTCGCGTGTGATTGGTACCCTCCTCGGTGTACGACATGCCGACACCTCTGCATCTGCTACGGCAGGTGGAGTAGCAGAGCTCGAGATTAGATCGTGTTTCGCCCTTCCGCATTCCGAGACGGAGAGCCAGGTCGCCGTGGATATGGATTACCACAAGAACATGACCGAGTTGATGGGTCGGGTTACAGGAAACGGTGCTGGCAAGGAAGTTATTGTCGGATGGTGAGTCCGCTCCGACTATCTTCGTGGATGCTATGCTGATTGTTGCTGCAGGTACTCGTCCTCTGCCGAGATCAACCCTTACTCGGCGCTCATTCACAACTTCTTCGCGCACGAGACTGGACCAGCCATGCCCGCCGTCCACCTTACCGTTGACACCGAGGCTTTGGCAAACGGAAACGCACAGGGTGCTCTCGCCATCAAGGCCTACGTTGCGTGAGTGCTTCTGTTGTCGGATCCTATAGGAGCCGTACAACTCATATCGTTTGCTATTCGACGAATTTGAACAGTCAACAAGTCGGTGCCAACCCCAAGCCGCAGAACAACGTCTTCCTGCCAGTACCGTGCTCAATCAAGTATCATTTGACTGAAAAGGCTGGTCGTGAGTAGCAGCGTCTGTTCATGCAGTAAGCCTCTGGTGTTCTAATTCCCGTTTCTACTTCAATTTCTAGTCGACCTCCTTGTCCCCAACCAACAATCAACACCTCCCACCATCTCCGTACCTCCGCTGCAAACACTCTCGCAATCGCTTCAAACCCTTACTACTCAAATCGGCCAAATCGAATCATACGTCGCTGGTTTCTCATCATCTTCCAGCACTCCCTCAGCTACCGACATTGAAGTCGGTAAATACCTATTGGATGCCGTCGGCCGCTGGAAATCCGAGGCAAAGCAGGCTGGTGGAGCTGCCGTGCTCGCTAGCGATGAGGACGCCGAAAAGGACGAAGAGGACGGAGAGGAGGGTGTCAAGAAGGGGTTGCAGGATGCGTTGAGCGTCAGCTACCTGAGCGCGCTTGTAAGGAGTCAAGTCGAGCTTAGCGCGAGGCTGAACTTGTTGGCCTAGACGTGTCGGTAGGCAACCCGAAAAGTACACATGGCCATACTGTGGCTCCCTGTGTGCAAAGGATTTTGTATTATAGCGAGGTCTGACATGTTCTTAGATGTATAGATATGCATTGGGTACACGTTTTTCGTTCGCTTCGCTGACAGCTCATCGATCATTTACTAATGAGCACCTCCTTCCGGGTGATGGCTGAAAAAATGATGGGGAGTATGAATGCACGCGTAAGTCTCCGCACGTTCCACATCAGGATCCAAGCTCAATACGCGTATATGCATTCCAGTCGGGGAGTACTACATCGCTATAGTATCGTATTCAGATTCGCCACCAGATTGAGAGATAAGGAGCCAACGATGTGCATGATCGGCATTTTACTTTACCCCTATCCGCCGATTGCAATTTGCCACCGAACGCTTTTTGCCACCCATATTTGATGAGCATATCATCATCATCACCATATTCGCCATCCCTTTTACGACTATCACGCACCCGCGGAACGAAGTGCTACTTCCCGCGCATCACCTGGTGTGCACAACCTACTCCAACTCCCATCGTCAAGCATAACTCAACTTACATTTCGCTGTCGCTTGCCAACCGCTGCAACAAAGTCCAGTCAAGATGGACCTTCCTGCAGAGCTTTCTGCAGAAGTTGCATCAAGCTTCAAGTACGTAACTGCCAAGCAGTATCAGGCTCCCGCTCCCTCCATCAGGACTTTTACAAGCGATGCACGTGCTTCAAATGCCGCTGGTTCCACCGCGGTGACTCAAAACCTGTCCGAACCTGCTGAACAATCTGCCGCTCCGCGAGCATTGTTCCCAGGCCTTGCAAGGAGTGTTGATAGACCTACGCCGTTTACGATCCCTGGGAAATGCAAAGGAGCCAATCAAGACATTGCGGCGCTAGTCGAAGATTCTGGTAGAAAGAGTTTGGCGAACATTACGGAAGGAGGGGTGGAAAAGAACGGTGGTGCCCAGGATGGAGCTGTACAGCAAAATCAGGTGAGTCTGTGATTTGTTCTCGCCCAACTTGGTCTTTATTTCTGACGGCTGATTTCCCTCTGATCTCATTCGCCATCGCCGCCGTTTTACGCTCCTTTGGCTAACGGAAGGATGCCGCTTCCGTCCGAAATGTGTTTACCTCTGCCATAGAAGGTACCTCGACTGCTGATCCATCAGGTCCGCACCTCGCATTCGAACCTTCCGCTCGTCAAATGACCTTTCCAGGATCACTTGCATCTGTACCATTGCGTACAGGATTGTTTGCATCGACTTCACTTGCACAACAACAAGGCAATGCACGGTATGCACCGGTCCAGAAACAAGCAGAACTTGCTCCGACACAAGTTGACGAGGATCTCTCTCAGTTTCTGTCTTTGCCTGCCGAAAGCTTTATGGATGACTCCTACCAGACACAAGGCAAGGTATCGGCCCAGAAACAAGCAGGACCTGCTCCAAGACAAGTTGACGAGGATTATTCTCAGTCTTTGCCTTTGCCTGCCGAAAGCTTTATCGACGACTCTTATCAGCCACAAGACTACATCCAGGACTCTTATCACGCACAAAGTCAGGTCGATGACTCCTATCAGGTGCAACCTCACGTCCACGTCTCCTATCAGACACGAGATCGCATCGAAGACTCCTATCAAGCGCAAGGATATGTTAGTAACCTATATCTGGCACAGGAAGACAAGACGTTGAGAGAAGACAACCATTTTCAAGCTGACGGGAGGGCAGGATTGACAGGCGTGATACAGATCGCAGGTATACAAGGTGCTGTTCAGTCTCGGAATCAGGTGGAGAATCAATCTTTCGTAGAGCAAGACTTGGCGCTTCAGTCTACGATTCGCAACGGGAGCATTGTAACGGAAGCACGTGGACCTTGTGATCATGTCAATGGTGCAAAACCCGCGGGACGTGGTGTCGAAGTAGTGCCCGATTTTCAGACTGCCATGGGCCACCAAAGTGTGCCGGAATCACAAACGACGGTCTCAGTTCATCGACCATCAAAGGATGTGCCAGCTCACGCAAACGGACACGGACCGAGAGAAGGCAGCTCTGCTGATTCGCAACACAAGACTAGTATTCGGAGTGAACACCAGCAAGAAGAACACGCCGGCGTCTCACAACGTCGAATCACAGCGACTTCCCACGAGACGCGAAGAGACGATAGCGTAGTCCAATCTGCTAGCAATGATGCAGGGCAAGTGGCTGTTATCAACGATGTACCGGATGACGCCGCTCATCGAGCTGTCAACGGTGCCATCCAACGATCTTTGTCTTCCCGTTCGGTCCGCGTCCTTCCGTCAAGGAAGAAGAGTGTTTCACTACAGAGCACTTCCCAGCTCCTCAACAGCAATCAAGATGCCTCTGGTATCGTTGTTCCTGACCCTAGAGAGCCGATTCGCCGAAACGTCGATGCTGAAACGGTCGTTCACGCGGCGACAGCCTCAGCAACTATCTCACAACTTGCTCTACAACCTACTGTGATACAAGCGGGAAAGATTATCCTACCAATTCGCAAACTGGCAGGCAATACTGTTGTGAAGGCTCTCCCAGATTCTGGAAAGTCCAAGAAGAAGACCCACAATTCTATGAAGCAGCAGGCGATTGGCGGCTCCAAAGACCAGATCACCAGCAACGCTCGTTATCAGACCCGAATCAGTCAGAGTATTGGTCGACCCGGTATGACTCCGGAGGAGTTGCAAGCGGCTCGAGATGCTGCCAAACCTCCTCAAGCTGGTGACCGTCTGGAAGGCGCTGTCTTTCAACCTATCGTCACACCTACGAAGAAGCAGAGAGATAAGGCACTCGACGCACTACTAACTCGTGCGAGTATCAGCAGCCCTTCCGGTCGGACAACCAGAGGTCATCCCCGAGCTGCTCAAGTCCAGGCTAGACAAGCACAACGTAATGCGGTGTCAACGACACGCCCTACATCTCGACTTGGTTCATCGTCGCACGATGGTATCAACGATGAAAAGGCTGCGATCGACCTAATGTTTAAGGCTAGGGAAAGAGAGGCAGAAATCAGCAGACTGCGAAAGCAAGTTGAGACTCTGCTTGAACAGGAAGCCGTATTGCGAAAAGAGAAGATCCAATTGATCACCAAGAACGAGGAGACCCTTTCCAAGAACGAGCAAGCCCTGAAGAAGCAGAAGGAAGCGGTGGCGCGAGCAAGAGACATTGTGACTCGAAGTGACGCGATGTAAGCATTGCTCGTGAATCAATCCTTTGAGCAACGCTGATTCGATATTTCATATTTCACTGTGTGTCAGTCGAGAGGATTGTCAGAGAGACCTCATAAAAATTCGCGAGTCTTGGACAAAATCTTTGCGAGGATTGGGAATGTACAAGCCTGAGCTGGACGAGGCCAAAGAAGCGCTGTCCTCGGGGGTCGCCGCCATGCACGAAGGTAAGAATACCATTGACACGCTGTTTGCAAATCGCTTACATAGCTTTGTTGCCCAACCCTATCAGAGATAGACGGCTTAAAATCGAAACTCTCGCTTACAAGAGAAGCGGAAGAACGTGTGATAATCGAGCAATGTAGGCGCATTTCTCCTCTTATGCCTTGTACTCTGAACTCATGCCTCACAACCTGTAGTGCAATCCGAGATTCAGCATCTGGGATTGACTACCGTTGATCTGCAAGCTCAACTAGAAGAGGAGAAATCTACCAAGTGAGCATCATTGTTTCCCTCTGAGTACCTTGATTGACATAAGTCACATCATCATCGACAGAGCTGCCAACCATGAGGCTTTGCTACTTGCAATGTCGAATGTCGCTGCAGCAACAGAGCAGTGCCAGGGTTTGCGAGAAGAATTCGCTGCTGCTCAACGCGCTGCTAGCGAGGTTCACCGTACATCGTAAGTCTTTCACTGCTATCAAAGCCAACAACCAGACCTAAGACATCATGGTCCTTCTACAGACTGGCTGCTGTGGAGCGTGATTATAGGTCTATCCGCGAAGGCCTCGAGTCGCAAATACAGTCCTTGACCGCCGAAAATGAGGATTTGTCGGACGAGAATCATACTTTGCAGAAAGCACTCGTGAAAGCAGAGACTTTAGCAGACACGCTGAGAGAGCACCTCGAGGAATCCAGACAAAATGCACTTCAGTAAGTGGTTACACGACTAGTCAGCAAGTTGCTGTTCGAGACTGACCGGGTCCTCATAGATTGGAAGAGTCACATCGAGCAGAAGAGAAAGCGCGGGATGCTGTGTATAGAAGCCTCGAGACCGAATTTGAGAAGCTTAGGCAAGAGTATGAGAAATCCACGGCGCTGGTCTCGAGCCATGACACTACGATGAAAGAACTTCAAGCAAAGATCGACTCTCATGGGGAGGACTTCAACTTACAGCTACAAGCGCACGATGCAGCATTGATGGGTCAAAAGGAAGCCGCAATCTTGAAGGAGAAAGACTTGACTGCCGAATTACTGACTGCGAAGGCAGAATACGAGGTAGCGCGAGTAAGTCTCCTGGATGAGGTAGAATATTGATAAGTAAGTTGACCAATGTGTGTCGCAGAATGCTCTCGCCAAGTCCGAAGGTGACGTCCAGCAGAAAGATAACGAGAGACAGACGCTCATCGAGAAACACAAGCAACTCAAGTTTCAATTCAAGGAATTGCAATCTGAGTACGAGGCCAGCGTAAAAGAGGTAGGAAGCAGCCATCAACATACTTCAGTCTTTTGCTGACTATTTACGACATTATTGCTCTTCTGCAGCGGGAAATCGCTGCCAAGACTGGTTCGGAACTGGCTGTCGAGCTTAGACAAGAGGGTCAGAAGTCGTTGGATCTAGAACGGAGACTTGAAAGGGTAAGCGGCTGCGGAACGACGTTTCGGAGCATTGCCAACCAAAGATCAACACCTACCTTCTAGCTCGGCAAAGAAGTAGCAGTCGTCGCTAGAGAAAAGGGACAACTTGAAATCGACCTGGCAGTGGCCAAGGACGCATGCGAAAACTACTTGGATCACTCGAAGGAGATCGAGGCCAAGTATGCGTCTCTTCAAGATGAGGTTGAGGAGCTGAGAAAAAGGGCCGAAGATGGCCAGGCTGCTCATTTGGAAGATGTCACGAAGGAGAGGGCCAAATACGAGGAAATCAAAGCCATTCAGGAAAGTCTCAAAAAACGATATCAAGCCGGAAATCTGGTAAGCCGAGTTCTGACGGTCTGGCGCTTCTGCTACACACTGAGCGCACTTTGTAACATAACAGACAAAGATCGAGCAAGGTAATTCGCCATTTGTATAGCATAAGCGCTTGATATTTAAATTGTTCTATATCTCTAGACGTTCTGGACATGCACGTGGAGAAAATCATAGGTAGGCCGTTTTTACCGTGCTCGCTAAGCGGGAGTCACGCTAACTCATTGAATCTGTGCATCGCTTGATCCGACAGCCGAGAAAGAAGCAGAGGCGACAAAAGTAAGCCAAACCCCTGCGGTCGCCTGCGACCTCTTCGCTTACTGTTTGCCTCGATGAATCCGCCTATCAGATCAAGGGCGAACTTGCCGCTGCTCAGACTGAAGCTAGTCGCTGGAGGAAGACCGCAGGTCGAGCCGTCAATGAAAAGGCAAGTAGGAAGCCTCGGAAATGCTCAAGAAGCGATGAAGCTGACTGATTGCGATCCGAACCCATTCCTTATAGAGCCAAAAACTTGGTGGCCGTAGTCTGATTGGCAGCGACTTTGAGGATCCATCGTCCAGTCCGCATGAACCTTTGAGAACTGCCTTGTCCAGAACAGAACATGCGCCTCTTATCGAGTTCGGCAGCGCTGTCGCAGCTCCAGCTCCGGCTCCGGCTCCCTCTACGCCTCTCACAGACATGGCATCCAGTAAGTGAAAGTTTATTCAGCGTTTCCGAAGTCATGCTAAATCACTGCACCCTGCTGCCATCAACCATTTAGGTCCTCCGGAGCAGAGCCCGAGGCCCCAGACCCAATCTTTGACCTCATTCATAGCCGGGGCGACTACGACAACCAAGCGTGTCAGCTTTCAAGAGCTAGCCGAAGATGCCTCTGATGAAATGGATAATGACGTGCCGGATACTTTGGGCAAGATTGCTGGAGATGAAGACGAGTTGGAGGAGGACATTGAAGAATCGGAATCTTTGATGGAAGCCGTCAACACGTTTACTGCTCGAGTCGCGAGCTCTATCGAGAACTTTACTCAGCCAGCCGACAAGCACGTCAAGCTTGCAAGCGAAAAGTCTGTTCGAGCTGAAGTGACTGCCACCGTCGCTGCACTCCCCAAGGCGACTCAGAACAAGACCAGCAACGCGGCACTTGGGATGATCCGATCGACTCGCTCGCAAACACAGCCAACTACTTACTCTGGCGCTAGCAGGAAGAGAGTTGCATCTATCGTCGTTGGCAATGACATGGAAAGCTTTACTTCCACCCAGGAAGATGCGATTTACGGCAAGAGGGGAGCCACCAAGAAGCAACGACGATAAATAAACGGCGACCTCCTCTATGAAGATTCGACTTGCCTCAGTCTTTGGGACGACGGGAAAGAAGGCCAACTGGTATAGAAGTAGTGGTATGAATCAGATAATTGGTGAAGAATTGGCCTCGTTCAGGTTGATATAATAGTCAAGCGCAGACGTCTGAAGAGTCGTTCCAGAGAACTGCTCAAATCAGAAGCTGATGGGACGATCTCATTTCGCGGGACCGGAAAAATTTATCAGTTGTATTCAGTTCTCAGTCAGAATGAGAATACGCATGGCTATCATCGGATTGGTATGCTTCATCTCCCAGAAGACGTCGAGGTATTGTCGTTTCGTCGTTTCGTCCTTTACCGTCAGTAACCGACGGACTCGTGTTCGAAAATCTCCGCGTTCGAGCACCGGCGTAACGGTCCGAACATGTCGGACGCTCAGGATCGCTTCTTCGAATCCGGATGAAAGGTCGGACCACAGCTTGCGTAGCTATATTATATATATATTTGAGCATTGGTAAGGTCCGTTCTGACTCAGGTGTTCAGCAGTAACAGCATCTGTAACACCGCACCGAATATTCACCATGCCGAACTCGTATTTGGAATCACTCTTCTCCCTCGAGGGACGAACCGCTCTCATCACCGGTGCGACTCGAGGTATCGGTCAGGCCATGGCCCTTGCGCTTGCCAAATCTGGAGCCGATCTCGTACTCGTTCAACGGTCGAAAGAGAACACGGAGACGGCAAAGATGGTGGAGGAAGCTGGTAGGAAAGCCACTATTGTTGTTTGTGACTTGGCGGATGATAAAGCGGTCAAAGGTCTTATTAAGAGCGTTGTGAGCAAGGATGAAGGGCTGGGTATCGATCTTGACATTGTCGTCAACTGTAAGTGATTCTTGTTACCCGAGTCTACCGAAGATGCTGACCCTGCTTTGTATCTTTCAGGCGGAGGTATCCAAAGGCGTACACCTGCCGAGAACTTCCCCGACGAAGATTGGGACGACGTCCTGCAAGTCAACTTGAACACGGTATGGATCATCTCGAGAGATGCCGGTCGGCATATGCTCGAATCGCGGGGTGGAGTCTCGGGTGGTCCAGCTGTTGCTGAGGGAGCTGCCAATTCGAATCCTCGCGGACGCGGAAAGATCATCAACATTGCCAGTTTAGTTTCTTACCAGGGTATGTTGACATAATTCGTTGGTTGTCAGTCAGCTTCTGTCTAACATGCTGCATTCATTATCAATAGGTGGTCTTACTGTCCCCGCTTATGCCGCAGCCAAACACGGTGTGACAGGTGTCATCAAGGCACTGTCCAACGAGTGGTCTAGTAAAGGAATCGACGTGAACGGCATCGCACCCGGTTACATCAACACGGATATGAACACGGCTTTGCTTGCGAATCCGACGAGATCAAGGCAGATTCTGGAAAGGATACCCGCAGGTCGATGGGGAAAACCAGAGGACTTTGAGGGCGTGATTGTGTATCTTGCTTCGAGGGCTAGCGATTATACAGGTAGGTTGTCCTTTTACGTACGCATTTGGGACATTGCTGATCCTGACGTTGGTTTGTTGTAGATGGCGAAGTTATTGTGGTTGACGGCGGTTGGATGGGACGATAGTCTAGAGTCCAGCCAGTCATGTAGCTCACGATGTCATCATTATATCATCTTCTTGGGGACCCATTCCCCGCTATGTACCTCGGACCTCCTTGTCCAATCTCCTGGATTTTCGCTCATTTTCGGAGATATTTGCTCTCGCTTTCATACACGACTTGTTTCATGAAGTGAAGTGATGTGCCTGCCACCTTTTCAAGCTGGGTGCACCTCGTGTGAATTGCTGAGAGCTATCATGATTTAATATATTTAATGAACTATATGGGCGCGTCCGCTGCGACGCGATGAAGCAGGGTGATCGAGAAAGCCGAGCGATCATGGAGGAAGATGTTGCTTCAACATTTTATCTGTAACTTTGATCTTTCCGAATTGACTATATATAAGCAGCCCTGCACATGCACCTTGCGCTGCATAAAGACCCCAGTACCAAATGGCACCTTCTACACCCGTTCGACGTTCCACTCGTGGCGTCCCACTTGTTGCGCCCTCAACAGCGCAATTCGCTCACGCCGATACAAGCACCTACTCATGGCTAGAACCTCTTGCCAGCACGTCGAACACGCATCAGTCAGAAGAGGATAACGACCAACTGCCAAAGCGATATTTCCAGTCATTCATGCGAGTCAGTCAAGTCAAGCCCGCAAAGGGGAAAAAGTCGACATCCAGGTCCGCCGCGGGTGAAGCTCAAATTGAGCAGCTCAAGTTCAGTATCGGAGAAGGTGTCCTAGTGGCTTGTCACGGCAACAGTGTTGGCGTAGGTGTGCTTACCAAATTATGGGAAGAGCTGCGCCCAAAGAATGAGGATGACCAAGATGCTGAAGAGGAATCGAATCAGGAGTGGACGAAACAATGCGAAATTCGATGGTGTTATCGGCGACAGGATCTCCCGACCACCATGAACTCTATGCAGCTTCTCGACGTGAGTGTCTTTGAAAGGTAGTATTCTGTCGCACGTTATGGGACTGATCGTCATGCACACCTCTAGCATGAACTTTTATATGCCACCTCATCCACCAAACCAGTGACTTCTTTCCTACCTCTAAGAAGTTTGATTCACACATGCACCATCATCAGCTCCGAAAGATTCGCAACTCTCTACCCCGCGTTCCATCCTTCGTGGTCTACGAGATGGAAAATAACGACCGACGCCTTTTCCGACGAAGGAGAAATCGAAAGCGAAGATGACGAGGACGAGCTTTTGTTAAAGCTTAGTAACGAGCAGAAACAAGATAGGGAGATTGAGCAAGGGAAGATACCTCCGGCTATAGCATTGGCGACATCGACATCAGGATTCAACGCACACAAACGAGCAATCCCACTCGTCTATTTCTGCCAAAGAGCTTTTGACAAGTTTGGCAAGGGTGGCGAGGGAAAGAGCTGGTGGTACATTAATTGGGAAACCCTACATCAACGCGGAGTCAACGAGGGCAACTGGAGCGTATCTCAAGATATCAAGGTCAAGCCGGCTCGGAAAGAAGAGACTAAAGGGAAAGCAAAGTCGACGCCATCGCGAACATCGAGGCGTGGTGCTGCAGCTACCGACAAGCAACGGGCGGAAATTGGCGAAGCTGCCGAGGAAGACAGCGGGGAAGAAACAGGCTCGGATCTACAGGATGTGGAATCCGTGGCTTCCGAGGAGATACACGATGCTGCCGCTAGTGATGATGATGACGATGACGCTACTTCGGGTCTTCCCAGCACACCATCGAAAAAACGGAAACGGACATCTACGACAAAGGCCAAGCAGACACCCAGTAAACGTCGCAAAGGCGATGCGGGACAGGCTGTCACGCAAAGCCGGAAAGCGGCAACCACTCCGCGCACGAAAAGGGCGAAAAAGGTGCAGAATCGCTCCACGGCGGTAAAGACGATCACAGAGGAGATTGATCCTCGCTTACTGCCAAAAGATCCTTACGAACGCGCACTTCACCTTCTACATGTCGGCGCAACTCCCGATAGTTTGCCATGTAGAGAAGACGAATTTTTGGAAGTGCTGATGAAGGTTGAAGAAGGGATCGAGGATGGAGGAGGCGGCTGTCTTTGTGAGTATTACCCCTACGCATCTTCTATTCGGCGTGAGAATGCTTATTTGCCTTGTGTACAGACATTGCTGGTGTACCTGGTACGGGAAAGACAGCTACGGTTCACGCTGTTGTGAAACAGCTGACGAAACGAGCAGAGGAAGGCGTATGTCTACTTCAGATGGTAATAGCAATTCCTCGCTGACTCTTTCCACCTTGTTTCTGTGTTTAGGAAGTAGCGCCATTCTCATACGTCGAGATCAATGGGCTTAAAGTTCCGACTCCACAACACGCTTACACCGTTTTATGGGAAGCCATTTCAGGACAGAAGATATCCAGTACAAAAATGGCTCTCAAAGGATTAGAGGAGCATTTCAGCGAGGCGGGAAGAAGTAGCGGGTTAAGTGGTCCTCGAGGCCATACATTGTGAGTCTAGAAGCGCTGTAGAATATTGACGCTGACTGATCCCGAGGTGACGATCAGTGTTGTTTTGATGGATGAATTGGATCAACTGTTGACGGCAAAGCAGGATGTGGTATACAATTTTTTCAACTGGCCTACCTTGAAAGACTCTCAGCTTTACGTGATCGCCGTGGCGAATCGTATGGATTTGCCGCAACATTTGGCGGCCAAAGTGAAAAGTCGACTTGGTAAGCCTCTGGATCCCCCAAAAAAGTCAGGTTGACGTGCCCTCTGATCACCAGCTTAATGTGTATTCAGGCCTCAAAAGTCTCCTGTTTCAACCCTATGATAAACGTTCGCTGGTCGAAATCGTTCAGTCAAGGTTGTTTCCGCATCCCGACAGCGAGGCAGAGTACAAGGTTCTTTCGAAGGAGGCCATCGAATTGGCCGCAGCAAAAATGGCGGGCACGAACGGTGATGCCAGACGAGTATTGGACGCTTGCCGGTGAGTGCATTTGCTACCCAACTGTCGCCTGGGGAGCTAAAGGTCTTATCTGCATCTTAGCCGTGCTGTTGAAGTCTCGATGGAAACTGCGAAAAACAATAATGCCGCACCCAAACCCGTAACCATCAAAGACATGGCAGCGGTTCTTAAGGCGATGACGAGCAGTCCGGTCGCAATGTTCGTCAAGCAGTGCAGTCTGCATCAAAAGATGATGTTGGCGGCGATGTTGCGATGCATCCGACGAGAGGGTTTGTCAGAGATCTCTTGGCGTTCTGTGAGTAAAGGACGAAGCAAGAGAAGGCAGCTCGCAAACTGAAGCACAATGTCAAAATTCACATAGGTCCGGGCCGACCACGATAACCTCATTCGAGCCATTTCCGATTCCAACGAGATCCTCTCTGATGCTGAGTTGGGACTCGTCTTCTCCTCGTTGGTATCCTCACACGCATTGACATGCACAAACGAAAAGTACAAAGCAATGGAAGACCGCAAGGTTGCATTGGGTCTTGATGGTAACGAGGTTGGGCGAGTCTTGATGGGAGAGGGCGAACGTTGGAGTCAAGTACTAGCTGGCATGTAACTTTTGTGATGACTATATTTGCAATACAACAATACGTCTCTACTCCATAAGCTATAGTCTTGTGTGTCTGTCTTGTGTCTGTCTAATCTATACTTCAAGAATGCATGATCATGCTTCCAGCAAGCTTTTCAGCGGGATCGGGGTCTTGTCGGGCCATTTCTGTCATGCTCAAGAGCTTCTTGACACCTATGTTCAGTTTTCCTTCTCCGCCCAATCCAGCTTGACGCAACAGATTCATTGCATGTTGCACGCCCTGATCGTCATCGAATAGTTCAACATCACGGATAATGTTCTCAACGGATTCCAAGTCATTGATGGCAGGAACGTTAATGTCAGCGTCGAAAGTATCGGCCATCTCCATTTGATCTAGCATAGGTCGATTCGAAGTGGTTGCGAGAACCAGGAGTCGTCGTCCCTGAAAGAGGAGAAATTAGTACGCAAACGTGTAGCACAACCTAGAAAGTATCTTACCTTGGGCGGACGCTTTCCAAGAAGTACCATTAATGCCTGCAATACACCGTTCGAAAACCTTGGTCCGATAGGAATCCAGTCTAACGTAGCGAAACTTCGGTATCAGCGTCTGTCTCCTGGAAAAGCACGCCTGTAAACGTATAGCTTACCCAAAATCCGTTCAATGCTGTCTACTACGATAACACTAAGCGGACTCTTGTAACTGTCATTGAAAATCTTGTTCAACTGAGCGATCTTGGCGGACTCGGAGAACCCGATCATAGATTCCGGGGAAATCAGTTTGATAAAGGGGAAATCCGATGCCATCGCCATGGTCGCCGCCAAAGCTGTCTTGCCGGAGCCAGGTGGGCCTGCGATGAATACAAAAGCAGAGTGTTTAGTTTGCTATACATGATACGGGATTTGGTTGTAAGAACGACTGACCGTGTAACAACACGCTGACGAGGGGTGTCCGGGTACTATTCCGGACTTGCTCGACGTAGAGGCTACCGTCTCGCAGGATATTCTGGTAAAAGCCATAATTTTCGATAAGCTCCGGGGGGCTTCGCAATCAGTTTTTGCTAAAACCTACCTCGATGACGTTCGAGAAGTGGATAATTCCGTTTTGAACGACTTGTTGCAGTTCCTCCTCGGACACACCGAATGCGGGATGCACTTCGTCGAGAGCATGCATAAAGTCTTCTCGGGACACCTTCATGCTGTTGATGTCGTCCGAGATTCCAGCCATAGTTCCAACCTGTAGAGGTACGCGTCAATAAAGTCAGGTACAGGTCCCATTGTAGTAGGGGGACAGAAGAGGTGTTTGGAAACATACCTTGATATGTCGGTTGAAAGCGAAACTGGTAGCACTCTTGACCAAACCGTTCAGCTCGGCACCACTGAAATTCTTGGTAAGACTCGCGAGCTCCTCGATATTAACATCGCTAGCCATGACGCCATTGGTGCGCATCTTATTTGTATGAATGTTCAAGATCTGGACTCGGCCCTGTTCATCAGGCAGCGAGATCTCGATATGGATTTCGAAACGGCCAGGTCGGAGAAGCGCTTCATCGATCATATCGAGTCGATTAGTCATACCAATGACTAGAATGTTGTTGAGTTGTTCTACACCATCCATCTAGCGTTGAAAGATTAATAAATAGCTGGAGTATCGGTCTCGCAGAACGACCTACCTTTGATAAAAGCTGGTTGACGACCGAGTCTCCAACACCAGTTCCGGAGCTTTGACTGCCTCGTTGCTTACAAATCGCATCGATCTCGTCGAAAATGATGATATGTAACCCGGACTCGTCGCCCTTTTCTTTTTGCTGCGAACATGAAAGAAACATTCAGTCAACCCTGAAGCATATAACGCAGTGACATATTTCTTGACGATGTGACATACCTCCTTCTCAGCATCGGCAAACAATTTTCGAACATTCTCCTCACTCTGCCCGACAAACTTGTTCAAGATTTCCGGACCGTTAACGACCTTTGGTTCACTGGCGTTCAACATTTTCCCAATCTGTCGCGCCATGAGAGTTTTACCGGTACCAGGAGGGCCGTACAGCATCATACCTGTTCATGCGCGATTGAGGAGATAGGCAAATGGGTTTAACACATATTGAGTGCAGAGGCGGACAACGTTACGTACCCTTGGTATGCGTGATACCCAATTTCTCGATAAGACCCGGAGGAAAGACTCGGGAAGCAAATGCTCGTCGGAAGATTGTGGAGAATTCATTGTCGAGACCACCGATTCCCATATCTTCGAACTTGAAGTTTGGCGCGATGATCGCGGTCGTAGGCGCCCTGCAATATCGCGTATGATAAAACAGGAGGGAGATCAGATTATGAACCAACATCAATGTGAAGGCTTCTATGCGTCTGCCTTACCGGTTGCTGGAATTCTTCAGCTTGATGGCGCTTCCGGGATCTTTAAACCATTGGATCTCTGTGCCTTCCATGATAATACCCATCGTATCGCCATCCACTCCCTCTAGCGTGGACACTGATCTGACAGTAGCTTTCATTACTTGGCCTTTGTAGTCGAAAACGATGCTTTGGAGAGGCGTTAAAGGGAGGTTGGAGAAAGCCTGAATGCGCATGATAGTCGCCGATTAGCGGCCAGTATTTATACGTTGTCGTTCGGAAGATTCCACTTACATTGATGAACACCTGGGATAACTCTTCGCTATCGTACGTCTCGTTGGTGACGGTCTTCTTGTTGTTGAAGCCGACCTACAAAACCATGACGAGATCGTTAGACCTGCGCGAAACCGATACGATACGGATCTACTAACTTCCAAGTCAACATTACCTGCCCAATCACCATTCTGAGGGTGATACACTTCGACTTCCACCTGCTCACCCTGCATCGACAAGCCAACCCACATACGGATAGGTTTCGAGGGACCGATAGTCTTGGGCGGGAGCGAACCCGTATTGTCCCGGACAATACCAAGAATGTACTTTCCCTTGACTCGGACGTATTCTGCATCTTCTGGGAAGTCGGAGGGATGCACGACAAGGCGGTTCGTTAATGCTAATGCGTCCGTTGGGCATGAGGCGATGCCGTAGCTATTGAAGGATAACAATCATTTAGCTTAACGCAGAGATGACACGTCTAAACATTCGATTCTCAACTTACACTCCGTTGCCGTTTCCTCGAGGCTTATAGTCTGCCTTTTCTCTTGGATAGCCTTGAGGGGTGGATTGAGGCTGAACGTGTTGTCGAGGTGCATTATAAGGGTCGTCGTGATAAGCGCCTTGCCCGCCTCTCGAGGGAAGTGCAGGTGGAGCATGTCCCGCAGTTGGACGACCATAAGGCGATCCTCCGCCTTGGGCAGCGTACTGCGATGGCGCTGGTGAAGAGTACTGAGGTTGTCCGTACGGATCAGCTTGCGGGACTCGGTCGTACGCCGCTCTTTGAGGAGGAGGCTGTACGGGCTGTTGAGGAGCCGGTTGACGGCTTGGCGTCGAGGCACCACTCGTGGGTGTCGAGGCGCCGGCTGGATTAATCCGGTTAAAGAATGCGGGCATGATGGTGATATGTGGTGGGAATGTAGACAGATTTGGTGGCGACGAGAGTATGTTGGAGGATGATAAAGGCGAGATGACGAGGCGGACAAGCTTGCTTGGCTGGCATGGTCTGGCTCAGAGTGCGGATCCAAATCTGCTCGATTACACTCTATCCTCTTCTGTCTGCTACCAGAAGTTGCTACATGATGGCTCATGGTATGGTTCAGACTCCAACTTATTCTTGACTACAACGTTCGCACAACAAGACATCATCTACCACTGGTCACCCTCACAAGTGAAATGGACGCGCTATTATCGGAAATCAACAACAAACGAAAGGATCTGCAAGATCCCGTTGGCAGCTCTCGTGCCAACAAGTATATGAGGAAAGGTGATATTGAGAAAGCCAGAGAAGAGGAGGAACGTAAACAACGTGCAGAAGAGGAGAGGAAGAAACGAGAGGCAAGGGAAGCAAAAGAAAAGGAAAAGGTGTGCGATACTCGTTGCAGCAAGTCCACAAAGGCTATACTTATTTGTGTTGCGTGTTACAGAATGCACGCCTCAATGTCGTAAGAAATAGAACAGCAACCACTTCGAAATCACCTGCCGTAGGAACTCCTGGAGCAGAGGACTCTGATGCTCCCAACAAACCAGAAGCATTCAACATTTCATCAGCCGAATGTATCCGTCGTCTACGAGCCAAGGGCGAGCCGATCCTCTTGTTCGGCGAAACAGAGAAAGAGCGTCGTCTACGTTTACGTGCGCTGGAACTACTAGAAGAACGCGGAGGATCCACCGCACAGGGGCAGAATGAGTTCAAGAAGTTCTTAGAAGAAGCAGAGACTGGGCTCTCCATAAAGGAAGAAGATAAAAAGAGGCAACCTGCTGCAAAGTCTACTAAAAGTCGGGACGATACAGCGGATGGGACACCCACGGGAGCGGGAGATGATTCCGAGGACGTTTCTGCGCAGGGGTCAAAGACCGTATCTACGACCTCGGGGGAAGAGCAGGTGTTGGACTTGAACCTCGTGAAGACGGATCCGAGAAAAGTCTATCCGTTGATCTACTACGCGCTCAAGGTATGTCATTTCTAGAAAGCACCTCTTGACTCCATCTGATCCGTCATTTCACTTATAGAAAGTACTGAGAGAATGGGCAGACTTTTTGGATGAGCGGCCAGGTTCGTTTCAAGAACGCTACGTTTACGTTCCCTTCGACTAATCCAGGTGGACGTGGTATGATCAGACGATATCAAACGTTCAGTACAGGGAAAGAATGCCGCCGCCACTCAAGCACAGACCGCAGAATATCTAAAACCCCTTTTCAAACAGCTACGGAACAGGGTATGCCCCACCATCCACTCTGCAACCCTTTCCACCCTAAAGATAACCTTCCTCCACTTCATACAGGCACTGGAACATGACGTCCTTCGTCTCCTAGCAGAAATCATCCATTACATGCAAAAGCGGGAATACCAAGCAGCAAACGACGCCTACCTTCGTCTCAGTATCGGAAACGCCGCATGGCCGATCGGTGTTACCATGGTAGGTATCCACGAACGTTCTGCGCGTGAAAAGATTGGACAGGATTCGGTGGCACATGTGTTGAATGATGAGGTGTCGAGGAAGTATATTCAGAGTGTCAAAAGGTGAGTAGGGCTATTGTTTGGTCGTTGATGATGTTGTTTTTGTCGGCGCTGACTTTGTGTCAACGTCTGGCGCCATTGACGGACAGATTACTCACGTTTGCTCAAACGATACGTCCGCCAAGTGATATTGCGCATATGATGGGTTAAGAACTGCATTTCAGCGTCGGCTTTAATACAATGCCTTTCCAAGTTGTATCCCTTATTCTTGTATATTGGCTGCACGTGGCCTCTTTGCTGGACGACCATACACTGGTAATATCCGATATAGCAACAAGTTATAACTGCTGCTTCTGAATAGCTAGTCGGCTTTGACCTCACTAGCGATTGCGGGACAGGCAGCGTGAACAGCGGGTGCGACTTGAGTGTCAAATTTACCTTCCTATCTCGTGAAACCAGACAGTGAGGTAGCCAGACCCAGTTGCTCGCCTCACATTGTTGCTGCACTCTTGCACACAGCGGACACAGCTTGCCAATCCAACCCAGGTATCAATAATCATATCCTGATCAACCAAGCCGCAAGCCGCTGAAACGCGTGTCTTCGTTCGGGCGCACCTATGGCCGAAAAGACCGAGCGCTGGCCTGGGCCGAAGTGGCTGCTGCCGACTGACTTCGTCCTTCATAATCGTGAAAACCAACTCAGAAGACAGGGATTGCTTGTCGTTGCGGCGTGAAGAGGTGACGACTTCGTATCGGCAGACTTTATGCCAATGCAGACGGGGCCATACTGAAAGCTATATAATACCACAGATCATGTTGTATCTTCGTGAATCGATCTCACCTCCTGTATACTCAGTCGCACTTACATCCGCCACAACTTCCTCACTTTCCACCAAATAACGCACTACCCTCTGCAATATCAACATTTCCTACGATGTACCCCTGGTTTCACCCTTACTCTGGCTATTCACAGGCCATGCCTCCTCCCGCTCCACCTTCACAAACCTCAAGCGCATTTGCTGAAGCCGGAGCCAACGCCGCCGCTGCTGCTGGTCGCCAGCATCACGTCTATCTCCACGGCATGGATCACTTTGGCCGTGGCAGACCCTTTAGACGGGGACCTAGTCGCCTCAAGTGGGTAAGTCATGCGAAGAGACCCCCTTGTATGAATGGCCATCACTGATCTCGACATTCGAATTTGGCTCCTGTAGTTCTTGTTAGGTGGTCTTGCCGCCTTCGTATTCTTCAAACACAGGCGCAACCAACAGCTTCGATACGGAGATGACGGGGAGGACTGTGATCCGAGACCTTACTTCTTCGCCTGTCGACGACGAGTGGAAGACTCAAGGCCTATTGCTCCCATCTCAGTCTCGCGAAATGATGCAGCTCCTTCTGTTCCGCCACCCATGGACCGTCCACAACGAGAAGAGATGCAACGAAGAGAGTGGCACAGTCGATGGCAACGTCATCACCAGGCAGACAAACCCTCCGCCCCACAAGCTGCACCATCTGTCTCTATGAACAACCCTTCTAACGCTGTTTCTCAGCCAGCTTCCACGCCTAAATCTTCAGAGAAGAGCAATATCAACGGAGAAACTGAACCCGTGGAACTGCTTACGTTCGACAATACCTCATTCGACCGTCATCAAGTCCCTATCAATCCCACAAGTCGAGAACGTATGGAGTCCGAGGTCAGTTGCCTCTGTGCTTGTCTACACAACACGCACGTTTTGCTGATGCTCCTTATCTCGCCATAGGCTATGGCGTTCGCGGAAGAGAAGATTGATGCGCTAGTAACCATGCTGGAAGGACTGAAAGCTGTAAGTCTACTGCCCGACTTGCGAGCAAGTCAACAGTATACTTACGCATCGTCTCGCTGCGAAACGCGCCTCCTCTCCATTGCAGAAACTCAACGCCAAGAAAGAATAGCTGGTCTCAAATTGCTAAAATGGGTTTGCCCATTGATTCCCCAACTCAACCTGCGTAAGGCGGTGGTTGTAATCATCTGTCACTGCTGATTGTACAATACCTTACACTCGATCGAGCGTTATACAACTTCTTCCATATCCTTCCTTGCTTCCCTAAACCCTCGGCGAACCGGCACAGCACGCGAATCCCTACACATCATTCAGCAAGACAACACTCCCACTATCCGTATCTGAGCCTCCCCCTCTTGTTGTCTTTCCATAACGATCGTTCCGTTTCCGACGATGGAAACCCTTCGAGACAACATGACGTCCCTCACTACTCAGACTTCGACGCGCTTGAATCCGAACGTCGTCGTTTATCCGTCTCGATGCCACCGACGACGACTTTGGCGGTGACGATGATGCAAACGTCCCACCAGTATCGGGACGAGGTGTTGTTTCAAAGTCTGGGTCCATCGCTTCATGCTCCTCCATGACGGCCTTGGTCGCGGATTTGCCCATCTCAGCATGTGGATCCTGTCCCCCGAGAGAAAAGACATCAGGATCCACCGCCAATGTCAACCCCCTAAAAGCCGGACTCGGCTCCGTACTACCTGTTGACCCATACCCGTCACTCGACCTCGTTCGACTCATTGCACCCGATACAGGCCTCAACGACTTGTGTTCGGGATTATTTGTACGAGGTGACGTCGAATATCCGGGAATGGGAGTCATCCTGCCTTTTCTGGAGCCGGTTCTTGAACCAGTGGTCGAACGAGGCGTTCTGCTTCCGCCGCCGCCGCGGATTCTGCTGCTACTACTCGCTCGTGAACTTTCCCGAGATTTCCCCCTCCCGCGTTCCGTAAGAGGCGGCAGCGAAGGCTCGGAAGACGACGCGTGGTTGTCTTCCTCCCGTACATGGTCGAAAGAGGACGATGAACGATCGACGACGCCTTCCTCGATATCTTTAGGTACTGTTGATGGAGCCGCGGTGTAGTGGTACCCTGCGCTGTCACCGCCATCATCGTCTGATCCCACTTCGCGGCCTTTGATCAATGAGTCAATAAGGCAGAACTGCACACGAAAAGGAAAGCGGGAAGCGTCAATAATACGAAGAAATAACAATATCCTCCCACACCCTTCCACTGGGCCTTCCCAGCCGCCCTGATGATCGTGTACATGCGCATGGATAACCCTGCTGAGACTGACCTGGATGACATTCATAAACAGCGGGAAAACAGCCATCACGAACACGACCTGACTCCACGTTCTCATCCAATTCAATATCCATCCTGCGAGTGGTAAGAGGACGGTATCCAACGTGAACGCGAATAAGACGAGCACAAAGATCTTCATGATTAATAATGCGGCGAGGTATAAGCCGAGTTGTTTTGCCCAGCTGTTTGGGTCGAAAGGGATTGAGTGTAAGTACAAGTGTTGGAAATGTGTGAGATCATTGGGTATCGCCTGAGATGAAGGGGGAGGGGGAGTAACTTACAACCGTATATTTGGAGGATGGCCGTACACCCCAGACGTGAACCCTCGGTCACCCCATCGCATTGTACAGGCTTTGGTAAGCCCTTTCAGCGACAAGTAAAGGACCAGAACACCTGTACAGAGTCATGAAACGGTATTAGATATATGATGGGCAAGTGGGTGAGACACGAATTGTGTAGAATCGGATGGGGACTCGCCTATCGTTGTGTCGACTAGAACGTTCAAGAAGTACAAACTGCACGGATTGTTCCCGCCTCCATGAGCGACTTGGTCCGAGATCTAAAACCCGTTGGCGAACAGACCACACATCAGTATCTTCCTCGCTTCCCATACGCCATGCAACAAGCACGAGCGGAACGGAGCAACGTACCAAAAGATTACTGGCATGAATCAATGTCTGCCCAATCAACTGTTTCGACACATCAAACACCCACACCTTCCATTTCCTGCGTGGCACGACGATACTACTCGTACTACCATGTCGAGGACCACCTTCGTATTGCCGCTTTACGAGGAGGGAAGCGATGACGAGCACGGCCATGAGTGCTTGGACGACTAGGGCTACGGGACCGACGAGGGAGCATGTTTTTGTAGGCGTCGGCGGCGGGGGGTCTGGTGGTTCGGTGGCGAGGTGGGAGGGGAGCATGGTGGCTGTGTATACGTCTGGTCTTTGTATTCGGGAATGTCCGCAAGGAAGGACAGGAGAAGGGAGGAAAGGGGTGTTTTGGGTAAAGCAGTACTTGAGAGGAGGAGGGTGACGCTCGATCGCTCCTTACCTATACTACGGCGTGATAGGGGAAACCTGAGAATAATGAATCTGAAACATGCACATCATGTAAGAGTTCAAGTTTACAAAAGAGGCGATTATCCGCTGATTATCCCCTTTTCCCAATTTACTGTTCTACTTGTCACTGTGACCACCAACCCGGAACGGCACTCATGATATGCCACCACCTGCACCCACGCGAACACGGCTAGACCAACTCATTGACCTTCTCGCACCCGCCACTTTTACACGACAGCAATACCTAAACGCACTACGGCAGAACGAACAGGACGTACAGAGGGCCGCGGAATGGTTGTTACTCGCTGACGTCGATGTCGTGGTGGACGGTGCTTTAAAGAAGAAGACGAGTGGTAGAGGGTTGAAGGAGTGGCTGAAGTCATCTGCAAATACCGCGGTTCCCCGGCGACGCATCACAGTCAACGGGAGCACCGAGTGTATCACCTTGGATACGTCAGATGACAGTGATGACGACGAAGCAGATCTCGAGATTCTGCACGCTTCGACATCTCCTCCAACAAAAGGAAACCTACCCCCTTTGAACCCACCCACCGCCACGAAAAAACGAAAACTCTTGTCGGGAGCAAGCTTCATGGCCCACCTAACCTCCAACAACCACTCAACCCCGCCTCTTCCAACACGCAAACCAGGTGAACGACCCCTCCACCTCCGCTCAACATTCTCCTCCCCAAGCGAAACAACAATAACCTACACCCACCTCCCCACACTCACACTCCACCGCTCCCCACTGCCTCCGGCACTCGCATCCGCGCTCTTCTTGCAGTTGATGCGGGAGACGGACTCGTTTGAGCGGCATGAATGGTTTTTGGCTGGTCGGTATGTGACGAGTCCGCATACGAGTAGGTATTACCATTCCGAGGGGCTAGAGAGGGATGATGAGGTGGCAGCGAAGCAGGCAGGCTTAGAATCGGATGCAGGGAAGGACGGGAAGCAGCAGGGGAATCAGTATTGGTATGCTGGCAAACAAGTACAACCTGCACCTGTAAGCAGGCCCTTTATTCTACACAAGAAACACCAACACTGATTCGACCGGGGGTTTACTAGGTATTTCCCAATCTGTTACAAAAAGCAGCAGACCTCGTCACACCATTCGTTAATGAGATTCTTGCAGCACGATCACGTTACCCAGGTGAATATTCGGGGGAATGGCGAGCGAGTTACGCAGCGGTGAATCATTATCAGGGCGCTGGATCTAGTGTTGGTTGGCACGCTGATCAACTTACTTGTACGTTCATTCCGTCCGTCCTCCCTTCCCGAACAACATACACCCCCTCCTCGTGCATCGGACTAACACCGCGATTTTCTTCAACGTATATTGAATGAAAAGACCTCGGACCGTACGCCACAATCGTTTCCCTCTCCCTCGGCACCCCACGCGAATTCCGTCTCCGCCCAAGTACAAACCCCACCCACCCGACGCTCGACGTCCTCGGCCACCCACTCCGAACATACGCAATCACCCTCCCGCACAACTCGATAGCAATCATGCACGCAGGCACACAGGAACTGTACAAGCATACCGTTGTGCCTCATACGTCCGGGTCCTTGGATCTTTTCAAGCCGTCGTTCGATGAGAAGCAGCGGTGGGTGGAGCCGTGTGAGAGGAAAGGGTATAATAGTCGGATCAATATCACGTTTCGGTTTTATCGAGAGGATTTCAGGCCGTACCCCCGCTTGTGCTCTGTACTGGCGCCGGCGTTGGCGCAGGGGCTGGACAAAGGCAGAGAGGCCAGTGAGGGACGGGTGAAGAGGGAAGGTACGCCGATTTGTAGGTGTGGTATTCCGACGTATGTTTTTTCGCTTTCTTCCTTGCCTTTTGAGTAAAGTATCACATGAGCTTATCTTTTGTGAAACGTCGATGATCGTACTTGGGCGTAGTATATTAAGAGCAGATCAGAAAGGAAAAGTACGTGCATCACAACCACCACCGCCGCCAGCAACATTTATAACCCCAACAACAGCGACATCGACAAACAACATCAAACACAACGACGAACGAGACGACAACGAGGAGAGAAGCCCACTGGACCGGGTCTTATATGGCATGGTATACTTTTGGCAATGCCAGAGTTCTAGTATTACAGGCACGGAAAAGGGGTGTGGATTTTTCAGGATCTTGGATATGAAAGCGGAGGGGAGGGGTCCTTGTTTCGGGGATGTAGAGGGCAGGTAGTAGACGATGTTGCGGGATCGTGGTTGATGTACTTGTGTGCTTGTATATGTTTGCACAAGTCTGTATCAGTGGGTAAAGTGAAGGGCGAGCGGCAGGCAGCAGCAAGCAAGACGGGCGCTCGCAAGGCTCTTCCAAGTCAATCCTGAGCGTGGGAACGAGGAACGAGTGAGCGGCGGACGCAATTTGGAGAGGCTAGGACTGGAAAGAGCTGAAACATCACCATATTAGATCCACATGAGTAATGGGCAAACATTGTGGAACAGGTAGCGCGCCCAGTAGCTCATCCAAGTAAGCTTGCAAGTATGACGATGAACCCCTGGCTACACATCCATCTGGAACGACGCTTGTCTAATCTGATAAGAGAGGTTAATTACTAACCATCCTTGCTCGCGAGGCGCCCTAGGGTTCCGCCAACATTAGCCACCCGCCCCGGAAACAGCGAATGGCTGGTTCCGGCAGCTGTTCTGTCGGATCTGTCGGGCCATACAGGCGCCGCGAGTTTCCCTCCTCCGAGCTCCCATCCGCCAGCTCATCCGCCAACAAACCATGTAAAGCATTCGCTTCAGAGCCGATAAACAGCGGCTGTTCTCTTGCCTGACGGGAGATGGGGTAGCTGAGCTGGTATCTGTATCAGCTCCTGTATCGTCATTCCACAGTAACTTCGAACGGCGTGGTGAAGCTAGCAATTGGGACGATTTACCACCGCTACAGCCCGCAAGCCGTTAGCTAAGTCTTAAGTCGTTCGTGCTAGTCATCGAGGAGGATCGAGAAGGACGCCACACACGGCCGGTGCTGCGACGACCGGCTTGTCTCGTGCTAGCTATGGTACCAAACAGCAGGTTTGAAGAGGTGTCTCCAAATCGAGCGCAATTCCCAAAGAACACAGAGCTGCTTGTTTTCTGGCAAGCGAAATAGGTTCGGCATCCACATGATCTGATGATGTCATATTCACCGGGGATTCTTCCTCTTCCCCGAGCTACAGAAAAAATTCAAAGGCAAGGTGGAGGTTCCCGTGAGCTTTATCGAGCGCTGGTGACGCTTTTGCTGACGATAACGCTCGTCAAAAAATGTTGAGAGATCTTTCCCGATCGAGCTAGGCATAGACAGCTGGCCATGCGCTACGCCGTGTCCTTCGAGGGCAGAGGTAAGTGAAGCACGCTGGAATAGGACATCGATGATCAAGGGCCGCATCAGCGGCAGTGCCTAAAAGCACCGTAGACACCTGTCCAAGAGGTTGCTGCGCATGCTTTGAGCAACGCCGGATCAGTTTCCGGGTCATGGGCTGTGTGCCGACTCGATCTGTCTTGCCAGGAAGTCATACTTTCATGACATAGTGGCGGGTCCTTGCGACCCATATTTATATAAGTTGCGCAACGGTCAACAATTCCCCTCGTCGTTCCTCTTGCCTATACAATCACCACACATTCTCTCTACGATGTTGTTCAAATCCGTTCTCGCACTCGCCTCTGCCGCCTCGATCGCCTTTGGCCTTCCTACCGCTGGCCCTCCTCCTACTGGCGGAGTCGACGCCAACGCCACTGCTCCTCCTCCCGAGTATGTCACCATGTCCGACTTCGACTTCCAGTCTTTGAACTTGGCACTCAACCAGGAATGGATCGAGTTGGACTTGTTCCACTACGGTTTGGCTCGATTCTCTCCCGAGGAGTTCGAGGCTCAGGGTATCGATGCTGAACAGCAGCATTTGATCGAGTTTATGGCCAACCAAGAGGGTAAGTAGGCGTTCCAATCGCAGATCCCTTCTAGCAAACTTACTCATCTCTTGCTTCTATAGTCGGCCACTCCACCTTGTTGACCAACATTCTCCAGAACAAGGGTGCCAAGCAGTGCAAGTACCGATACAACTTCGAGACCGTCCAAGAGTTCATCTCTTTCTGCGCCGTCTTGACTCGATTCGGTGAATCCGGTGTCTACGGTTTCTTGTCGCACTTGGACTCGCGACCCGCCGCCACCCTCTTGCTCCAGTCCATCACCACTGAAGCTCGTCAGCAGATGATCTTTAGGCAGATGGCTGGTGCCTTCCCAATGCCCGTTTGGTTTGAAACCGGTATCTCGCAAGCCATGGCCTGGACTCTGCTCAGCCCGTACTTGATCGAATGCCCTGCCGAGAACCCTCGAATTGAATGGCCCATCTTCCCCACTTTGAACATCTTGGTGAGTTTTCAGGTCCGTACCTGTTCTTGCAACGAAAGCTTATACCCTCAATCCATGTAGAACAACCCCAACTTGACCGCTGATGGTTACCAGTCCGCTGTCTCCACCAACCGAACTGCATTCGTTACCCCCAACGTTACCGAGCTCTTCTTCCAGTACGATGCCCCCGGCATGAACGTTTCGTACAACAACTCGTACCAGACTGTTGTCGGCGCCAATGTTACCACCGACGTGCCCACCCACTGTGTTTTCATCAACCAGTTGAACGCCACCAATGTTCCGTTCAACGCCACCGGAAACAACACTGGCTCGTGTATCGTTCCCGGCGGTGTCGTCTTTGCCGATGATGGAATCGTCAATGGTACCATGTTCGTCGCCTTGATCTCCGAGGATGTCTATGTTACTCCCTACAACTTGTCGCTGTTGAACGACGTCATTTTGTCCGGACCTGCCGTCCTGATTGCCGGTTAAACATGGAAAAAATCATCTGGGTTGCGATAAATCGCTATAATATGGACACTTGGTATAGACCCGTTCAAGGTGTGTCGGCACTTCTGCAGCAAGACGGCACACATCTCGAGGCTCAAAGACAAGTCGAAAAGCAGCACCGTCATCATAATTTAGGTAGTTTCGCGTACTGTATCCCTTTAGTCGCTGTTTGCATAATACTATCGAGTTTGCTTCTTGAATGAGTCGCTGGCCGTTGAATGAGCCAGTCTCTTGCCTACATACTCTCTGTCTCCGCCTTGGACATTCATTCACCGCCTCTTCCGCTCAACTTGCCCACCCGTCTCGAGACGGCTCTCTGTCTCCCGTGTACGTTCCAGACCACAATCGCATCTCTAGCAGCACTCTTGCTTCTTCTGTCGAGCCAGAGTAAAGTCGTCTTTCTCTTGATTGTGCCCTGGCTCACTCGCAACCCACCTGGACGTATATCGAGGATGCGACGTGCAACTCAAATGCGACCGAATCCCTGGTGGCAGTGGTGGTTGATTGAGAGCGATTTTCTTCAGAGTTTCCTTGAAAGCACGCACATGAAAAGAGCTGGAAAGCCTGGGCCGGTCATTCATCACCCTCGTCAGAGGCTTGGAAAAACAAGGTACGGAACCCGCCATTCAAGCATTCAGAGTTGGTTCGTCGGCACTTGCGGCGCAGGGGAAAGCGGATACGAGTGCGGATACGAACGGGAAAGAAGAATGGGAAATGACGCGCAAGGGCACGGTCTGTCTGTCTCTCTCTTTCTCGGAAAATTCACCTGTTGGCATGATTATAGGCTGACAACAGAAACGTGTTGCGTGGGTATAGACGTAGTAACTAGAGCAACGAATTCGGTATACATCGCCGTATAGCTTTCTGCTGCAGCACGATTGACCCTATCCTCCTTTACATTCAACAAACGCCAGGACCTTTGCTGCTTTTGACAAGGTTTGACGCTATCCACCATGTCCGTACCGCAAACCCCTGCTACACCTGGAGACAGGTCGGAGCAACGACTTATCGTTGTCAGTAACCGGCTGCCGGTCACCATCAAGAAAGATGCATCAGGTAAATACACCTACAAGGCAAGTCAACTATTGCATAATGCCATGACGCACGTGGACTAATTCTGTATGAATGGTCGTCTAGATGTCATCTGGTGGTCTCGTTTCCGCCTTGTCAGGATGTAAAAAGACCATGTCCTTTACATGGATAGGTTGGCCAGGCCAAGATGTAAGTCCTTTCATCCTCGTGGAGATACAGTCTTTGCCGTGTTCCTTACCCATCTCGTCTCGGTAGATCCCCGTCGAAGACAGGGAGGAAGTCAATGCAACATTGCTCAAGGATTACCAATGTTACCCCGTGTACCTGTCCAACGACCTCGCAGACAGACATTACAACGGTTTCAGTAACTCTATCTTGTGGCCGTTGTTCCACTACCATCCAGGAGAGATGAACTTTGACGAGTCACATTGGTTGGCTTACCGGTGAGTCGGATTCATGTGCACCGTGTCTCACTCAAGCCAACCGTCTTTGCTCCACAGAGAAGCCAACATGCGATTTGCCGAAGTCGTCAACAGCTTTGTGACGGAAAACGACATGGTTTGGGTACAAGATTACCACTGTAAGTTTCGAACGAGCTTACAGGAACGAAGTTGGCTCAACTGAACGCGTCATTTCCTCTCCTTCTAGTGATGCTTCTTCCTATGCTTCTCCGAACGATGATTTCCGGTCAAACCGCACAGGGAGAAACAACTCGAAAAGAACTCACCCGAGTTGCCGTCGGTGTTCCCGGTGATATCGCCAGCTCCATCGGCATTGAAGACGAGGTCGTGAACACGGAAGATCCGTATGAGGAGGGAGTCAACGAGTTGACTGAAAAGTGGGCACAATCAAGAGAACGGTCAGAAAAGGCTGCAGAAGCCAACGGCAAGGCCGGTGTCAAGATTGGATTCTTCTTGCACACTCCTTTCCCCAGTAGCGAAATCTACCGAATCTTGCCTGTTCGAAGGGAGATTTTGTTGGGTGTTCTGCAGTGCGACTTGATCGGTTTCCACACGTACGATTATGCCCGTCATTTCCTCTCGTCGTGCACCAGGATCTTGGGCTTGCCTACCATGCCCAACGGTGTCAATTTTGAAGGTCGTTACGCCCACGTCGGAACTTTTCCGATTGGTATCGAGCCTATGCAGTTCGTCGAGGGATTGCAAAGGGACAGTGTACGAAAGCGATTGGCGCAGCTGGAAAAGCGATTCGAGGGCCAAAAGGTTATCGTCGGTGTGGATCGTTTGGACTACATCAAGGGTGTGCCGCAGAAGTTGCACGCCATGGAGATCTTTTTGGAACAACATCCGGAATGGATCGGCAAGGTTGTGCTCGTACAACTCGCCATTCCGTCTCGACAAGACGTCGAAGAATATCAAAACTTGCGATCCATGGTCAACGAGCTTGTCGGTAGAATCAACGGACAGTTCGGAACTGTGGAATACGTGCCGATTCACTTTATGCACACTAGTGTGCCGTTTGAGGAATTGACCGCCATGTATGCGCTGTCGGATGCTTGTTTGGTCACCAGTACGCGTGATGGCATGAACTTGGTAAGCTGCAGCGTTTCATCTGGTGGAATTATCCAGGCTGACATGGTTCAACCCCCTAGGTCGCCTACGAATACATTTCCAGTCAACTGGAAAAGCACGGCGTCATGATCTTGTCTGAATTCGCTGGTGCTGCTCAGAGTTTGAACGGTAGTGTTATCATGAACCCCTGGGATGTTCAGTCGACCGCCGATGCCATTCACGCAGCCGTCACGATGGATGCCGAGACCCGAAAGAGCAATCACGAAAAGCTCTGGCGAGTAAGTCATGCTGTTTACTTGCATCGTTGTTACGGGCTTGAAGACTAATGTTTCATCCCTCTAGTACGTCTCCACTCACACCAGTGAACGTTGGGGTACCGACTTTGTCACCGAGCTGAAGCGCATCCACGGAGCTCCCCCTCCCGCGCCCATCCCTTCGTTGAAGCAGCGACGAAAGAGCATGGCAGACTCTAGGCGATCATCGGCTCGGGCCAGGAGTGAACTCAGTTAGAGTATCCAGAGCTTTGAGGACACGAATCACGATATTATAGAGTGTGAAACAAAAGAAGAAACGAATTCACGAAACATACACAAGGGAGTGGGCAATGGGTACAGATCTGTTGGGTTGATATCATTTTCGCTGTATTGAATGTATTCATTAGTATGCAAGTTGGTCATGCGATTTCGTTTTGATGCGGCTGCGATATCTCCTTGGGTATGGCACTAATGTCCAGTCCAAATTGTCATACTGTAGATCTATACATTGTCTGCGCTTCTTTTTGGATTGTACGCGTACACGCTCGCTGGGGTAGTAGCGCATCCGCCTCGGCTCGTTTTCTGTTTGGCGGGGAAGGCGGCTACCAGTACCTCGTTTGGTGGCTTCCACATCACGTCGGCCTGTCGTCATCGCTATCATCGTTGCCATCATCTCTGGCAGTGTATCCGAGTCTACACCCAATCAACCCTCAGCTTCCTCCACTCTTTGAAAGAAAAATGTCGACGGCTCCCGCTGCTCCTCCCAGCACCGCCAACGACTCTACCGCGACATTGACAACAGCATCGTCTTCCGCTCAAACAATGTCGACTGCCGTTTCATCCCAAAAGCTGCATGATCCTTACAAGTCAGCTTTGAACCCTCTCGATCGAGTCATTGATACGGGATCAGGCCGTATCTTGTGTATTGCAGATATCCGAGGAGACTACAAACGGCTTAACAAGCTCGTCGAGGAACACGATGCCGTTGCTGTAATTCATACGGGTGATTTCGGTTTCCTGGATGGAAACAGTCCGAGTCGAATGGCTTCTAGGTGAGTGCAGGCGCGGCGAAGATACTGGATTGATCTTGAATACAGCACGATGAAGAGCCGGCTGTGATTGTTTGACAATAGGAGACATTTACTGATGTTTTGACGCGTTTTACATAGGATTTTGCGCCATGTTTTGCTCTACAACCCGCTCATCTCACCAGCCACCAGGCAGTCCTATCTGGCAATGCAGCACGGACCAGAACTCTTCTCGAAACTCAACCCGGAACCAACCAAACCCTCCTCTTTCCAACTTTCCCAGCTCGGCGCACTCCTCTCCGGCGAGCTTGAGCTTTCCGTTCCCGTTTTCCCAGTCTATGGACCGCTAGAGGATATCCGTGTTCTTGAAAAGTTTAGAACCGGGGAATATGAAGTGAAGAATTTGTGTGTTTTGGATGAGTCGATGACGAGGAGTATCGAGATTGGTGGCCTCAAGTTGAGGCTGTTTGGACTGGGAGGTGGATTGCAGATGCACAGAATCTGTAAGTTGGTTCTGTGACCTCGATTTGACACGGTGGAACTGACATTTGCGCTTTCAGTCGACAATGGAGAAGGAAATGGCACCATTGCTGGAGGAAACGGAACGATCTGGACTACTGCGTTGCAAATTGGAGAGCTAGTAGACACGGCCGAAAGGGTGAGTTGCTAGGCATGCTGATACGAGAACAGTTTCTAAACCCTGATTTGACCCCCTTCGCAGGTGTACGACCCCTCAGAGACAAGGATACTGGTTACCCATGGTTCGATCGGTCGAGATTCGTTGCTGGGACAAGTGGCGCTGGCGGTAAAGGCGGATCTGACGTTGTCTGGTGCTCTTCACTGTAAGTTGGCCAATGTTGTGTATCATGTTCGTCGAGCTGACGTCAACTCCCGCAGTCCGATTCGTCGGTTCTTACAACGACTACAGCGTTCTGCCTGACCACGATTCGCTTCGAGCGAAGTACGAAAAGTCGCAAAAAGCATTCGCCGAAGTTTATGAATCAGCCAGGATCCAACTTGAGCAGTACATGCTTCCGGATCAACGAGATTACCTGCAAAAGGCTCTGAAAGTGGCGAGCAAGATCCCTGGTGGAACAGTAGTCAATGGAAAGCCAAATCAGCCGATCGACAGTGATGAGGAGCAAGCGTGGAAAAACTGCTGGAATTGGAATTTGAGCGAGGCGTCATTTGGGCAGTTGATCTTTGATATCAGGGATGGAAGAGTGTCTGCGCGAACTTATAGTCAAGGACTCAACTTTGGATACAGGCGCCACCAGCAAGCACAGACTCCACAGACAGCAAAGGAGAACGTACCAAACAAGATCAACGTACCGCAGCAAATCAACTCTACCCAGCAACTCCCAACGCCCGCCAGTCAGCCATCCCAAGCTGCCTTCTCCAAGTTTGGTCAACTTCCTCGCAAGCCCATCCCCACCGGTCCTCAGCGAAATCAGAGCCAGACTGCACCGGTCCGTCCATCCCTTGCGCAGAGCTTTGCCGGAACCACCAAACCAGATGCAGCTATCAATGGTACTGCTGGAGGCAAATCCGCGGCCACGGAATCCACACAACCTGCTGGCCCGCAAGGCGGCTCAGTCTACATCGAAGGCACTGAACGTGGGTATCTACGACGCAATGAGCGAGAGCGCGGTGAACGACCTGTCCGAGGCGGTGCTAGGGGCACACAACCTCGTATCAATGGTTCCGGTCCTGCCACAGCCACACCTTCAGCTCCTAGACCTATAACAGATGGTAACAAGGGCGAAGACTCTTCTTCCACTACCGCTGCACAGCCCACTTCTTCCGCCGAAACGGCACCCAAAGACGCACCCGCTGCGACACCTGTCGAAGAGAGCAAGGAAGCCAAACCAGAGTTCAGTGCGGCAGCACCAACAAAGACGGAAACAGCGGATGATGGATGGGCTACCGCTCCTTCTGGTGATGCTACTGGTCTTCCGGCTCCTCGAGCTTCTCGATTGGTTGAAAAGAACCCGCATACCTTGTATGTCAAGGGTCTGCCACAGCCTTGTACCGATGATGAGCTGCGTGGACTGTGGAAGGAGGATATTCGTTCCAAGGTGAGTCGAGTGGCTCTTTCTGACACTTGGGGACGATTGAATCACTCGAATACTGATCGGTCCATTTTTGCAGATCACTAAAACCAAGATCCCGGTTCACCCTAATGGGCAAAACAAGGATTACGGATACGTCGAGTTTGGCAGTGATGAGGATATGCAAGCGGCTTTGAAGAACAATGCAGGTGTAAGTGGTTGTGGGTGACAAGCGTCTAGTCGTCTCTGTGCTCATCATCAATCGTCTGGTTTTTTACACTTTCAGGCCATCAACGGTACCGCATTATCCGTCACAGTATCAAACCCTCCGCCCGACACTGGTAGTCGCCGAGGCGGGTTCGGCGGAGGTCGAGGTCGAGGCGCACCCGTTGGTGGTCCGCGCGGTGGAGGCAGCGGTGGTACAAGTCGAGGAGGATTCGGAAGCAGGGGTCGAGGTGCAAGAATCGGTAACAACAGTACATCCGCTTGAACGAACAGTGGTGGAGATCATCTTAGCTTGTCAACGGGGTGAGAGCGTGGTCGGTGGGCCGCCTAGTTGATCGATCGGCGGAGCTGAGGCGTGTCAAGGAAAAGGGGAGAGTGTGTCGATGACGAGACGCCGGGGGTGCCGTGACGAAAAGGAGCATTGGGGAATAGCAAGACGACAACGACGAGGCGATTTGGCTTTAGTTGTTTCTGGGAATACAGCGCATGGACGTCGGTAGCGCTCCCCGGGGATCGAAAAGTGTGTGTGTGTGTGTGTGTGTGTGTGCCTGTGTGGCTTCTTTTGTATAGTGTATATTAGTGCATGCATCAACAGAATGGAAGAAGGCGCAAACAAGTTGTTGTTGTCGAGAGAGTTGTCGTCAACGCAATGTATGCAAGAACGGTGAATGTCTCTTATTGCAGGCGCAAGAAGAAGTGACGACGACATTCTCGATATATATGGCATTACAATACTCTGATAATCGCATACCATGAGACCTTGAAGCTGACCTCGATATTATGGGTAAATATCGCGCGTCGCATACATTCTGCTTTGCCCCCGTTGCCTTGCCTATGCCTGATGCATCAGCGAACCCATCAGATATGACCTCAGGCGTGCTACTAGAGAAGCTTGTACTACCTTCTTCGCACCATGGCAAGTAACAGCGGCATGCATAGCTGCCTGACTGCCTGGGAGTTGAAGAAGAAATAAGGAGACGACGTACAAAGTACAAATAATATATATATACATTCGGCGCCCGGCTTTTGAATTTGACTTGTCGGCGCTCGCAACCGGTTGTAGGAGCGATCAAGCAAGGACACGAAGAGAAGGTTGAATGATCATCTACCCTTTCCTTCGCGTGCATATCTAGTTGTTGCCAATCATCGACAGTCATCGACAGCACACTATCCCGTTACACAGCCTACCCTTCTTCAATTGTTCTATTCGGCGTCATCATCTCGTGCCCTTGACATCAGAGAACAGCGCACAAAGGAAAGGGGAAACGAGAAAGGAGACATTCGGGATTGAGTGATCGAGCGAGGAAGGTGAGTCTTGCGCGGTTTGATGGAGCGAGCGACCTGAAACGTGGTGCTCATACTCGTACTCGTCTATGCGCTGGCTGAATTTCTGTCGGGGTCCTTAGCGATAACGATAGGAGGCGGACAATAGGAGTTGCTCCTCTCCTCTCCTGTCTCTCTAGATATAATTCCCGCATCATCGTACATTTGACACAAGCAACGGTTGCTTCACTTTACACCAATCCAACTCCAAGAAAATCAATCCATCCGCCCCAATGCCGATTCCCGTAGCCACCCCACGAGGACCAACATCCCAACCTGTATTCCTACCAGCACACACAGGCGCCTCGGCACAAACGTTCACAAGCTCAACCTATAGCCCTGCAGGGACACCGGTGGATGAACGCGACCAGCAGCATATGCATGTGCATGGATTAGGAGGAGGCGGCGGGAGGGATCCTCATGCATTGAGCGATGTGAGGGAGCGTATGGAGAGTGAGCGGGATGAGTTGGATCAGGATGGTCAAGACAACGAGCACGACGAGGAGGAGGTCGAGGAAGATGATTGGGAAAACCAGACAAGAGGGATATCGTACAAGGATATGCATCTTACGCCGCAAGACCATGCGAGCGATCCGGCGGCGAGGTACGAGTTGATGGAGTTGCTCGGGACAGGAAATTTCGGGAAAGTTTACAAGGCGTACGTTCTTTTTCTTTCTTTTTCTTCTGGCTTTCTCTACCCCTCTCCCTCCTCGAAATTTGTGTTCCCTTGTCTTGCTTGCTCCTCATCACTCACTGCGACGCGACTCGTCGGATCGTCTCATCTCATCTCATGCGGTAGCTGATTTCTCTCTTGCGACGACGGCGTCTTTCTTGCGTATTGGCTTTTCGTTTCGACAGGCGGGATATACGGACGAATCAGATTGTGGCGATCAAGCAGATTGGTAGGTCCTGGACCCGAATAACGCGTTTATCATGCGTGCGTTTGTTGGTATTCATGCGAGCTGATGTGATGTGTGGTTTACTTAATGTTAGATCTGGAGAACACGGACGATGGTGAGCACCTCCCCTTCTTTCGGGGTTACGAACCACCGTATATTCCAAATCAACTGACGTTTACATCTCTCTCTTCTGTTTCGTGCGTGTGTGCGCTCAACAGACTTTAGCGAGATTCAGGAAGAAATTACACACCTCCAAGCGTGTGATTCACCTCACATCACACGGTACTATGGGAGCTTTGTGAAGGGGTACAAATTGTGGATCGTCATGGAGTTTTTAGCCGGGAGCGTTAATGATCTCGTACGTCTCTCCGCGCGCGTGCTTCCCTTGTCTCAACATACACAGGAAAAATGCACAGCTAACACGTTTGTGCCGTGGGTCGTGGGCGAGGGCAGTTGAAACCCGCTCCATTCTCGGAACCCAACATCGCCACCACCATCCGTCAGATGCTCCTCGGCCTAGAATACCTCCACAGTATCGGGAAAATCCATCGTGATATCAAGGCGGCAAACGTACTGGTCAGTGAGCGGGGTGAAGTGAAACTTGCGGATTTTGGTGTGTCGAGTCAGTTGAGTCATGCGATGAGTCGGAGGTTTACGTTTGTAGGGACGCCGTTTTGGATGGTACGTCCCGCGGGTCGTCACTTTTCCACTTCCCCTTATCCGTATCTGCGTGTGAGAGCTGACGATATGTCGAGGACGAACGTGGGGGTGTAGGCACCAGAAGTGATCTCCCGACAAGCAGGATACGATACTAAAGCCGATATCTGGTCCTTGGGGATCACCGCGTACGAACTAGCAAAAGGGGAACCACCGCACGCGGACAAGCATCCGATGAAGGTTGTTTTCCTGATTCCGCAGGCTCCTGCGCCCAGGCTTGATCCGAGGGAAACACAGTGGTCGGATGCGTTTAGGGATTTCGTGGCGAAGTGTTTGGAAAAGGATCCAGAGGTTGTGAGTCTTTGCCAGGTCTTGACGTTTGGTTCGGCTTGACTAGTGAAAGGCTGAGCGCTGAATGACGTCTGAATGTGGAACTTTTGTAGAGACCCACGGCAACCGAGCTCCTCACCCACCCTTTTATACGGAAAGCAGGACCTAAACGTTCCCTTATCCGGCTGATAAACCGCTATGCAGAATGGAAACACCAACAACTGAAACGAAACCCACGTCACAAGTCCTTGTTGGAGATGCAGCAGGCGCCAACGGTGGAAAGTTATGCGGATATGACGATGATGAGTGAATGGAATTTCGAGGATGGTGGTGCGGATGGTGGCGGTAGTGGGGGAACGGTGAAGGGTATGACAGTCGTTGGTCTACCGGGAAGGGATAGCGGACGACCCGTCCCGCCTGTACGTGATGCAAATGAACAGGCGGAACAGCAGATGTCATCCGGTTTGGGGAAAGTCGGGGAAGGGTACGAGGAGGATTCGAAAGATTCTTTCGCGCGCATGGAGAAGGAGAGGCTGGATACGATCATTGTCGTGGATCCCGCAGCTGACCCACCTATAGAGAGTCGGTCCGCGGACGTGCGCTCGGTGACACCTTTGGCGTCGGCTGCGGGGCGGGATGGACGTGGTAGGGTGGTGGAGTCGGATAGCGAGTCAGTTTCGAGCACACAGAGGTAGGTTCTTAACGCTACCGAGCGTAATCTTCACCTGGTCATCTACTAAACTAATGCGTCTGCTTCTTCTTCACCTCCGGCACTACAGAACCATCAAACCAGCTGCAGTATACAAGACGCCTCAGACTCCGCCGCACCCGGCCCGTGCACAGGCACATGCAAGGCGCGAACCGACAGCTCTGGGTAAAGCGGCCGGGGCAAAGGCAGTCCTTTCAAGTGCACAGCAGAATAGGACGCCGGCAGATGTCGTGATCGATCAAGCTGTCTTGCCCGCCATCAGCAAGGTAAGTCCCCGCTGAGGCGCAGTGCAATGGTCTAATGTGCAGGTGGTCGGTTTCAGAGCTGATGGTACCTTTGCGTTGTAGGCTCTCAAGAACGCTACTAGCGCTGCGGACGTACAGGCGCTCCAATCGCTACAACAGGGTTTCAAGGTTCTGGGAACGAATAATCCGGAACTGGCGGATCAATTGATGGTAGACATGTTGGCTGGGATACGCGAGTAAGTTCTCCTACCCGCCTGCATGACAACATGCGGACGTTGTGGACTCAAACCATGGCTTGACCGACTTCTAGGAACGGAACCGTCCGAGCTCATTTGACAAGAAAAGCTAAAGCGCGATCATCGTTGGAAGATATACGGGATTCCTTCCAGGCGGTCCCATCAACCGCGCCGCCTTCGCCCAGCAAAGAAACAAAACAGCCGGGACAGCAGCAGCAGCAAACGCCTCGTGCGTCGCTGGATGACAAGACCGAGACGAAAGAGGGCTATCAAATTGCAGATGTGCTTTATCTTCGATGTAGGTACAAATCCCGGCTTTCTTATCTTTCCACACCATTTTTTCCCGGTTTTCTAACCCCCTCATTTGCTCGCCTTTGATTATGGTTTTCGTATTCACCTAGGGCTGGACAACCTTCGCCTGAAATGGCCGCTCGGCGGGACCTCTTGAAGATATCATTGGGTGTAGAGATGATATCATTGGGTGTAGAGATGATACCATTCCGAGCTTGATTTCCGCGGCCAATGACGACGTGCTGGCGTGTTGAGACACGTAATATACACGCTGTTTCAGTTGTTGTTTCCTCTTGCCTGTAATTCCTCCTCAGACATCGTGTCGAGGCGGAGACACTGTATCCATCATGATGTATCCAGATCCTCCAGCGGACATGACTTTTCATTTATGCATTCGCGTTTCGGGTTGACCGGGACGTACGGCCAGGCGTATTGTATGCAGGAGAGGAAGAGTGATCTTCGAGAAAAATCTTGGTTATCCGAATGGGGTGAACGAGGGGTGCCCGTACTCTCCAGCATGAAGCCGTTCGGAATCAGAACCCGACGCAAACGAATTCAGGGCGTCCTGTTGAGGAGTTCTGTTGACATCTGGGTGGCCCCAGATAGACGGGCTTTGAGCTGAATCCCTTTGCACCCGGGGGAAACCTGCGCCAGATCCAGAGCGCGATCGAGCCATGTCACCAACGACGTTCATTTCCCCTACAGCCGGAGCCCAGATGGATCCAAAATTGCCGCCGAAAAGGCGATTGGGAAGTGGGCGAGATGAATCCACAAAGCTGGCTCGATGCGTAGGTGAAGAAGTTTGACTGTTACGTGCAGCAGCAGCCGGCCCGTGGACGAGAGTGTGGAGCAAGTCTGTTGCTGTGGAGGAGGTGCTCGTGCGAAGGCCATGTGCATGTAAATCAGCGGCAATTGGAGGTGTAGAGACGTTCCTGTCAAAAGTAAGTGGCTTTGTGATAAGTGTTGGAGTCTGGTGAGATCCGCGCTTCGTGACTCACCTTCCACCCCACACCATTTGCTCTTCCTCTTCATCATCGTCAAAGTCCTTGTCGAGTCTATCCTCGTCTTCCAGACTACTGCCATCCGTCATGGTAGCTCGCATCGCCATGTTCACAGGGTCATCCTCGGTTTCAGCACCTACAGACGCGACCTCGACGTCCACTTCTGTCTGTTCCAGATCTATCCGTCGAGTATTGGGAGGAGCAAAAGTAGAAGGCATGGTTTGTACGGTTATATCCTGGTAGAGTCCCAAATTCGCCATCTGGGCGTTGGGTGCATCGACTTCGATACTCATGACCTGATGGCTTTCCCCAAACGTTCCTGCAGCCGTGTGATCGAGACCAAAGAGAACTTTTGCCTGCATGCAATGAATGCTTGTCAGTACAAGAGTAGTTGATATCCACAACTCTAGCATATACGAACCTCGGACTGAAACAAGATCAGTTTACCGTCCAACAAGATATCCGAGATCCGCATCAACTGTTCTTCGTTCGGATGAACATCAGCTGCATGTCTTGCCGTTGCTCCGCCTGCATCCTCGTTCTCGATCGACTCCATCATCCCGCGTTTCACAGGGGAGAACCCCTTCATATCGTAATCCTCTTCAAGCGGGTCGTATAGTTTTGGCAGCTGTTCGAGCGGGAAGAGCGCCTCCATATGACGCAGCAGATCCATATACGTAGAAGAGAAGATCTCGACTTCTTCCGCTACTTTTCCGCCATCTTGTTCCGCTCGGACAAGTCGTGCCACGTTTCCTTTTAGCCATTTTGAAATGATTCGCAGAACAGGGAGAATCCGGCGTAGCGCGGCGGTGATGTTGATTGACAGGTTGATGTCGATTTCCGCTTCTCCGTTTTCGACGGGGGCAGTTGACGCAGGGATGGGAACGGAGGTCACATTCTCCAGCGCAACGAGGACTTCCGGGGCGAGGCAAGACTGTACTTCCTCTAATGCGGCTTGACAGACCGTCTGAGAAATGGCAAGACAGTTCACGAGGTAATAATTCGGATCATCCCTCGTCCCGCCAGAACTCGAAGGTGGGATCTGATCCATCATGGTATTCCAGTCTGCAGCAAGCGCGAGGACAACTGTCTTGACGATATCGGCCGAGGGGAGGAGGCGATCTTTGATCAGCATTGCCAGATGATCGAGGTGCGAGTCGATGAGTTCCGGGCTGCAAGCGGGGAAAGGGTATTAGCGGGACGGACGAATGCCAAGAGAGACAGGCGAAAAGCTTACCCTGAGACCTCTGCGTGCCCATCGATCGCCTGCATAACCACTTCCTCATTCTTAAACATGGCAACTTCACAACCCTTGACCAAATCATCAAAAACAACGACCCAATCACCCCCCGCGGCTTTTCTCTCCAAAACATACGCCGTCCAGTCCCGCTTTGCTTTATCCAACGACCTCCGCAGATTATGTCCGGCGGATTTGAAGGGTGTAGAACAGGCCAGAGCGCGGTGGTAGTGGTATATCGCATCGAATATGTCCCCGACTTCGACAGAGATGACGGCGAGTTGGTTGAATGGATTTCCTACGAAACGCAAGGTACACGAGATGACGTCAGATGAAGGAGGAAGTACCCACGCAAGCAAGCAAGGCAAGAACAGATGCTTACCGTTATCCGGCATGAATCCCTTTGCGACCATATAATACTGTTTCGCTCTCCGGAAACGCTCTTCGTTATCCTTCAACCTCCCCGCCGCACCAAACGCCGACGGCCCGGCTTTCCCATTCCTCTTTCCTCCTCTCTTCATCTGTTCACCACCCCCACCAGTACCACCGCCGCCGCCGCCGCCATGCGCAGCCACTCGTTCAAGCCGCTTCCTCTCACGTTCAGGCCCGTACAGTTCCTTGTACCGCGATATATCGCCAAGGCAGATCAACGATTTATGCACCAACGAGAGTTTCTTGTGTGTTTCTTCCCGGGAGAGGTGCAACGTGGAGAAATCGAGTGTGATGAGGCGCTGGTCGTGCTCTCGCGGTGGTTGTTCGCTTGCGTTGTTGCCCATGGTAGTGGCGGCGGTAGCGGAGGAGGAGGAGGACGGGAAGAAACCGTCGTTTGGCTCGTCAACGTTAATGTCGCTCATCTCCAACCCTTCACCCAGCATCCCCAAGTACCCCTTCAGTTCGACACTATTCACGTGTCGTCCCAGCAAGTCGAACCGTTTCACGAGTTTCCGGATCAGGGATTGGTAGAATCCTATCTCCGAGGTAAGGAATCTCTGGAACCGTTGTAATAGTTTCCGAAGTTCCACAGGCCCCGACAGAGTTTCCCGGTCCCTCTTGTTATCACCACCATCACGGTAATAACCCGGCTCGTTCCGCCTCGCTTGTGGGTACCGCGACTCATACGCTTCTCCTCCTGAACCAGTACCAGCCGTAGCGACCGCCACTTTTTTCTCCACATCCGCGATCATGGTTCGAAAAGCGCTGATGAGCCAGTACGAAGTCGTCATCCATACCTGATCGATACTCTGCGCCAGTGGACTAGTATAGTGTTCAAACAAGAGGAGGACGAATGATGTACGTAATTGTCGCGATGTTTTCTCGATGGTGCGGTCCCACGGTACGGATTTTGGATTGGCGAGTTGTGTTTTCAAACGGGACGTCAGGGTTTCGATTTCCGAGGTTAGGTCGTGTCCCGATTGTTTGCCTGGCGGTACAACATGCTGATGATGTACGCGGTGATGGCCACTGTGTGGCTCTTTCCTCCGATTTCCGGTCCCGGTCTCCGAGGCGCGACTTTTCCCGTCATTGCGTGAACCTCCTCCGCCGCCCCCTGCTGTGGTTCTACGTATCTCATCGACCCGGCTTTGAGCACCACCTTCTACTAGTCGCGTACGGACGTACTCATCATCATCGTCATCGTCGGCGTCGTTGTTGTTGTTGCGCGTCCGCCTGGTGCCACCGCCATGGTGTCGTGATCCTGAACGAACTCGATCGGTAGAAGGTCGTTCTTCGGAAGAGACGCGGTAAGCCATAGCTCTGGTGGCCGTTTCCGCGTTTCCGTTCACGGTTGAGTAGAGATTGGAATGAACGCACAAGTTATCAGCACATGTCCGGCCGCTCTAACCAGGTCGCAAAAGGGAGCAAGGAGTCAAAGTGGGTCTCCTTTGTTTATTCAAAGAAAGAATGAACAGGAGTCAGGAAAGGGTCGTCATTCGTTCACACGATCGGAAACGAACGGTTGCAGATTTGCTTCCGCCGTATTCTTGAACGTTGTTAGTCGGTCGCATTCTCGGTTCTGTACTCGGCCCTGCCACTTCCACTTGGATGGATACATGGATAGATGCATCACTGGAGGCAGTTTGATACAACGTTTACTAAGGCTACAACTGATCCACCCTGTCCCACACCACAATCAACGCATCATCCCTCCCGGACTATTCACCCTCCTCGGCGTATTCCCGCCCGACAAGCTCAAACTATGACTCACACGATGCCTCACACTGGCCTTTCTAAACACCCCACCTGCACCGCCGCCACCCGCAGCAGACTCGGCAGCTTTCATCCGCTGTGCTTGGGCGATCAACCCGGCTATTTGTTCGTTTTTCGCTTTATTGTCTTCTGTCAGGGCGTCGCGTGTTTGTTTGAGGTGTGCGACGACGGCCGAGGCGGAGGAGAGGGTTGAGACGAGGTCTTGTTGCATTCGTGTTAGGTAAGCGGGAGGGACGAGGGATAGTTGATCTGAGGAAGACACCGAACAAGCGAGTTATTAGTTAGGGTGGTGGTGTCCTCGAAGAGGGGAGATGGAACAGAACATACCCTCGCGATACGATAACAACCGTTCTGCCCTCTCCCTATCAAACGGCGGCGAATCACCCAACATCCGTTCATCCTTTGTCCTCTGTCTTTCCGGCCTGCCCTTGGCCGCCGCCGCCGCCGCCGCGGCTTGACCTTCTTTCGTCGTTATTTTCAATGGCGGGAGGCGCGATGTATCGACCTAAACCCTCACAACAAGCAGTTGAACAGCATCAGCGCGCAAGATCCACAGGTCCGACGTAGCGCGGAGATATGCCGCAAGAGGTTTAGTAGGGGAGTGAAATGAGGAGACCTACTTCATCGAGGTTGACGGGTATACCAAGGGATATCAGCTGTTCACGCCGCGTACGTGAACGTTTCCAGTCGAGTGGTTTTAGCGGTGGCGGTGTTACCAGTTGGGTATACAATTCCCGACTATGCCGTTTCCGTGTGGAAGCACAAGCAATGATGGAGGAAAATAGATGGAGGAACGACGGGACGAGACGGGACGGGATCCTTGGTCAGCACCGAAACCCTGAGTCAAAATACAAAATTAAAGTTGAAACGCACCTAGCATCCGTCACAAGAACCTGATTCACACCTTCAACCTGCCTGACACCTTCCCTCGTCAAGTTTTCCCCACCCGCCGCTGGATCATCCCGGTGCGGGAAAATACGGTCGAGCAGTGTTGCGATTTGGTCTGTTAGGTCTGGTGGCGGGAAAGGATCGAGGGAGAGTGGTTTCTACGAGAGTGAAAGTGGGCGGAAGAACCGGAAACAAGGGATGTGGTGGAGGGTTAGTGGATGAGGTACAAGCGTGTTGTTGGACTGCGTGGTGGTAGCGAGGAAAGGATGGATGGATAGATGGATGGCTTACAAGTGGTGCAGGTCGATCAGGGTCATCCCATACATCCAACGGCTCTTCCGTAAACTCTGCTCCAAAGCCACGCACACCACCAGCACCGCCTTCCACTCCCTCACTCTCAACCGAGCCAAATCCATCGTTTTCGGCGGCATTCTGGTACGCGGATGAGGGAAACGGAGTACCGCCAGCAGCAGGTTCCATCTCGTCGAAATCCTCGAAATCCCCGAAATCTGCAAAATCGTCTGCTGCTTCTCCTTCTTCTTCTTCGTTGTTGTTGTTGCTGTTGCTGTTGTCGTTGAGGAATGCTCCGGGTGATGTGGATGTAGGTAGAGGATATGCGGAAGAGGAAGAAGCAGCTGCCGCCGGGAACGGATCATCCTCGAAATCGTCAAAGCTGTCCTCTTGCTCGTTTGGCCGATACATTGAAGGGTCATCCACGGGTGTAGGTATCGTCAGACGTGTCAGTCCTACTTGTTTATCTATTGGCGAGCTCCCGCTTGTGGGGATCGGAGGGGATATCACTGTATTCGTATCGAGAGGGACGGTAGACGGCTCTTCCGTCCGCGTATCGTTCTGCTCCGCTGACGCTGCTGGTCCTACGATATCCGTCCTGGACGACGGAACAGCCCATACATCCACATCCTCTCCCTCTTCCACATTCAACGTCGTCTCTGCTCCTACATTCACAACCGCTTCATCCCTTTCGTGCAACGACGAAGACAGACGCTCGGGAGCTCCCCATATATCCCGCTCATCGAGTTTTGGTGAGTGGCCGGGTGATGCGTCGTCCCCCCATGCGGCAGCTGCGATGTCGTCCATGCTATTTGGTGGTGGGTGGTGCTTGTCAGCCAGGAGAGTAATACATAGTTGGTTTGGATAGAAATGGGTTATGATGTGTGCTCCTCCTGAATGCGAATGCGCGCTTCGTTCAAGCGCGCGCTGATGATGAATCGATTCAAAGGTAAGGTAGGGTAAGGTAAGGTAAGGGTAATGAATGACCTTCTTCCGTAGGGTGTATATCCTTATTGATTCAGGGTATTCTTATTCAACTACCACTCAGCAAAAATGGGCAAGTCATCATGCATCCTCTAGCATACCCTTTACGTCTGAGCTGATCATACGTCCCATCCTTCCCACTATTCGCAGCATTCTCATTCGGAAACACCAATAACAACACTGCTGGCGGTAACACGGCTGGAACCACAAGCAACTTGTTTGGCGCTCCTGCAGGTAAGTGCACCTCCTTCGTAACCCAGTCGGATGAGCACCGGAAGCTGATACCTTGCCTCGAATATCCAGCCGCACCTGGTGGTTAGTTCCAAACTTCTAGCATCAACCCGTCAAACCCTCTTCGCTGACCCCTCTCTTTTCGTCTCTCTTCATGTCTCCTCAACCATTTAGCACCAGCTCCGGCAGCATTCTCATTTGGCAACCCATCAACCACTTCCGCACCCGCATCAGGCTCAACAACTCCTCAAAGCAAGCCTCCCGCACCGGCATTCGGCGCCGCAGGCGGAGGATTCAGCTTTGGCGCTCCTGCCCAAACCGGATCAACTACCAACACGACGACGACAACGAGCTTGTTTGGCGCTCAACCGGCGGCTGCTAGTGGTACCATACAGCCAGCACCTGCTGCAGCCAGCGGAGGATTTGGCGGGTTCTCAGGGTTCGGAGCGGCAAAGCCTGCGACGACGACAACCACGAGTCTTCCTGCTTCGGGAACCACCACGCCGAGCGGAACAGCGCCGACATCTACTTTCGGAGGATTTGGAGGCGGGTTCGGAGGTGGTAGTGGAGGGGGATTCGGCGCGCCGCCTGCTGCTTCTCAGTCTTCTCAACCGCCTGCGGCTGCGTCGAGCGGAGGATTCTCGTTCGGAGCCCCTGCAGCTGCGACTACCACGACTGCGAACGCAAACGCAAGTGCTGCTCCTACGGGAGGCCTGTTCGGCGGTGGCTTCGGAACAACAACAACTCCTGCATCAACCTCTTCTACCAACGCAAACCCAACTACCGGCGGAACAGGACAAGGAACCGGATCAACCGCACCTGCACCTGCGCCATTCAGCTTGTTCGGAGCGAAACCCGCTACATCCACAGCTGCGACTACAGCTCCCAGTTTGTTCGGTCAACCTGCTGCTCCCGGCTCAACCACACCAGCGGGTAGCGGAACCACTACTCCTTCTGGTGGATTGTTTGGCTCTACCACTCAGCCAAGCCAGGCAGGTGGGGATAAACCAGCGCCGTCTACGACACTGAATCTGTTCGGGTCTTCTGCTCCTGCTGCGTGAGTGCGCGGATCAGTTATTACATGAAAAATATGCTGGAAAAAGGACGGAATGAACGCTGATGATTGTTTCGTTTGGTGTTTAGTTCGAAGCCCGCTACTAGCTTGTTCGGAGCGAACCCTTCCTCGACTACAAGCTCGTAAGTGACAAACGTTTCCTCCATCCAGGCATCTCAGCGCAACTGCAACTAAAACATTCCGACATATCTCCACATGCGCACATTACAGGACGCCTGCTGCTCCGACAGCCATGCCTAGTCTCTTCGGAAACAAGCCTGCTGAACCTGCTCCTACTGCCGGTGCAGAAGGTAGCTCTACGCCGAAAACTGCTCCTACGTCCGGGATGTTCAGTTTTGCCAAGCCGGCGGAAACCTCTGCAGCGCCTCCGTGAGTTTCACATCTTATGTGCCGAACAAAAATCGAAACCAGGGTATTGATCGTGCCGCTCTTGTTTCCTATGTTCCGATAGAGCTACCGCCAGTTTGACCCCGCAAGCTGCGCCGTCGTCTGGCGGAGGGTTGTTTAGCTTTGCAAAGCCCGCGGAAGGGCAGTCCGCTGCGCCATCTACTGGATCGTAAGTTAATCTCCCTATCTCATATCGCTAGAAGACGGTAGAGCTGACGCTACTTTTTACACGTTGCGACAGCACTCCCGCTCCATCGACTCCCAAGACGCAACCGCCCGCCGCTGCTGGTGGTCTGTTTGCCGGATTCGGAGTGCCCAAGCCTGCTGAGGCAGCCAAGGACACAGCGACCGCCGCGGGATCATCGACGCCGAAAGAAGCGCCAAAGGCAGGTGGTAGTTTGTTCTCCTTGTCTTCCGCCACCACGGGTACTGCTCCTCCCGCGACCGATGATGCGGCCAAAAAGGCAGACGCTCCGACAGCGCCTAAACCTGCTTCAGCATCCCTCTTTGGAACCTTTGGAGCTCCTGCCAAGCCAACGGGGACAGCTCCCGCCGTTCCGTCGTTGCTGGGCACAACTTCCTCCACGCCAGCTGCTACTACGACCACCGCGCCCTCTGCCCCTGCCCCTGCCGCTGCAGCGAAAATCAATGCTGCTCCAGAACCTGCGCCTTCGATCGTCAAGGGAAAGACATTCAACGAGATTGTCGAACGGTTCGAGGCAGAGTTGGAGGATCAGGTGACTAGGTTTAAAGACCAAGCTGCAGAAGTTCGGGAGTGGGATATGATCTTGATTGAAAACTCGCAAAACGTGAGTCGGTCTTGCCCCTCAGGTATATGCTTGGATTGACATTCGCCTTGCGTTATTCTAGATTGCCCGTCTATATGATCAGACACAGCGTGCAGAAGTCGAACGTCGCAACATCCGTGCAGCGCTTGATGCGATTGCAGCAAGACAGGACAATTTATTAGCGCAGGTGGATGAGTACGAGTCGGTAGCCAATGAAGTTGTCGAAGGGATCGCCAATAATCGAAACATTGAAGGTGGAGCCAGCAGGCCCGCGGATCTGCAGAGACAAGACGCGTAAGTTTCACCGTGGAGATCGCTCGACGAATACCGTTTGTTGAAATTCCTTTTCTTTATCAGTGCAAGACTGGCAGTTCGGCTGAATGACCAGATGCAAGACCTGGGAGGTAGCTTGAGCGCCATGATCGCCGAGATGAACAAGTTGACGGGCAACGCCAGCGGAAGTCTTACCTTTGGCACAGAAGAGGACGGCGCAGCAGGCCCGCAAGACTCGCTATCACAGATCACGGCTATCCTCAACGCTCATGTTTCGAGCCTGGAATGGATCAATAGTAACACTGAAACTATCGAATCCAAGGTCAGCGTGCTGGAGAAACAGATGCAGGATAACCAAAGTGCGTCGAACGGGCTTGGCGCTTCGGCGTTGGGTAGATCGGGTGTCCGTCGTCAGGGCAACACCCTTCTCGGAGCTTCTAGATATAGATAGAAAATTACCGTGAAGAGTTTTAACGGCTTGTACTGTCTGAACATTTAGATGGCTTGACGAGAGCAGCATGTATGCATATCGAGATAGTCGCAGCATATCTGACTAGACTTGGTGAGGCTAAAAGTGTGGTTTGCATACCAAATACAACGTGTCGGTTTACCAGCAGCGATCAAGGTTTATGAAGAAACTACGATGCAATCTCCGGCAACTAGAAGAAGCATATTATGTCGGCTTTATAGGGAGGCGAAGACGGAATAAAGACAATAATGCGGAAATTGCTGAAGCGATGCTCGGCGCAAGCCGCAAAGCCTTGAGGAAGATATCTTTCAAGCTTCAGGTCACTAGGGAACGCAGTTCCGCTTGGCAGCATGCGAACATCTGCAGTCATTTATCAGCATTAGCTCAACTCGATCTTATCACTTTGCTTGAAGTAAAACGTACCGAACATGAACATTGACTGTCAGGGTTCCCAAAGGTCTTCAGCATTGCGCTTCGCACCAACCTGATGGAGATTGCAACAAGCGACTTACTATTACAGTCATCACACTGCATAAAGGTCGCTCTTGTAATACGTTTCCCGCAAACAGCGCATTTGATCTTGTCCGACGGTGTACTCGAGGATAACAGCATATTGAACCCCTTGACGACTGTTTGTCAGAAAGCGCGCTCCCATCAGTTTCCTTTCTGTTAAACAGATTTCGGTAGAAACGGGCAACATACAAGCAGATTGCTTCTTTGCCTTTACGGCTTCAACCTTTCTCAGCGCTTTCTGATTGACGATAGTGAATCGATGAACGCCATCTGCGGATGTTGCGACTTTTGTCGGGCTGGGAAGAACAGTGGCGGGTGTTGGAGCTGTGTGTTCAGAGGGTCCCGAATCGCTACGAGGAGCGCTCGTTTCGTGCCCACTGGTATTCGCATTATGTTCACTGGATTCGGGAACGTTTCCGAGTGCTTCATGATATACGCCAAGAGCAGCTCCACGAGTTGCTGGAGCTAAGGGACTAGGGTCGTGTCCAACCACTCCTGCAGGAATTCTCGACTCGGCGGTTGGCAAAGGTCGAATCGTCACCACGGAGGATGTATCGATTGCAAGTTCGTCTAGCGGCATGCGTTGACCTAAAGGATATTCTCCAGGCAAATGTCTCGATGCTATCAAACCCGAAAAGCATCAGAACCGCCCTCAGTGGGCGCGGTGAAGGGAAACCAGCCAACTCACGCTCAACAACAACGACAGGCAGAGGTCCACTCTGAAACAACTCCATTACACTCTGTTTCTGCTCCTTTGGTTCCTCCCATCTCGCCGTTCGCCAACTCGTTACTTGTCTCGAAGCGTGTTCCCGTCCGGCAGATCCTTGAAGCATCTGCACCACCTCGTCCTCTTCCGGGTCATCATCCAGCAACTCTTCCGTTACATGCTGAGGTGCGTCAGAATGACGGATATTGTTGGTAGCGCTCTGCACCGTCGTAGTCGGCTCTTTACTGAACAAGTTTCGAAGATGGTGAGGTATCTTGACGGGTGTTGTTATAATCTTGATACTCCCGATATGCTCGTCCTTGCCAACCGGCAACCTGCTAGTGATCTCCACTTCAATGCGCTTGAGTCGATCCAACACCTCCTTCATCGATGGCCGGTCTTGGGGTTTACTAGCTGTACAATGTATCGCCAGGTTGATCCAGTCGGTTGGGCAGCCCTTGTTGGCTCTTTCGCGGACTTCATCTTCCTCGAGGGTGAAGAACGGAGGGAATCGCTGCAAAGTATCACAAGGCGTGGTGGTTAGCTGGAAACCATGAACATGGGGACAAGCTGGTTGGGGGCTTACCGTGAACGCATTTCCAGCATCAACCAACGTTCGACTAATAATCTCCGCAAACTAGCAGCCAAACAAAAACACGTCTCAGCGAACCCATCCTCCTCTCGCCAATCACATCACAACGATTGCCAGAATCAACACTTGCAATCACACCCAACGAAAAAACATCGGTCCGTTCATCGAAATCAAACCCCAACAGAATCTCGGGAGACATGTATCCCTGCACGCGGTGTATCCCAAACAAGTAAAGTCAGAACATGACAGGCGATGACGACGGACAAGGTCAGGGCTTCGGACAATAATCACATCGGTGCCGCAATATGACATTCGTTTCATCTCGGCCTCATCCCGTGCCGCGATCTAGCAGAAATATCCACAAAAACAAAACGGTATTCAGCAATGTGACCGCTAATAAAGGGAGGTAATGCTGTACGGGATCTCATCGATCATCGATCGTGGCGGAGTGATGGTGGTGGTGATGGCGGGAGAAACGCAGAAAAAGACGACGACCTACTCGAGCAAATCCGAAATCGGTAATCTTGATCCTTTCGTTCCCCGTGATTAGCAGGTTCTCGCCTTTAAGATCTCTATGGATACACTTTATCACCCCGCGTGACGTTCACCCAAGAGCAAAGCAAACAAAACAGTCGGTTAGTTAGTTGAACGGTGACATGTGTGAGGTGAGATCGTCGCATTCGGTGCCACTGACTGCCTGGAGCATTCCTTACTCCGTGACGGTATCTCCAACATCAGTAATCGTCTTCTTCTTCTTCTCCTCCTTCTTCTTCACGGTAAGGAATAACCAACCAACCAACCAACCACAACCAACCAACCAAGGACCCACCTTTCTCGCATGCAAATACGCCAAAGCACGTGCTATATCAATCGCAAAGCTGATCCGAAGTCTCCATGGGAACAACGGACGGTTGGGTAGGTCTTGGATGTACGCTCGGAGGTTTCCACCGGGGATGTATTCCGAGACGATCTGTGTAGTGGAGCAGAAAGATGAGGGGGGTGGAGCGGAGAAGGCAGAGCAGAAGAGCGAGAAAATAGAAAGGAGGAGGAGGGAGGAAGGAAAGACGATGATGATGATGATGTAGTATCAGCCAACCAACCTTACGACCGGGGAAAAGCAAACCTGGAGCCAGGATAGATGGGTATATACGAACAAACGTCCGTCCATCCGGCGGTGGCGCATGACACAGTCCGATATACAGCACGATATTAGGGTGTCGAGATTCGCGCATGATGGAGTGTTCTCGTAGAAAGTATTTGCGGCTGGTTGGTTGAGTTGTGGTTCGCAGGTTAGCGAGCGAGCTCAATGACAGGCAAAGGCAAAGGATTCGATGGGATCACAGGAGGTACTAGGGAAGGGGTGCAGTGGAGGGAGGAAGGGGTGCGGACAGCAGGTGGCTTACACGTCGTATTCGTTTGACGGAAGGATCTCTTTCAATGCGATATCAATTCCGAGGTACGTTCCTATCCCAGCGCACGACAAAAGGAACAAACGTCAAGCTTCAGCTAGGCAGGCGGGCAGGCAAACAACGACGCAACACGGCGGGATAGGTACAGGTTCCAAGAGGCAGAAGAAGGGGTTCACGCAACGACGTGACGACGTGACGTTACCTTTATACACGCATCCAAAACTACCAGAACCCAAAGTTTCTCCCCACTCGATATCCTCGAACGGGATACAATCAAATTCGATGAACCCTCCTCCTCCTCCTCCTCGTGCGCCTGCTGCTGCTGTGCCTCGGACGTGGTTGGCATCTTGCGGGGAACTGGTGCTAGGTTTTTGCTTATCGTTCGTTTCTGACATTGCTGTAAGTAGTGGGATCGTGTAAGGAGGAGGTTGAAGGTGGGAGGATTGGTGGTGGTGGTGCTGCTGCTGCTGCTTGACGGCGGCGGCGGTTGAGAGTATGGTAATGGCGTACTACGTCCTTCCAGCTTCCAACCAGAGAAGAAGGCAGTCCAGTATCGATGATAGCTGACAATGTGGTAAATGAATCGCAGAGTTTGGGGTGCTTTACGCTCAGCAGCGGGTTCTGAAACAAAGACAGTGAAGCCAACAAGAAGGGAAGGGAGACACGAGAAGGAAGAAAGAGATAAAGTGTTCGTTTGTGAATGGTCAAGGGGTCAAGGAGGAAAGGGGCATCATATCCCGATCAACTATTCATAAATATCGGTTTACACGCTAATAAGAACAATAATAAGATTCCCGGCAGCCTGAGCCAGCTGATTCCCATCGGACAGGGAAGATACTTGAATTGTGATGGAAACCCGCCGCTTCTCTTGTTGATCCACGCACCAACCTGAAACGCCAACCCTACCACTGAACTCGCAAAAAGGTGGAGGCACCGATCGAGGAGGATCGTCTATTATCTATTTTATGGTATCCGCCTTAGACTTCTCCTATCACCTTATCTCGACTAGCTTTATCCACGTCAAGCAACACACTCCGCCCGGCCACTCTTTTCGATCCTTGAGATGCCTACCTAGTCTAGTCCCTTCAGCTCAGTCCGGCCGAGTCAGTCACGCCTTTGCCAAGTCCAAGAATGATACGGCACCTGTATCGTCGGATACGGTGTGGATACCCTTTTCCATCTCCATCCAGTATCACAGCAACAGCAACACCGGCTCTCATCAGCTCCCGCCTTGCGTTTACGCTTACCACGAACAGGACACACATCTACCAATCCCTTGATCGGACGAGGATAAGGGGGAGGGGTTACGCGCAAGAGGCGTTGAAGACGCAGGAAGAGGAGAACGAGAATGGGAATGAGAGTAGGAATAAAGGTGCCAACCCTGCCCCTGCCCCTGTGAAAACATGGGAAAAGTTCGTCCGCAAGACATATGCACCGAGACCTAGACCGAGACTATACAACCCCACCACGACCACCACCACCTCCGGACCTGTGGATCCTGTGAACCACGCGAACAATCCGGGCTCGTCGGCGGTGGTACCTGGTGATTCTGGAGTTACAAGCAACCAACTTCCCCAGAGTGCCGGTAAACCAGTACGACGGAATCACCACCACCACCTTCCAACCACTAGTCATAGCCACCTATCTATACCTACAAATCGATCATCCACCATCTCCGACTGGCAAGAATCGACAAACCCGGACCCGCGCAACCGGAATCGGAATCGGAATCGTAACCGACCCGCATCAGACACCACTTTTACGGTTCCAGATTCTCTCGATTCTCACGATATCAGCGAGATCCACGACGACAACAACAACGACATCTTATTCGACCACACGCCATTCTCATATAGTCGGACACTAACCACTGATCCGTTGGACGCATACATTGATGCGCCTGATCATGAACCCGGATTCGCCGCGGGGGAATACGACCAAGTCGATGACCTCATCCTTCAACAACATCTCCACAACGACGCCGCCGCCGCCGCCGACGCCGACGCGGACGACGCGGACAACATCGAATCCTACACCCCGGCCCAAACAGACTCTATCAAACGCGGCATCAAAGACGTCAACGGCCGTGCTGCGCGCGGAACACGGGATAACCCCTTGATGGGTGATTTGGATCCGTTGGAGGTGGAGATGATGGGTGTGGATAAGCTGGCTGGCGGGGAGGAGCAGGTTGGGTTTGTCGGGTTTTTTACGGATGAGGAGTTGGAGGCGCTTATGGTTGCTGAGAGGGCGAGGGGGGGCGGGAGTGGGAGCGGGGAGGTTATGCTTGATAGTGTGGCGGTAGAGAAGGGCAAGGGGTTGTCGTCGTCCGTGTTAAAGAGGACACCTAGAGCAAAGTCTCGACCTGCATCAAATACGAACCCCCACCCTACCGCTCTACCACCACCATCCTCCACCTTCCAACCAACCAGATACCCGACCCCACCACCACCCCGCGCCGCCGCTCTATCCCTATCGTCCACAGAAACCGGCGCTCGATACGGAACAGACTCCACCGGCACCCCCACGCCATCCCGCTTCCAATGGTGGGCACGAGCGACGTCCCGCCATCCTGAATCCCTGGCCGAGGCGAAAAGCGTAATGGTGATGCGCAAGTCGGTCGGGGTGTGTAGGTTGATGAGTGGGGAGAGGTGGTTCAGGCCAGTAAAGGCGTATACGGAGCAGTAAGTCGTTTGCCTCCTGGCCCTTTTTCCTTTCCCCAGATGTAACTCTCAGGAGTGTCGTTCTTTGGTCTGACGGGCGGGGCTTCGGTTTCCGTTTTTTTTTTCGTGTCACGCGCGACAGTTTTATCCCCCTCATCGAAGCAGAACAAGCACACGAGGAAAAAGTCATTCGAGAGCGACTGGCGAATAACGGGGTGGAGAAACTCGTGGTGGAGGGGTACTGCTTGAATGAGCTTTCGGCGCGGAGGGAGATGGGGACGCAGGTTGGACGACCGACGTATACGTTTTCGTTTGGTGGTGGTGGTCGGGCTTCTGCGGCGGCTGGTGGTGGTGGTGGTAGTGGTGGATCACGTAGATTCGCTTGGAATCGGTTCAAGTAAGTCCCCCTCCCCTTTCCCCTCCCCTCCCACTTGCCGCCACCTCCCACCGCCGAATCGCCTTTCTGATTCGATTCGTTGGTTCGGTGGATACGAAACAAACAGCCCGGGCACGTGTATCATTATTTCACCGTCTGGGGAAAAGGCGGACCCGGTCAAGAAGAACCAAAGTAGAGGTGGCAAGGGGAGTAATTCGTATAATACTGGTTCTGTGGTCAGCAAGACGTACGGCAGTGTAAAAGTATCGTTTGATGAGCCGCTTAATCCGGCGGAATTGTCACATACTTGGCGGTACGTACGTTCTTACATTTACTCTGAAAGGAGGAGCCGTGATATGCCGACGCCCTGCTTGATTGCCTGACTGACTCAACCCCTGTATCGCCTTGGATCCCCCAGACTGGATATCTGGACAAGTGATATCGTCATGCGAAGAGCAAAAGAAGCCTTGGCGGCTCTGCATTACGACCCGATCGCCATCGACCGACACGGAGTCCCTAATCCGAAACTGGAACCGCTGCTGACCGTTGCTCAAGCCAAAGCCGAGGCTGCTGTCGATCAAGAATTGGACGGAGGACAAACCACACCAAAAAAGCCCACGATGAACCAGTTTATCCTACCCGGTACCGCGCTCAGGCGTGTCCTGCTCGACGACTTTATGCCACGCGATCCCTCGGCTCCTCGTCCAGCTCAATTGAACGGTCCTGGCTTTTTCGCCGATAATGAGCTGATTCAAAGCTGGTGCCGGAGACAGTTGGTGAAAGGACGGGAGCCGGTTGAAGTGGAGGGAGATCCCGAGTTGACTTTGAATACCAGTCAGAGACGAGCGATTGCAATGATGTTGAGTAGTGATATTTCGTTGATTCAAGGTGTATGTGCACGTTTACAGTCGTGTAGACATCATGACTGATATCCTCTTTCGTCTTTGCTTTCAGCCACCTGGTACTGTACGTCGAGTGCTCTGCTCTATTAGCCACTTTAATTGCTGACCTCTACACATATTTCCTCAGGGTAAAACCAGGACGATCATAGAAATGCTGCGTCTGCTAAAGGTAAGCTTGACGTATTATTGACCGATGATCTTCCACAAGTGCTGACTGGTCGCCTTTTTCCAATCCAGGTTCATTGGGAGGTTCCGCATCCAATCCTCGTGAGCGCGTACACGAATAACGCAGTCGATAACCTTGCCGAGGGCATGAGCAAGCGAGGTCTCAAAGTACTAAGATACGGTTCACGATCACGTATACGAGAGGACCTGAAGGAATTGACGCTCGACTGGTACCTTGAGCGACACCCTGACAACAAGGAACTGCAAAGGCTGAAGGGCTTGACTTACAATCTCCCCAAAGGTATGTGACGTAAAGGGCTAAGCGGTACATGTGGCTTTTCGTCTTAATCTGCCTCTTGGACCGCTTCGTAGACGACGTTCGTCGAGCAGTGTATCGAAGCCGCCTATTCGGGTTGGAACGAAGAATGGTGACTGATATTCTGCTGAGCGTGGACGTGGTGAGCGCGTTTCATCGTTGATAACGGTCATCTAGCTCTGCTAAGTCTCAACAAACGCTTAGGTTTGCGCTACGTGTATATCGTCCCGCGGGCGACTCTTGGAGGTAAGACAAACTCTGGCCAGTCATGCACAGCGCGTTTAGCTGATGGGGTACGCCGGCTTTCTTCTCTTCTCAGGTCGTCGACTTTCCTGTCGTCTTTATAGATGAGGCGAGTATGGCTACAGAACCAAATGCGGTGATACCGTTGACCAAGGGTGTAAGTTGCCGTCATGACATCCGATCTGCCCTCTGCTCACTCGTCCATCTAGTGTCAACATGCAGCACTCATTGGAGACCACAAACAGCTGCCCCCGCTAGTCATCAGTGCAAAGGCAGCGGCAGGTAAACTGCAGACCAGTCTGTTTGAAAGATTGATCACCAGCGGTAGTACGTTGCTGTCGTATTGATAACCCTTTGCTCCGACTGTGTCTTACCAATCTTTCGTTAGAAATCCCGTCCATCATGCTCGACACGCAGTATCGAATGCACCCTGACATCTCGGCTTTCCCGAGCAAAGCGTTTTATGGGTCAAAGCTCAAGGATGGCACTATGGATAATGGAGGGAACGTTTTGGCCGGCCTCGAACCACCGCAGGGTTCCGTCTTTAGGAATGACGCGACTGGTCAACAGCGCACCGTGACATTCATACATCACACCAAGCCAGACTTTGCTCGGGCGAAGAGTATAGTGAATGAAGGAGAAGCGGCGATCATTTATCAGGTAGTGTTGCAACTCTTGAAAGAAAATCCGGTAATTACCTTTGCTCACAAAAGTTATCAACCAAGAGCTGATGTGAACTCGTCACAAATGTAGAAATTGATGGGTAGCGATATCGGAATCATTGCCCCATATGCGGGGCAGATTTCACGCATCCAAAACGAAATTCGACACAACACATGGCGCAGACGTCAGTCGGTCAACTATCTTGGCGAACAGAGATCATGGGAGTTGGATAATATCGAGGTACACACGGTGGATGGATTCGAGGGGCGCGAAAAACAAGTAATCTTGTTCTCCACGACACGTTCGAACGAAGGCAACTGGATTGGATTCTTGGACGATTGGAGACGGATGAACGTTGGTTTGACTAGGGCCAAGTCGGTGCGTAATGGTACTCAAAGACAGCCGGGCATCAGAACCTGATAGTTTTCTTTTCTTTTCTGATAGGGCCTCATCATTGTCGGAAATAGCCATACCCTGGAGAACGCTAGAAGCAATTTCACAACCGATCCAGAGGCCACGGCTGGAACCGTGTATTGGCGACAGTTGATACGTGATCTACGCGAGGCCAACGCGATCGAACCGCACGACTTCGAAAGCGCGGTTCCAACAAGCCCGCAGGAGGACGAGGAGATTTCCGGGACCAACATACGTGAGGAGGAGCAAGAGGAGCAAACGGTCGAGCCAGAGGGCGCAACCGCCAGTCAAAAGGTGTGACAACCGTCACCATTATTTCAGCATACAGCATAGCATTCACACTTCAACATGTACTTCCAAGCATTTTTCACCGTTGTATATAGCATAGACGACACAATCACCGCAAAGATCCACATGTATAGTGTATAGCGTTCATTTGCCGGCGAAATTGCTCTGTCAGGATTGCCCCCTCAGACAGTCTAGTTTACAGAATCTCTACCTCTCTGGTCTCCACCGTACAGTTCGAGCGAAGATTCCTCCAATGTAATGGGTGGCGCATGGGGTGCAAACTTATCAGTACTCGCTGGACGTTATCCCCCCGTCCTTTATGAATTCATGTTCGTATATGCGTGTATGTCGACGATAGATATGGCTACAGTGTGTGCGTGTGTCCTACGGAATTACATTAGAGAAAGCTGATAGTTGTGGAGTGCAAATCGTAGTCACATGAAGAGAATGGAAGCGGTACAACGCAAAGATATGCACGAGAAAGGTCCATGACATTATAAGCTTCTTTTCGAGTGGGTGTATTATTTGTCCGCATTGCCTGCAGACAAAGAGGTAAATTGGTTGAGTCGTTGGAAAAATCGTACGCTTCGTCTTCGTTTGGGCACCGTAAGATGATCTGCTGTATCGGTTGAGGCGGTTGAGGCGGCATCCTCTACGTCCGAAGTGTTGGTGGATGCGCTCTCGTTGGGAAAACTTGCCGTCGATTTTGGCACATGCTCGAGCTTCTCCTCTTTATCTGAAGGTGAAGGGATAGTGCAGAACACAGGCGGCGTGGTAACCTTGTCGAATGCCTGTGGGAAATCCAACGTGACTGGCTCGAGTGTCCGCTTCAATGAGCCAGTCGGAGAACCAGGAACAGATGGCAACGCGGGCTTGACATCAACCGGAATCGGCGAAAAGGTCAGTGCGTTGCTTGGCAGACCTTTCGTGTGATCGACAGAGTTCCTCCGACTTCCGCCGAAAACGGCTTCTGAGCTGAAGATACCGGATCGCGAACGTTTCTGACTCGCAAAGGACATTGTGCGGGATAACAGACCCGGTCTTGCCAAACCCGAAGCTGATGACAAAGCGTTGGTCAACCCCGCGCCTAGGGCAAAGACGTCGATGGTGGTGTATTCGCCTGCGTGGGATGGTGTAGTCGCACCGGATGCTCCGCTTTCCAATGCGCCACCTCGGCTTGCTTCATGATCGGTTTCGCTTCCAGACAGCATCGCAACATTGTGGACCGGACTGACGGGTACCGAGTTCGCCCTGTTGTGCCTTGGCTTCCACATACTGGTCAAATTTTGCATGGAACGCCTCCGCATCACCTCGCTTTGACTTCGAGCCCGATCGTCAAGCTGATCGGATTGCATAGCTTGTTGATGCGCTGTCCTGATGGCCAGAGTTCGTGTATGTTCATCGCTGAGAGTGCGATCATTTCGCTCAGGCGACGGCAATACATGCGAGAATGATACGGCGTTGTCGATCGCACTGTCCGCGCCAGAGTACAAGTTGCCTTCCATGGATCCGGTAGATAAACGGTTCTTTGGCTTGTGCCCGTCTTGAGAAGAGATGGAGAACCCTCTTTTGAAGCTACTGGCCATGTTGTTGCCATATCCCGACATGGCTCTACTGATCGAATTGGTGACAGTAGCAGTACTAGCCACTGTTTCGGTGCTTGCTGAGCTCCTGACGTCCACATAACTACGTCGGCGTCGGACAAGATTTGAATCCTTCATGGACAATCGATTTCGAAGAGTTCCTGGAGCGGAAGTGGTAGTAGGAGACTGGACACCGAATACGTCATTGGCCATTTGCCTCCCCGCAGCCCGAGCGATGTTGCATTCGTCACAGACCACATCCTGCAGATTTGAATCGATGGAAAGTCGATACAAGGGAGAAGCTCGTCTCATTAGAATTCTCGAAGGAGTGCGATGAGGAAATCCTTCTCGCCTCATGGGAGACATGGGAATCGCAGGCGAGCGAGGAGAGTCAGGAGCTCTGTCCCCCGTGTCGTCGTGATCATCAGAGCCGAAAGAGTTGCTTCCGTGTAGGCCAAAGTCGGTTACGGCTAACGAGTATCGCTTGGGCGAAACACCAGATACCGGAAGCGCCTCTCCAGGCTGGAATGTTGACTCGCGACGTGATCTGACAGCACCGTAAGCCACACTGCAAGGTAGATCGAATGGCGAGATGGTGGAATTGTCCCTAGCCTCACAGAGAGCAGTCGCCCAGACGCTTTTCTCCTCAGCGCAGGCGGCAGCTAGCTCGATGTGGTGATCCCTGAATGAGAGTCGGATAGAATGTGGCAAGAAACCTGAAGAAAGAAACAAGTCAAAGTCAGTGCTGTCACAGTCTCAATGACGACTAGATTTGCGTACCTTCGGTAACGTCGACCATTTCAAACATTTGTAAAGGAAGATAGTGTTTAATTTCGTAATGTTCCGCCTTTTTCACTTTTGCCAGAACCAGAAACCCGTAGTAGAGGAAGGCACCCATGTATCGGACCTTGACCGTAGATTGCAAAGGTGCGGTGGTCGGATGATGATATAGAACATCGAGGGCGCTGGATAATACGCAAGGTCCAAGACTGGAGAGTAGGTTGCGAGTAACGATCTGTGTCCGACGTGATCTCATCAGCTATATCCCGCGAAAGACACGAGATTCCAGGAAAGACTTACGGGATGATATTCTAGCCGTCGAGCGATGATTGCTGTTCTCGCCAGGACCATGCTTCTGCGATTCGCGATATTCGCCCTGGAAGCCGAGTTCTGCATCACAGACATGGCCCTTTCGACATCAACGCCGACATCGAGTGCTGATTGATAAGTGAAACATCCTTCTTGTGATGGCGATGGAGGTGCGGCGGTGTTCATAAGAGCAGACAAGACAAGTGGATACCGACAGATTCTCTGTACCGGAAGTATCAACAAATCGCGAAGCATTAGCCGAGAAGGCACCGAAGACACGGTGGGTGGCGGCATCGAAGATGGCTGGAAATTTGGGTTGTCTTCCGCAAGCACCTGGTGCAACGGTGTATTGCTTCTCGTCGCTATCACGATACGGCATCGTTTTTCGAAAGCTGCCCATTCGGGCCGGTGCTGCAAGTCTCGAATGATGTTGTTTGCGGCGGCAGCGCCCGAGCAGTATTTGTCATACATGTCGAATCCAGAAGCCTGAAAGTAAACAGGTTAATCAGCAGACGTCATTCCAGTGACTGCAGAGAAGGAACCTACATCTTCCACAAAGACGGCCGCTATCTTCCTAGCTATCCGTTCGACTCGCACGCTTTCCTCCATGCCGGGTATAGTCGTCAAATTCGTACCAAATCCTTCTTCCTTGAGGACGTCGACCATTCGATTTATCAGTTGCTCATGAAAATAGAGCATTTCCTTTAGATTTCGCCCAATTGCAGTGTGTGCCGAAGGTGAAACGATCGACAGCGCCGCAAGCTGAGGAAGATAAATGTGTACGAGATCCCGAAGATGATCGGTATAGGCCATTTCCGTTTCGATCAACTCGACCAGAATATATTTCCGTTTATCGACCCTGCTTTTGCTTGTTTCTAGTTGTGTCTCCAATGCCAGTGATAATTGTTCGCTAATGTCCTGCTGTCCGTGCTGCACCACCTGAATGCCTCCATCGGTGTCCTTTTCTTTCCCGTTTTTCGTACTGCGAGACAGGCTTGTCGAGGCGGAAGATAACAGGAATTCGGCAGTGCACGCTCCCGAAGATGTTTCTGTCATCGAGGGCATAGACATCCCTTGGTCGACAAACCCACTCCTCTCCAGATCCGGCGACATTTGCATTGGGGAATGAGTCTCCCCGGAATGCTCTGTATGCGGACGACCGGTAGTGTCGATCTGCAGGGCAGGATAGTCGATCTCCCGGGGGTCTATCGGAGCATAAACTTTTTTGTCGATCTCCTCTGTCAAGCCGAGTGAACCAGGAAGCAGAGTTTTACTGCTGAAGAAGTCGTTCACCGCCGGATGTGACCGTTGACTAGGTGCCGGTGACACCAAGGGCACACCTGCTGCAATGGTGGAGACCGATTGCAACGTAAACATGGCATCCGACGTGTTTGTCCACGGATAAGGTTGGTCATCCGAGACCTGCAATATGAGTGCCGCACCTGAAAGGACTTTGATATCAGTTCTGAAAAGTTTGTAAGAAGTACCAAATTACCTACCTGGAGACTGATCCGCGACTCGGATGACGTTGACCGGAGAGCCAATACGATCATCTATCCCTCCCAACGCATCGTATTGCGACTTGGCTGTAAGTTCAAATGTAGATTTACTCGCCGGATTGACAGCCGGGAGGGCACCTGGCGGAAGCCAGCCGGAAGAGATGCCAATGTCAAGTGGTGCCGAGGCGCGAGTCGCTTGATCAACGCTTCGTCTTCGACCAACGGCTGACGAGTCGTTCGATGCAACTGCAGTGTTTTGCTCCAATGTCAATGCGCGCTTCCGTCGTGGCGTCGGCGTGAAAGGGGTTTCCTCCGATATAGGAGAAGGCTCCGAATGTTGACTTGGTGGATCCGAATGCGATAACACCTGACTTTGTAGAGGTTGCGCGAAATGTGCCGAGTGCGACAGCGGCGGCCCGTGATGTCGTGTTAGAGAATGAGACATGGAAGACCTTCTATGGGATAACGAGTTGTCGGATTCGAAACCGTGATACGATCTGCGCCTATCGCGTGATTGATTTGCTGCAAAATTCAAAGCGTCGGAGCTGTTGAGCGGCAACAGCCCATTCTGTGGGTCCTGAAGGTACGCTTCGCGCTCCTTTCCTTTATAGCTGGATGGCGGTTGTGTTGACGTCCCGCTTGACCTGCGTCTCGAGCTCGTCACAGGATATGCCGAAAAGAGGGGAAGCCCCAGTGTAGGCGGAAGAGGGGGCAGACTTCGTCTGGATGGTCCACCACTAGTTTCCGCCGTTGGACTTGAGCTGCAAGATCTGTTAGGCACGGAAGTTGCAGCGAATGCAGGCGCTGAGAGCGCATACGGTGGGATATGCGGAAGTGGCTTGTACCGATGTGTGTTCACACCATGCGTGTGAGTGACTGAGGATGACGGAGTAGGTATTACGATTTCCAATTTGGGCGGAATGACGGTATCCGCCGGCTCGGCGGCGTTGGATGGCGGGTTGTGCAGATATAGGTCTCGATGTTGCGGTGAATCTTGCTGATCATCGGCAAAGTTTGTCGAAGACAGACTTGCTCCGAGTTGAATACCTTCTGGTAACCCAAATTTCTGCGTCGTTGTCACCCTCCTTAATTCTGCATTATCATGACTGCTCTCCCCGACTGTATGTTGAATGGCATGTGCGAACATCCTTGATCTGACCTGAGTAGTCGCAATTACCGTGTGAAAATTTTCTTTGAGTGTTTAGAACATCGTTCCAGTGTCCGTGATTACCGAAAGAGCGTCAAATGTAAAGAGAACCCGCAAGAATACCTGTAAGAACATAGACGGGAGATATCGAATCAATTAGCTGTGAATGGGCCGTGAACCAGAATACACAAAGGCAAAAGGGGGAAGAGATCTGCCAAGCCGCCAGCGAGATTTTAGAAGCTAAACACTCCTTTGTTGATGTAGGATGCGTCATGGAAAGGTCTTGCTGCGCAACAGCGTTGAAGAGTTCGCGTAGCACAGGCCTCTTCCATCAATCAAGTGCCTCAATCCCCGCGTTATCACGTTGTCACTTGTTTGAACCTTTCCATAAGATTTCCGTCCCCGAAAGACCCAATATGGCCATCCCGCCTTTACCAGCAACGCCTGCAAAACACAACACAGCAAGAAAGGGAATGAACACTCACCTTTCTACCTTGATCCTCCCAAATGCTACTTCTGAGCCTTGTTGAACTGTTGTAGTTAACAATCCACGAATCCGACACAGAATTTCAGAAACACTTCCAATCCAGGGGCTCGGAACGAGACTGAAACGTTGGTCGAACTGAGAGAGAATTTGTGCAGTACGCAGCCCGCTATAACCGTACCCCACCAGGTCGTCCTCCGTGAATTATAATTGCTGATGATGGAGCTGATTATACCTAAGCAGGTAATAGGTCATCCTCCTGACTGAATAGATCTCATCGTTTGCAAGTATGCTGACTCCCTTTCTCGCCTCCGTACAATCGAACCATTCAAACTGCAAACTGTATCATTTCCCAATTCATAGCGCTCTCGCCATACAGCCTCGGTCGGCTGTTGGAACCGCCTCAGAGCACACACGCTAGCCATTGCGCGGTCAATAGCTTCCTTCCACTTTTGTGCCGGAATCTGAATGACCCTGCCCTGCGAACCCCCCTCCCCGTCCGAGCTCTCGGCCTCATCTACCCTGCCTCCTTGTACTCCTTGCTTGATCGATTGATGACCTCCGGAACTGATCATACATCCCCAGCTCCCGCCAAGACTGGCAACGGCTTATTATTTACTTTGAAGCTGGTCTGTGCGAGTCCCAAGTGCTGTTTTGCGTAATAATCAGTTCGTACGAATGGACTCGTTTCCAGCACTCGTCCAGCAATAGGAACAGCGGCTCATTTCCGCTGGTTACTCAGCGTTGCTTCCATGCCTGTCGAAAGCTCTCTTCATCTTCCGCACATGCCTGACAGCTGGTCAACATCAGCTTCTTCATCGGTATTCCATCGTGATGTCTTATATATCCCAGGTTCTGATACGGAAGCATCCTCATCAACAACAGAAGCATACGCACATGACAACAGGTGTCCCCTACTGCTTCCCTCCAAAATGCATGCCGTCAGGCTGGTTCATTACGGATTGGCATCAGATCAGGTCGGTCTAGTTTTATCCTTCCAAAACGGTTCATGAGCTGCGATACTAGACCTCAGACAACGAAACATCCATATGACGAGATAGTCGCGCCCATCATACTCGTTCATCTTCCTGGTGTCAGAACGTGCAGAATCGGGGTATACCAAGTATTTTCGACTGACAACTGCTCGACTGTGTTTCTGCTCGCTCCCGGTTTCTCTCGCCTCTCGGTGTCCTCTTCTCCAGTCTCCAGGATCTCCAGCTGCCCGAGCATAGCCCAAGCCGCGTCTCCGCCAGTGGGCCTAAGAAGGTAATTCCGAGAACCCCCTACCGGACAGGCCGGAAACTGTCCAAGCGAATGCTGTACATCGCAATGACCAGAGAGCGGGGGACCGACCTGACCTGTAAGGGACGAGGAGGTTGACATGTTAAATTTGGCCTCTCGTCATCTTGCTGATCTGCCAGATGAGCTGCCAGATGCTTGTTTTCCTCGCTCTCAAGGAACTGCTCGAAGAGAGGAAGCCGCAAGCCGCTGAAGCCGTGAGACTGGAAGCAGACGGGCTGAAAAGCTGACCTAATGAGAAATAGCGGAACGATAGCTCCAGCTATAGCTCCCAGGCGTGTCTTTGGGCCCGAATGGCAGCTCATCAGTCATCAGCAGTCCACTTGGCTTGTTTGTTTGGTCCTGGTCAGCGTGCTTATCGTCTTTTTCATCTCCGGAATTCAGGAGCTGCTTCAGGCAGGCCAAAGGCCAAAGAGCTCAGGGAAGCTTCAAGGAACGACTAGAGAACTTTCCGACACGAATTTCGGACGAGCTAGCGATTGGAGCGGCCGCAGCATAAGGGTTGCGCCCTGGGCTGTTGTGAGATGATGAGATAGGCTGTGTAGCGGGGTATGTGTGGCTGTTCCGGTGTACATATATGTGACGTTCTGTATCTACAAGTTGCAGCTTATGGCGATCGACCATTCGTGTACTTTATAATCAAGCAACAACAGCTTTAGTAGTTAGTAGCTGCGTAGCTGGTTTGCTGCCTGATCACGTTCTCGATTTTGTGCTCTATCGAACCATCGGTGTAAGTGTCCGCTAGATTATCGATCCTCAACGTTCCATCTCGGACGGCGCAAGCAGTGGCCGCAAGGTCTGGTAAGCATTGCAGCTGTGGGCCAGATGTATCATCGCACTATGCACTATGCACAAAACCTGCATGACAGGTGACAGGGAACTGGTTGGATGACTGCCCAGACAAACTCAACTGAAATCACACGGGCATCTCAGGGGTTCCTAAAGATTGTTCGTAAGCGATATCCTTGATCTGATGACCATGGTACGAGCTCGGTATGAACATTACAACCTACATTTCAAGTTCATTGTCAATCTGTTGAACTTCCGCAGCTGAATCTACGTAGCGAGCTTCCGTTCCGCCTTCGCTTGGGCTTGGGCTTCAACCTGACTTAGGCAATGTCGGTATCTGCATCTATCCATGATGCTTGGAGTGAGCCGCGACATCCCGCTATATGGGTGCACAATCTCGTGAAGAGACAAGACAGTTGCACGTTAACTTAGGTGGACAACGTCTCACGAGTTGCTGAAGAGAGGCGAATAGCAGAGTCTGTCTGTAAAGGGTAAATTCGTTCTCGAACATTCTTAGAAGACCTTGTCACTTCATCCATTACTCTCACCGACGTGTTTGCTTACGGGTCACTGAAACTCGAGGTCAGCCATCAGATGACAGGAAACGAAGTCGGCACATCCGCGCGGCCAGCTTACAGAGTGACGTTCACCACGCGCAGTGTAGATTGCAGACGACAACCATGCCGGACAATACAGGTTGACATGATTGATGTCGCCATTTACTCCGAACGCCGAGCGGTACGATGCGCGAGGATACGCTATTCCGAGCCAAAATCTCTTCGCTTACAATATCGTATTGCATTTTGTCAGCAGCAACGATGATATAATACTCGAAACGTTTCGAGCGGCTTGGTGGTGCTTTGGCTGCGATTGGGCGGGATGGTAGTTGGCAGGGCGGGATGCAGTTCAGAGGGGTTCAACACGATATCCAGCCTCGAGCTTGGCTCCCTGACAGACCAGCTTTGCGCTGACGAGTTGAGTGCGTAAATACATGATTGTCACGGTTGCGAATTGGAATGCCTGCGTCGTTGCATTTTCATATGTGAAATTTTCTTCTTGAATCTCGTTGACCGTCTTGAAGGCGTCGCGTCGCTTAGTTTCATGTTCTATTTCATTGCGCATTCTTGACCAGAGTTAAACTACAGCCTAGGTAACAGGACTAGACAACACCTCTCCCTCTTGTGCCGTCATTCGGAACTCACAGTCTCGCCGCGCTTCAGAGCTTCCCTTTGCTATCCATATTCAATTCCTGCCTGGCACCATCTCCACTCACGAGAATGCATGCGCCACCCATGACAACCCTGTCCTGGATGCCCTTTTCCCGCACAAACTTGACGATATTCCCATCATCTGCTCCAGGTTGAAACCAGACTGCATGCGGCCAGGTGGATGCGTCTTTCGAGAAGAGATTCTTCATCATGGTCAGACCTAGCGCTGGATTCACGATGACCGATAAAGATGTTGTTGAGAGATCGGAGAGATTGGCCTTTCGGGGAGGAGGGAGACCACAGGTACGTTACTTGCACTTCGATTCAAGCTGAAGCATACATACAGCATCACCAACAGCTTTCAGCCCTTCCACCTCTTTTGCCGTAGGATTGACAGGAACCACCGGCAACGAACGGTCTTGATACCTATGACAGGTAAATAGAAGATGCTAAGGAGGATTATGGAGTTTGTTTTCTTGGCAACGACGACGTACCATCGAAGTACCTTGTTCCCCCATTTTGAGCGATCTGTGCTTGCACCTACAACCGCAAACTTGCTCGCTTTGAGGAACGTCATCATCTGCTCCGGATAGCCGGACATCGTGGTCGAGGTTGAGTCGTAAGTCTTCAGGACACAAGCCGTAGGAATCAGTGATACTGTGTATTCCTTCATGTGTGCATTACTACTCACTGATGGGGTTTGAAAGAAAGTGCTGAGCACGGCTGAATCGAAACGGATTGCTGTCTTCTTCTTGGTCGTTGTAGCTGTCGCGTGATGATTCGAACAACGCTGTATCCGGGTATTTCGCCGTGGCGTCCACTCTTGCTCTGGTGGTTGGCTTTCCCGTCACTCGTCGCTTTCTGGGAGATCAAAGCAAGCGTTGACAGCTGATGATCGGGGGGGGCAACGGGATAGAATAGGCAGCTGACAGCTGACTAAGTGGCCAAGTATCCCAAAACCGGAAATGTCTCGCAACAATGCACCGGAACACGGAACGGCAGTATTATGGACTTGAAGAGATAGATACCGATGAATGACGTCAAATGCTGTCATTGCTGTGCCTCTTCTTTCTCGAGAAGAACCAGCTGAAGAACCCCCCTTTTTTCTGTTCTGGCTTTCCTCGGAAATTGATTTACCGCGATAAGGCATTCTGCGTTGTCCCCGAGGTGGGCTGCTGGCCGGGCTTCACCTTGTTCCAGTTCCGGGCTTTCCAACATCCACCTGCTCGTCCGGAATGACAACAAGCCCGCGACTGGATCTTCTCCGCATTTGGGCATACTGCAACTCGTCCAGTGTTGCTTCTGAGCTTGCTTCTGCTTTTGCAAGTGAACGATTGGATGAAGCAATGCGCGCTGTAGCATCGTCAGAACCTCGTGTACCCTGCAATGTTCGCGTTCACCCGCCTAGCTACCCGCCTTCAACGGCGCAACGGCACCTTCCCACTGTAGTTTAGCGAGTAGGAACAAATAAAACAGCAAACGTCTAATCGGTCCGGAACATGTCGCAGAATTAGTTTGATGGTACTTGTACATCGCTATACCCTTGAGATATCCTCATGCGCCTCGTATGCCAAACTCGAAAACATCACCTCGCTCCAAGTACAGAACTTTGGAATCCAAGCCTGCCTTTGTTACTTCCTTTTCGAAATCCGAGCGAGGTGACTGATGACCCCAAATCCGATAACCCTGTTTCAGCATTTCTCTTTCCAACCACAATCAAACATGGGATGACATGTTGACTTACCAAAAAGACGTCATAATCATCGAAATGTACCGGAATCGTCAATTTGGGTGAAATCAGCTGAACTAGCTGAATACCCTGTTTACCGTCCATAGTCTATGCGAGCGTGACATCAGTGCAGGTAAGATCGGCCTCGCTGCAGAGTGAATGAAGCATGAAGGTGTTCCACTTACAACCATGAGTAAAGGCGCATGGGGTCCTGGAACAGTGGTTCCACCAAGATGGATGAGCAAAAGATCGATGTCGGGATATCTTTGCGGGATTTCCTAAAGCAATCATGTCTTTAGTATCGGTCGCAGTGAACGTCAAGAGTCATCGCCTACCTTCAGATCGTCAACTAAGGTGGGAATATAATCGCGTTAATTACGTGAAGTAGTCCTTGACAGCTTACTTACCCATCAAGGTGTCTCCACTAATGTAAATACGGTAAGACACGTTGAATTTATCAACATCGCCACCCTCCGGACCCTTGTGATAGCCCAATTCGAGTATATGACCATTGGTCTAAACACGAAAAGAGTGCAAAATTTTACCACCGGGTGCGTGGCGCAGGTCGTCTGTTTGGCACTTACTGGTGGGATAGCATGTAGTATGGCATCATTGATAGCACCAATCACACCCGCGATATGTTTTCCTATAGACACACTCATCAAAAAACGTTCTCCGTTGACAGCGATGATAATTAACGAAACATACCTGGAGTCGCTGTGACTCTGATGCAGGGTACGCTGTCCAGTCGTCCACTGTCCGGTGATACCTGATCATTCATGACCTTCATCAGAGTAGACTCCCAAACATCCATTCCATACTGTTTGCGAGCCGATGAGTACAGTCAGTGCTGGTATGTGGCATTGCGAGTCTCTTGACACGTACAACTTTGGTGAACCCAAGCGACGCTTCTGCTAGATGCTCTTCTGCATGTTTCGTAGTAACGATCGGCAAATCTTTTCGAAGTTTCTCTTGCACAAGTTGATCAAAGTGGTCTACGAGTGGCGAGGGGATGAGGAACGCGTTTCAGAGGCAAGGTCAGCAAAAGAGTATTGAAAGACCGAGTGTATTCTGCTTTGCGACCTGATACTTGCCTGCGTGAAAGTGACTGAGGACGACGACATCGATAGGAGGCAGTTCTTCGATAGGGAAAGCTGGGTCTGTTACTCGAGTACCTGTGACACCGGGTCCTAGATGGACATGGTCACCAGCCTGCGTCGGAGGACTTGTCAGGAAGTTCCAGATAGGCTGTGCCAGAAACAAGATAGAAGACGTACATGAAGCTTTGAAAACGAATTTGTTACACCAGGTCGATTAGCGTTCATTTTCAAGCGGGCTCGGAGACGTCGGAAACCTACAAAGTTGGGATCGGTCATAACTCTTACTCCAGCCCTAATGAAAACCCGGAACACCATATCCAAATGAGTCTCCTTGACAACCAAAAAGCTACGGAACCAACTCACCATTCAAGAACACACGTAGCAGTACCCACAAACACCAATCTCGCCTTTTCGATACCACCGCTTCCCTGCATATCTCCAGACTGCAACGGCGCCGAGTCATGAGTCTTCACTTCCCTTGGAGGCGGTAGACTTGTTGGAGGATTCGCAGGTGGGTCATTCAGTGCCGACCGTTTGGCGGAGGGCGATGCAGCGAGGAGGAGGTGATGGACCGTTTTCGTTTCGGGTTGGCTTGACATCTTGTTGTTTCTGTAAAAAGGAAGAAGTTGCTAGGGCAGTGCGTGATCCGTCAAGGAGGTCTGTGTAAAGACTATTTCATAGCAGGTGCTGCTAATACTACTACTAGGTATATTCCAGTTGTAATGTCGTTGCTATACTCAGCTGACGTCAGACCATAATGATTGTCCGGTTAATCCGGCCCATGCCTCCACTTCCTCTCTTCCTCTTCTTTCCGAGTTGCTCGGTTGGCCCTTTCGCAGATGGGCTATCCTGAAAATGTATAACGATATACGAACCCATCTATCGTACAACTATTTTTCTATCCCATGTCTATACCCATAATACATAACGCATCATGCACCTCAAAGCGGGGTATTCGCAATCACTTTTTCAGCCTTATCCACACATTCCAACAACACTCGCATAAACGCCTCGCGATCCAACGTTTCCATGACGAAACACTTGGGAACGGCGCCCTGGTCGTCTGAAGCCAAGAACCGTTCTCTGTCTTCATATTTATCAAACGTCCCCTCGGGGGAGAAGAACCGAGCTTTCGTCTCTCCGTTGCGTTTAGTATGAGATATATCGACGGTGAGGTGTGCCCATCGTCCAGGCAGTAGTTCCGGTCCCGCCAGGTGTAGAACACAGAGGGGATCATGCAAAGGGGGGCCTGAAGAAGACAAAGATCAACTTTTGTTTTTATTCTGGATCGCTCGCCTCTTTTCTTTGCTTACCCTGAGTAAATCCAAATTGATCGATGTAAGCTTGTCTCTGTCACAAGCAACAGGGGTGAACATTATCGCCAACAAGATGCGACCGGGGAATGTCGACAACATGGAGCATCCCGGAAACCCCTAGAGGCGGCACTTACAAAGAAGGTCAACATCGTGCTCAGGGATTCTCGGAATTCTGATTTCGGCTCTGGCAAGGGCTGGCCTTCCTTCCATGAGCAGCCGCTACCACATTACGAGCCAAAATCAGTACGGTCGCCCCAACCAAATCCGGCGAGACCGCTAACGGTACTCACGGCGACAGCAACTGCGCATGAGTTTCCTCATCAAAGATTGCCTGATGAGTCAAGTTCAACGGTGCGAGAACTATAGGAACTTTGCTGGACGTCAAAAGTTCCGCAAGCGCATCCGGGTCCGTGGCGATATTAAATTCTGAATCGCATATGAAACAACGATATGTCAGCGTCAATCCCAAGGAAAACTCTCACACAAGACTCACCAGCATAGGGTGTCCATTGCGGGACATCAAAAGCCCCACCCATAACAACAGCTCGATCAATCACCCCACTCTCATAAAGCTCTGGATACTTTCGTTTGAAAGCAGCGACATTCGTGCACGGCCCCGTAATAACCACTGACACCGTCTCCCGCACCGAACCATCCTCGTTCAGCCGGGACTCAACCATATTCTTCAACGCTTCGACGACTGTTGCGCCTTCTGCGCCATGCTGGTCGTGCCATTTCCGAACGACGGGGTGATCGATCGGTGGGAGGTTCTTCACACCATCCAGTCCAGAGTCTCCGTGAATGGAAACGGGAGGAGGCAGGTCTGCCTTTTCGAGGGGATGCGCACTGTGTCAGAAAAGATATCAGCTCTCCTGCGTCATGTGCAGTTCATTTGAGGGTGACCTACAATCCACGGTGAAGGGGTATTGAAAAGGGCGCCCTGTACAAAGCTAATAGCTGACTCGCATTATTATGCGTTTTGGGTAAAGGCGCATTGCCGTTGACCTAGAAACCGAATCGTCGTAATCAGCAACCCTTTGATCAGGTTCTTTGCATGTACACTCACTGTGCTAATACCAATGAGGTTGATGGACTCTTTCAAACAGAGAGCGAGAAGCAGTGCGACAGCGTCGTCATGACCTGGATCGCAGTCGAGCCAAGTGTTGACCGGTTGAGCTGTTTGGGCGATATTTTGCGTCGTCATTATGAATATAGCTCGAAGTGATCTGCAGACGGGAACGAACTTATGCAGGCTAGTGCATTATATACCCTGTATCTGTTGCCAGGTCAGCTGTGGATGTTCAGCCCACATGCAGCCCTCCATTCCGTCCGTGCACGTCCCGGATACTCGGCTTCCCCGCGATAATCGGTAAATAGCGTGTGATCGAGCTTCCATACGGAGATACTCCGCTTCAAGGGGAAATGTGGAGTTGGCTTTGCCTTGCAGGCTTCAAGTATATCTTCCTTAACTGGTTGGAGTGGATAAGTGTTCAAGCAGCTGTCCAAGCTGTCTTCATTAATTCGTTTGTTCAGTCGGCATGCAAGAACAAGTCACAGCAACAGCAGAGACACTGATACAGAGAGCAAAAGCGTGAGTAAACTGTAGCATTTCCTCCTTCTTCGCCTGTGGGCTGATTCTCTACCAGAGTTCCAGATGGTCAACGACTTCTGGTTGGAATCACAGGCCGCCCAGGTGGTGGAAAGACGTGAGAGGAAACAGGATAAATAAATCTCTACGTCGTTGGTACTTACGCCTCTCGAGTTTCCACAGCACATTCTGCACCGCTCTGCTCAGCGAAATTAATCGTCGGACACCCGGACAAGTAGCATTCGTGCCCCTGGACGGCTTTCACTATACTCGAGCGCAACTAGACCAGTTTCCAGACCCAGTAGATGCACATTATCGACGCGGAGCTGTTGATACTTTCGATGCAGAAGCATGGTTCCACCTCGTTCGACGGCTGAGGGACTTGAAGAGCGATGAAACGATAAGCGTTCCCGGGTTTGACCATGCCGTCAAAGACCCCGAGGAGGGGAAATTATGCATACAGGGCGACAAAAAGATTGTTCTTCTGGAAGGAAACTACCTACTTGTGAGTCTCCCTCGCAACTGAACCTTCTCCAGCTTGTCCAACATGAACGGAACCCCCATAGTTACGGAAGGAACCTTGGGTCGATGCCGCGAACCTCTTTGACGAGCGTATACTAGTGGATACTCCCAGAGAGGATACAGTTGAACGGTTAGCCAGACGAAACCACGCGGCGGGTATTTGTTCAACGTATGAGGAGACTTTAGCAAGGGGTAAGTCATGACTGATCACTGATGTGTCGTAGATTCACGCTCACGCTGTTAATATATTTGCAGTCTTGGCAGTAGACGTAAAGAGTTAGTGTCCATATAGACTCCATCGCTTGAACACGTGTGTTCTATCCATCCTGACGTCACTCCTCATAGATGGAGATCTGATCATGTCGGAATCATTGGAACCTACAATACACATCAAGACAACGTTCGATACTCGTTATGCCCGGGAGACGGAGCGTGGAACAGTCGACGATTCCGTAGCAGAACAAGTACCGGAGAACGACGCATAGTCAGCCAACGGACAAATGTTCTGAATAGCCTACAATGAACAAGCTGTATAGGACGTTGAATATGAATATTCCATACTCGGATCTAGCTTCGAGCAATGCAGGGCGTAGATAAGCAATATACATTCCACATTCGCTTGCTGGAAAAGGCGATGTCAGACCCCGACAAAAGCGTTGTTGCTTGAGGTGGCGCACAAGGTTACGATGTGGATCGTCGGATATGAGAGTAAGAGAACGGATGTTGAAGCATGGATACTTGTGAGGGGCAACGTATGCCGCAAGCAGCCCGACCGTGCCGTGAGCCGATTATGTTGCGCCAGTTGACAAAATTCATCGGCAGTCGTACTCATGCGATACGAACAAGATGCAAGGATTTTTGGACATGTCATCACGTGAATGGACAATGGATAAATGACTGGTCGCCTCGAGCATCACAAGACTTTGGGTGGGCATTCCCGCTCAATGCATGTTGACTAATTGATGTACCAAAAATAATTCACACAACATAATCATTCGAATAGCAGCCGTTCACACACATTCAGTTCATTCCTTTCATTCCGAAAAGTTTCCGTTTCATTATCTATGCGGCAGTCTCGGTAGCCTGCGCCTCACCAGCGGGCTCTTCATCCTGCTTCATGTCCGAAGTCCAAAGGGTAAGGTTATCACGCAGCAGCTGCATGATCAAAGTTGAGTCCCTGGTAAAGAGGCAATATGTTAGGACGATGCTTCCCAAACCGGCCAGCGACCAACCCGACTTACTTGTAAGATTCCTCGGAAAGAGTGTCGAGCTCGGCAATAGCGTCGTCGAATGCCTGCTTGGCGAGGTGACAAGCTCGGTCGGGGCTGTTCAGGATCTCGTAATAGAACACGGAGAAGTTCAAGGCCAAACCGAGACGGATGGGGTGGGTAGGAGGAAGCTCGGCAACGGCAACGTCGGATGCGGCCTTGTAGGCTTCTAGGGACTTGTCGGCAGACTCCTTTCGCTTGTCACCGGTGGCGAACTCGGCGAGGTATCGGTGGTAGTCTCCCATCCTGTGAGACGCGTAATCTAGGTTAGTTTACGCCTTGGTAAGATCCCGGATAGCGTGTAACTTACATCTTGTGGTAGAAGACCTTGGATTCACCAGTAGCAGCGGAAGGGATCAAGTGCTTGTCCAATACGCTCAAGATGTCCTCGCAGATCTTGGCCAACTCAGCCTCAATCTTCTCTCGGTATCCCTTGATCATGGTGACCTGAGCATCGTTACCCTTTGACTCCTCTTTCTGTTCGATCGAAGAGACGATTCGCCAAGAGGCTCGTCGGGCACCGATAACGTTCTTGTAAGCGACGGACAACAGGTTTCGTTCCTCGACGGTGAGTTCCTGATCCGAAGAAGCGACAGTCTTCATGTTCTCGACCATTTCTATTGCGAGCATGTGGCAGTTAGTACTTAGTCACGACACGTACAAGGCCCTATGCGTATCTCATTCCGTATATTTATTATGGATCACTCACCTTCGTATCGTTCGGCTTGCTCAGCGAGCTTGGCCAAATAGACGGAATCTTCACGACCGGCAGCAGACATCTACAGTTCCAACAAACACACGCGTTTTCGAAACAGATAATGATTGTTGAGACGATGCGAGGCGGAGTGACCAATCGAGACGTGATGGATAAATGATGACAAGATAAAGCAGGATGATAAGAGGTAACATGAGTATGGCACGGCATGCAGATGTGACATCAACGGTACTGACTGTGTTTGAGTGATAGACTGATGGTTGAAGGACAAGGCGCAAAAGGAGATGACGTTCAGAAGCAGACAGAACGTGATGATCGATTGAATATGTAGCAAAGACAGGCAATTGATCAGCGACTGTTCAAGTCAACAGGATGTCCATACGTTTCGATGTGGGCAGTGGTAGGTGCAGAGCAGGACCGTGGACCGGCAGCCATCATCGCGCCTCTCAGCCTCTGACCCGCGCGCATCCTTTGCCCCCATCCACGACTATCGACTTGCTCGAAGATTCCCGTCCCCTTTCACCAAACCCTTCCTTTGCTCCGAAGGCCAGCATACTCCGACAAGCTCGTACGTGACTGACATCCATCAGGGTCGGAGAGGGTGGATGTCGCATGCGGAAAGTCTTATCGGTGATTGGTTGGTTGACGTCGGACGACTTTCCCCTCTCCCCTCGTACGCGCGTCCCCATTCTCCCTCGCTCTCTTGCCTGCAACGAAGAGGTGATCAAACTTACCTTGATAAGGAACTGAGTTGCAAAACCGAGCAGAGGTTGAAAGGTGAATAGATGAATGAAGTAGACTAGTATAACGGACAATGAGTTGATGAAGGGTATGCTGATGATGATGATGTATTCGCTCACTCAGTCTACTCGCGCTCACAGCACTGGCTCAGCCAAACACACAATGGGCCAAGAGGGCAAACTCACCAGGGTAGGATGCGGATTCCACACCAGCCATCCGGCCACTTGTCCCATTTCCTGGCTCAAAGGGGCAAGCCAGGCAAACGACACGATGGGCGGGACATTGTGCGCTAGTGAGAAGGGAGACAGTCTGAAAGCGCAGAGTGCACAGCCAGCAAATAAAGAGGGTTCCTCCTCGCGCTTATCCACCGAGTCCCCCAGATTTGCCAGAAATCGCAGAGGTATCCACTCGTTTCAGGCTTAACACAATCACCCGACTCTGGCACATGAAAGATGTAACCGACGTTGTTTCTCACGGGTGGCCTCAAGTCCCCTTCGAGTCTTTCTGTCAAGGATCGTAGTCGCAATCTGTCAGCACCTCGTCAGCAATCAACCTGTCTAGCCTTCTCGGACCGTATGATTGCACGTTTGACAATCCCTTATCGTACAAGGTGCACCTCTCATACTGTATCAAGGATCATGTAGCGGGTAGGGGTGAGCCGGTGTACACTTGTTGCGACTTGCGCCCAACGATGATGACGACTATGCTTGCTTGCTTGCCCTTCGTACAAATTATAATTCTCTACATTCACCCTTCATCATGCACGGACTAACCCTACAGTCAGTCCAACGCACCAAAGCACCGTGAACATGCCCATAGGCAGGATCCCCAGAAACACAATCAAGTCCTGCCACATTCGCCTTCCACTCCGTCTCTTCTGCAACTGTCTCTCCTTTCTCGCGAGCAGCAGATCCGTCGAGGGATCTTGCATGATGTCTGATCCTCCCATGCTGTTTGTTGTATTCCGATCCTGTAGCGGAGTATCTTCTGGGCCATTGACGTCTAGCATGGCGAGACTAGAGTCCGGAACAACATGATATGGGTTCTTTTCCGAGGGGAATACTATCGACAGAGGGTTGGCAAGGTGGAATGTCTTGATGAATAAGATGGCTGTGAGGGGGTTTGCGCAACTGATCAACGGCGCTGCGGTCGGACTCGGCGAATCAGGAAGAAACGCAAGACGTACCTGGAAGTAACCATCCAACAGAAAGAACACAAGCTGCGCCTAACCATTCAAGCCGGTCCGAGAAACCGCCGTCGATGCAGGCAATCCCAGTGACAACGAGCCAGAAGCACGCGCTCAGCCATCGTTGAGCCTTTGCCCTGCCTTCCCTCTTGATCCCAAGCGCCCGCAGGGATACGTCCTTTGCTTGAGAGACCCATAGCACAATGCTATGCAGGATCAACGTGATCATGCAGACACGCGCAAAATTGAGCCAGTTGTCGGTTTGGAAGCCCTTTCCGATAATGCGATCGCCATTTGTATCTGTTCGTCCTACTTGAAGGACCTGAAAAATTCCAGCCAATCCCCCAAAGTCTTTGAGCGAGGGCATATCCGAGCTAGGTTCTTTGGCGAGAAGGTAGTACGGCACGAGCGCAAAGGGGAGGCAAAGGACGACGAGAATCCCTGAAGCGGATAGAGCTGCACCTGGGAACCATCGTCGAGAAGTCTTGATGAGTGTTGAATGGATGGGAAGAGTGCGGATATGGGGTGTAAAGAACACGGCGATTAAGGCTGTTCGCGAATAGGGTAAGAATATCAGCTGGTGTCAGACTACATACTGTCGAAAACGAGATATACTGATAGCAGTCCCAGCGTTGACCGTATTCGTCGCAACATCTGGATCACTCCGCTTTCGCATATCCGCTAGAGTCGTAGCCAAGTCATTTAACTGATCCGCATCCAGAGTCATCTTTGGTTCAACGATTGCCAAACCATCGGCTTTCACGATTTCGGTCGTTCTTCCGATGACAAGGAATATTACCAGAGGCAACAAGATGACCAAGTACTCTGGAATTCGAGCAACGACGTGAGTATGGCGGAAGAAACTGAACGATGAAGGCCACATCTAGCAAAACGCGGACACTCAGACGATGTGCAAAGCGGGAAGTTGAAGATCAGCTTACCAGAACCGAGGATAGAAGTATCCAGAGGATTCGTGATTGCAGAAAGTGGGAATGAGGAGCAACTGTCTGAAGTACTGGCAGTAGGATTTCATGGACAGCTAGGCCGGTAAACATTACCCGTCAGCTTCATCCTGCGGAGTCCACATTGACGTTACTAACGCTCAGCGCAGGGGATTTGGGCTTACCTCTCAGCCATGCAGAACAAATGAGCAGGATACCCGTCAGCTGAACCGCTCGGCCTGCTACTAGACCGTGACGGCCAGTCGCACGTTGCAGAATGTCTTCAAAGGTTGTAACTTTGAGATACCTGTGAGCCTCCAGATATGTGAGCGCGATGTCAGTAACGATTTGAAAGGCGTACTCACCTTGAAAGATACACCACTACGACATGAGCACAAGCAGATAGCCCTGCGGTTGCAACGAAAATCGGAATGAAGAATGCAACTCCTGCGGGCAAGAACGAGTATGGCAGGAGAGGAATAATAGGGAGCAGTGCAAGTGGATGTGCCAAGATGATAGGTGCAACCAGCTGAACAACACTCGGGTTAGTATAACGACACTCGTCTAGGAGAGCACATGACGTGCAGTATGCTGCGGGTACATACCTCAGCCAGACTCCTATTTCCGCCGCGTCGGAATTCCTCTTCTGCCTCTCTCCACTTGGCCTTTTTCTTGCTTTTACTGTTTCCATTAGCCTCAAGTGATCCAAAGGGCTCATGCTGGCCCGTCTCGAGGTCTTCCCAGTCTTCGTTGTTTCCGCTTTCCGACTCTGATGAGCTATCCTCTCCCAGTAATTCTGAGTCGTAGATCCCTAATTCCGCAAGTTCCTCCTCCATACGATCCGAAGCATCAAGGGAAGAACGCGAACTGCTGGAGAGATGCTCTAAAAAGGGCTCGGGTGTGGATGTCGAAGATGACTGTTGTAGGTACGTGGCATGTGCCTCGACCTCGGTATCCGCAGAGTCTGAGTCATTCTGAACGGACCTTGTCTCGACTTCGACCGGAGCTTTCAAGCTATGTAGAACCTTGTCTGCAGATTGTGTAATTGTATCTCCGCTATTGGCCTGAGCGTCGTCTTCATCTCGAAGCGGTAAGCTGAGAATTGAGCCTTGAGGTGTGACGAATCCGCTCGTTGATGATATAGAGGACGACCGGGACATCTCATGGCTTGATGTGAACGCCGATGTGAGTCATCCGAGTAGACGGCTCACGAGCAATATCGGCTGTAGTTGGGAGTTATCAACATCTCTCAGCTCACCTTACTTGCAGGGTACCCTCTGTCGTAAAAAGACAGTTGCAACCACAGCTGCAACCACGTCCGTCACAAAATCCATTGATCGAAGCTCTAGAGTGTCTCACCTTTTGTGCAAGTCGAGCGCAGAGAGCTACGCAGAGTAGTGAGGTGGTTCAACCCGTTCACGTTCAGCCCACTACTTCAGCGGCCGCATAAAGATGCCGTCAATCTCTAGAGGCTACTCTTGTGATTCAACTTTGCTTGCATCAAACGTGGACCGGTAGGCAAGCCAGCTCCGCGCACTTGAGGTGATGACAAGGCGGAGACCATGGCCAGATTGTGCATCACGCGCAGGTCACGGATACAAGGCGGCATTGATTTCAACTTGAAGCCAATATATAAATGATCTTCATTCGCACAAGTCTCTATAGTTTGGTGTTCCATATTACAGGGGAAAGGGTTCCAAGGCCGGTATTAAAATGAGAACAACGATGTAATGTCACGAGCCCTGCACGCCTGGACTTTGCGCTATGACTCCCTCGCATCTGGCGGTGAGCTGAAAAACTGCATTGGTGCAAAAGGGTATTCATGACCGCCTAAATGATCCAGTCCTGTCAGACTAAAGATATCGGGCTCGGGAGACAATGCTTGCCCCTGACTCGATAGCGAATGGTTCTGTTGATCGACGGCGAGCGGTGCCGAACCGGCAGTATTCAGCGGGTTGTCTAGAACGGGGAAGATGGTCATTTAAGCAAATGTGTACTTCGATAAACCTGAGAATTATAGTACGTACCGCCATTCAGCTCTTGCAGAGGCGTAGTGGCACCCATCGAAGGCATCATGTCTGCCCATCCATCCATCAACGAGCTGGAGAGGTCAGACTGATGGCCATGTTGAGGCAATCTGTCCATTTCCATCGGCAACGTCGATTGTGGCTGAATCGATAGATTGGAGAAACACGAAGCTGATGAATTCGTGTAATCGTATTGCAGGTCACCGCCGCTCAGAAGGCTAGGCGGACTGATCGGTGAAAATGTTAAGCCTATGTTCGATGCACTAGCCGAATAACCATGAGTCGGTCGTTGGTAGGTAAGATGCTGAGGAGCAGCTCGCTTCGTGTAGGATGGACCGATAGGAACGGTTTGCGAGGGGGACGAAGGGTAAGCCTGGCTGAGCAACGTCTCGGTATAGTCTCCGGGCACGGGCAGATGACTGGTTTTAATGGGAACAGACATGGGCATACGACTGGATCTACCCATCTTGGTCGCATCGCGACTGGTGCTGATACTGGTATGAGGTCGAGCAGACATGACCGGGTGCATGGAGCTCAGGTCTGTCATCGACCCCAGTGAGCGGGCATGGTGATGGGTGAGTGCTTCCGAATTACGCCTAATGGGGGGCGGTGGCGGTAAAGGAATATATGTTTGTTCAGGCGACGACAGCTGATGACGGTGGCGGGTTTGATGAGCCGGTTGGCTGAATTGATGGCTGGCACTGAGCGGTTGACCAGAACCTGAAAAAGCATACTGGTACGGCACTGGAGCTACGCCAAATGACATCCATTGCTGGTGACCGTCAGGCTGCTTGGGTAGATTATCAGGCGGGGTAAAGGTGTATCCCATGTGGGAGAAGCTTCCATTTTGAAGAGACTGGAATGAATGGCTTTCAGATATCGGGGTTGGATATGGTGTAGACTCTGCGGAATGGTGCAGATTCAATTGAAGCCCTGTGAGCGCGCCAAGGTAAGGAGTACGTAGTACGCTTGAGCCCTGCATGGTGACCGGCGACAGGCCTTCTGGAGACGATGTGGTGCTACCGTGTGTCTCGCTGGAAGAACTTTGACTGTTCTCGCTATTTGAGTTGGTGTGCTCATGTCGAATGTCGCGTCCGCTACCATGGTTTTGAAGATTGGTACTCGCGCTGTCTGGACAGGTCCCGTTACGGACTAGGTCCGATGTTAGAGGCGTTCCCGTTGCCGTCAGAAATGGAAGTTGGTAGCCAAGCTCGGTCGGAACTCGTGAGTGCTTCATCTATGGGATGAAAATTCGGCTGTCAATGTCTGTGTCATCGATCTTATCCCGCGATATACCCTACCTCTATGTTCTGATTCTGTAGATGCTTCATAGTTTCTAAGAGCACACCGTTACTCTCCGTAATTTCCTTGATTCTCGAGCCCTTTTCTATGACTTCAGCCTCCAGCTAAAGCACATGATGTGTCAGACTCCACCTAAGAGCAAGTCGGGGATTCATCACTTACCTCCTCGAGATGAGCCTTTTGTCTCTTACGGAACGCTCGTTGCGCAATTCGATCTGGTTTACAAGTAAGTTGAGCTCGAGAACAAATGATGTGGACTGTCGGGCTCACTCTGTTCTTTTCGTTTGGCGGATGACTCCCCTTGACTTCGAGAGGGTTTCGCCTGTTGAACGATAGACAAATCAGCTGTCTTGATGGTCAGGATCTTCCAGCGGATGCGCTTACGTCTGACTTGGTTGCTGTTGTTTTGCCCTTCTCCTGCTGTGACGACGATTTCCTTCTGTGTTGTGCGGCTCTTAAAAACGAGCCCGACGGCTCATTCGCGTTGCTTGGCCAAGGTTTTGTTGTTTTCCTCTGTAACGGCGAGGTGGGGGAAGATGGCGCTTGCATTGTTGATCTGTCGATAGGGATAATATTATGGAAAGTTGAACCAAGGACGATGTGCGGCGATGATGGAGCGGCTTCAGACGTTTGGACCTGCAGTCAGAGAGGGGATCATGAGTGACCATACTTGAAGTGAACAAGACAGAACACACAGACATGAATAGCGGCCTCACCTTCCGTATTTCACTTGACAAGTTTACTCAGCTTCTCTATCCGTGATAGCGAACGAGGAGGCGATGAACCGAACATGGAATCGGGGAGAACCTGCTGAATTGCAACCTGGTGTCGGAGACCTGTAAACCCTTTAAAGGAGAAGCCTTCTGCCGACAACAGCCGGAAGGTGAGACCTGGTTCCAGCTGCTATCAAGGGAATTAGCGATGCTATAGAGCTTGCTATAGAGGTGGCTTACGTGGGATATAACGAGAAGGCAGAGCTGGAGGCAGAAACCTCATTTGCCAGAAACGGTTGCCCTCGTCTACGTGAACAAAAGGGCACCGCCGATAGATCATGACAGATCAATTCGCCTCCAGAGATTACGAGCGCGATCTCTTACCAAGTCGCTCGACTCGGATGTAGATGTCGGAAGGGAATACATCAAGCGATAGACTGTATGTCCGCCAAAAAAAGAGCGACGATATCCGGTACAGGCGTGTAGAAGGTAGACCAATGCCTTTCAGCCCGCAACATTGGCTTGCTGACAAGACAGTCTGTCAAGCTTGTCATAGAATTGACGCGGTACATTCACCCCATGAACGCACCAGGTCCCATTTGTGAGTCCGAATTCGCACGCCTAGGCGTACCTTGGGCAAGACGATTGCAGGTCGACCGCATGGGCTAGTGCCCAGCAAGCTGGCTAGCACACCTGTAGATGCAACTCAGAGTTTTCCCGATGTTCTTGCTGCCTTCCCCTGGAGGCACGGGCATCTAGGCCAGCTCAAAGAGACGCGCAGTCACGAGCTCTGCCACGAGTACTATTGTAGCCATGAAAGTGGGGCCCTTGTTCCCGCCGAATTCGAAAGAGCCAAGAAGCAGGAATCGAATGTCAAGTTTCAAGCTTGGTAAAAACACAGCGTGGACGCTTTGAACCGACAAGCGCATGCAAAGCTAAAGGCAAAGGAGCTGGTTAAGGTATACCGCCAGCTATACCGCCTTGCTTGATGGGTCCGCACTTGCCACTCCTGGTTACCATTCAGTCCTGGGGCGGTTACTGCCGCGAATACCCCATACCCCATGAATGAATGATGAAGTGCGTGCTCAGAGAGAGAAGAGAGAGAGAGAGCGCTGGAGGGGTATATGAAACTCTGTTTGCTGCTGCGCGAACGTGCTAACCTCACAACCGGTCGCTGGGTCACTGTCACTGGCCTCACTGGTCAAAGCAGAGAGGTCAAAGCAGATGATTCAAAGCGGTATTTGGTCCGCCTTTGATCTGTTTCTCAAGATTTAGCTCTCCGGGTCAGCTGTCGGTTCCTGGCCCTTCCCAACACAACTTATTACGCGTTACATGCAGGGTACCTTTTGCCGTTCGGGCAGAAACGCAGCGGGATAGCCCAAAGCAGGATGAATAGCACAGCCATTTTTCGTTGCTACGCGTATGATCGCTCCTTTGCTACTGACTACTGAACTGACCAGCGCGGTCCGGCAGGGGCCAGCTCGCTACGCTCCCATCTCTCAAGGCTTACGAGCTTCTGAAGTCGGAAATACCTCGCAGTATGTGTTTGCGCCATTCCTCACATACACAGCTAACTGCTCGGTTACAACTGGAACTCGCCGAATGGCTCGGCGAAAGCTTCGGCGAACATTAGCTATATTGGAGACAGAACTGGTGACGGCCAGAGTTACTCCCTGGTCGTGGCTTTCGGCTTTAAGTTGTCTGCACGGAAACTTCCGCAAAGCTCTCCGCGGCTATCTCCGTACAGCTCTCCGTAGTTCGAGTTGTGTGCAGCTTGCAAGCAGTCCCTCGGAGCAGTCATAGCGGCTGAGTAGTGAGTAGCTAAGATAGCTGACATGATCGATAGATAGGGAAACTGATAGGGAGCTGGAAAGGGGTTCGATATTCCTCTCGAGATCGTGCTCTTGCGTTGGATTTTTAGCCACTGTCGGCTACCGGCTATGCTATGGTTGAAGCTAGCCGACGTGAGAGAGCACTGAAAGAGCTCCACCTTATCTTACCATCAACGGGAGCTCTTTTTATGTACTCTTCATGAGAGATTTCGCTTTACAGTAACGCTTGCAATCGTACAACTTCGCAGATGGCATGTCGTACTGCAACAGATACTCGTACTGCCTACTGCTACCTGGAATGGCTCGTGGAATCATGCAGCAAGCAGCAATAAAATCTGTCGCCTAACGTCACGACATCTTCATGCTGGATAACGTTAGCTATCATTTAACCAGCGAGCGAGTGAACTGATTGGAGTCGGGGTATTGAGGAGTACTATGGCACTATGGGACCGATGAGAGGTAGATTTCATATCATGACTTGGTCTCTACTCAAGGGACCATTCTGCGACTCGTTGAACTCTCTTTCTGCTTGTGGGACACTGGAGGCGCAGCTGTGATGAATGGACACGATTGTGCGTATTGGATAACATGTTCAACCCCTACACCAGCTTCTCCAACGGCGTTAGCAGAACTGAGACAGGAGAGAAGATCACCATGGAATATTCGTTCGGGAATGCGTGCGAACAGCTGTGCGAACGTGTTCACAGCTGTATTCACTTGTTCTTCGAATCTGATAGACTACTTGACAGTCGCATATTCATACGCAAATGTGTTTTCTATCGTAGAATCTCTCTCGAAGTCGGGCTATGTGGACCCTGATTGATACAGCGCAGTTTGACGTTTCGCCTCTCGCGGAAGGAACAAAGGTGTGAATGCGGCACTCGGAACCAAGAACTGCTGTGTTGCGGATATCAAAATGCTTGCCACGGTGCCTTATCAATCGACGAGATGGACACCTGACGAAACATACCAGCTGCTTTCACTTCTGTCTACTTGTGCCTCCAAGAAAAGAAAGTCCCAAGGGTGAACCAGGTGAACGTGTCAGAAGATGCAAAAAGACTTCCCTTCTTGGGGTCGAACCAAGGACCTTCGAGTGACTATTCTGAACAGAATAACAGCTCGACGCAGCTACCACTGTGCTAAAGAGAAAATTGATTGGTGGCCATCTGTGTTACATGCTCTATCAAGTGATGAAGAAGCGGACTACCTTCACTGAACATGGCCTGAAGCTTGCCGTCACAGAGATGAGATACGACCCAAAGGTGCATGTGGCATTCTTCGCTTTCTCTATGGTACACACAATGTGGCGATACCGAGAAGCAACGCTTGGCAACTTCCATGGTGCTATATGCACGTGGGTCGATCCAATCGGTCATGAACATTGGACGGTGTCGGGACTGACACCCTGTGTCATTCGATTGTTGCGACATGCTAGTGCAGATGAAAGCAAAAGGAATTATCGCACCTCCAATCTACTCAATCGACAGCCCTTTATCTTTAAACGATCACAAGAGACGCACCCGACGACCCACAAGCAGGGAGTGAGTCATTCATTTCATATATCAAGCTTTTATTCGGATACACGTTATGCCAAAGCCCGCCTTCAGAGCAATCAGCAACAGGCGATGACGGACAGCACAACCACTCAGTAGTTGTTGATGCGTTTCATACTCAGTCCGTTAGGGCACAAGGAGCGTCCAGGACCCGGAGCTGACTTGCCCTCTCGCAAGAGGCTAGAGGTATTCATGACCATACAAGCGCGGTCGCACAGCTCACCTGACTTCACAGGCAGATGTCCCCCATCAGGATACCCCAGGTCAAGCTCGCGCCAGCGGAATGGCTTCCATCGCTATGTGAGCTATGCATTTCCTGATACCGTCATACCAGGTAATAGAGCCTTGCCATCGTGATTTGCATGGTCGGATACGCCTGCCGCTGCTGAAGCGAATGCGCCCTTTTCAGCATCAGTCAAGAGAGTTTGGTCCTCGATACCGTTCCGCACATCTGTATCTGTGTCCATTTCGGCAGCCGCGGCAGGAGCGTTGTTCGTTGGTTGAGGCGTAGCAATCGGCACCGTGAAATGGCCTTGGCTGTTCGTCCCGTCTTCTAGATCCATTACATCAAAGCCAAGTCCCTTGTCGTTGGTAGATCTGGAACGGAAACGTCGACTAGCTTAGCACTAGCGCAGCGACTCTGAATGCGCGGGCTCGAACAACCTACTTGATACGCTTAAAACTCCGCTGCGGTGGTTCGATCGGAGTCTGCCTCCCACTAGCAGTATCTGTTATTCCATTCTGTTTTGCGAATACTGATCAGCTGGTGAACGAATCAAGAGCGCCTACTACTTCGTCCTCGTTGCCAGGCCGCGAGGACCTCCCACCGCCTAGAAAAGAACCTGGTCAAAGGTGTAAGAAAGGCGTACCTTATCGTTTGCACGTCTCTTCTTGCTTTTTGCGTCACCTTTCCCTCTCAATTCTGCCGGTAAAGCGCTCCTAGAAAACCAAGGACTGATGAGTAAAACATCACGTATGAGATCTCTGGACATACTGCTTGATTGGTTTGACAGTGATACCCATGGAGGGCTCATCGTAATGGTCCCAGGTCTTTACTGTTCTAATGAATGTCGACGTCGGATATGATATATCCATCTGTTGTCGTTGTCCACTGGCTGTAAGGGGAAGTGTTTCAGAATGCCGAATCGCCTTCGAAGACAAATAAGCTTACCCTTATCGGTCTGTTTCAGATCTAGGCCAATATAGAACGTCGTCGTCCACACTTTACTTGTTCCTGGTTCGTCTTCACTGTGTACCTGTGCAGGGGGGATCCCAGCAGCGGCCGACCTTATCTCGTCATCGCCTTTACATATAGTCACCTTTGATTTGCCTTCAATGTAGGGATGTGCAACTTTGATGAGCGGTGTATTGTCCTTGAGGTCCCTGACGAGCATTCTCAACTTGGATTCCACGGTACCCGCCCTGTGATAGTAGGTGATGTAAGCTATATTTAAACAGTTCTCACGCAAACACACAGACAAAGCGACGTACCATAGGTGCATAGTCTCCTCAGATCCGGTCGACGTTGTTACTTCAAGATACCACTTGTACTTGGTGAAAAAGTCGGACTCCTCGAACAGCTCATCCCAGGTAGCTTTCCCTTCCATAATCTTCTTGTGAATAGATACTCCTCTGGCAAATTCGTTCATCATCACTGTCAACGTCGAATCAGAGACATTATGGGTGGAGCACATGACGGGATAAGCCGGCGTAATGATGGGCATGATATGTGTCCTGTCGACCGGATAGAGCGTTGGATTCCATTCTTTCAGGTTCATGGTCATGGCGACTGCCGAGCGTTGAGTCATGCTCCGCAACGCCACTGGACGCGGCCAGCGCCTAAGATTATGATATGCGGACATCAGAGAAAATGCGAGTGGCGCACCGAAACAGAGGATGGCTTACCATCCACCGAACAAGAGGAACATTTTCCCAATCAAGACTGACGGTGTTGCTGTCGGGTAAAACTGACACGCTCGGGCAACCAATAATGCCCACTGGACACCTCCCAGGAAACCTAGGATATTAGAATAGATGGCGCGTCCTGTTGCAAAGTATTAGCTCGTTTCCAGCACGAGAAGAAGGAACCACTTGAACTCACTCTTCGCCCATAGTTTGACAGCTCGCAGAGTTTCTCTGAACCGTTCGACATTCGGCACAAGCGACAAGATCGAGTCGGTGACTCTGCTACCGTTCAGACATCGCGCATTTCTCTCGTCAATCCCTCGCAAAACGGCATCATCTGTGAGATCGAGATCTCCATCGACCTGTGAGTGTCCCGCCATCAGCAAATGTGTCGCTTCCTCCTCGCTGTTAGGTCCGTACCCTGTCTTTCGGTATGGTCGCAAATGCGAAATCGATGTCAATACCACTGATGACTGCTTTGATAATTGGCACATAAGCCTCGGTAACAGGCTGCAAGTTGAAAAGGTCAGCTCCGCAACTGGCGAAAGATAGAGACAAAGGATCCGGCGTACGGTCAATTCCGTGCATTCCTTCCATTCACGTAACATGTTTGCAAAAGTATCAAAGAAATCTTCCTGGGTGACCCGTTTTGGGCAGACCAACAATGTATCAATATCGGAAGCGGGACCGTGGACTCCCAGTCTGATATAACAGCCGGTAGTAGGGAGTCAACACAAACCGACCGACCGACAAAAGAAAAGTTTTTACCAACCTGTAAGAACCGAAAGTGAAGATCTTCCCTCCTGCTTGTTCGGCCTGTTCATCTGAGCAGCCACTTTGTGTATTGAAAGCGTCAATTATCAATCCACCTTTTCGACGACGACTCCGAGCACTTACAGTCCTTTATATGTCTGCTTGACGAATTGCTTTACCAGCATCGCTATCTGGCCAAGAACCTTTTCCCTATGGGTGGAGAATCACTTCAATTCGGAGAACCATTCTAACATTGTACATGGATACAAACCTTAGACGAGCTTCCTTTTCCGTCTCGAACTGGTTCATCTTTCTCAGGTATTTCATCAAATCTGACATAAACTTGACAGTATTAGCCGTGTTATATAGTCAGCGGTAAGAGATTCAGAGCGCACCCTCTGTCAGTTTGAGTTGTTCGGGCGTAGGAGGGTCCGTCATAAGCGGTGGTGTATCGCCTTTCGGCACCCAACTATTATGGAGGCAAGGCAAAGTATGAGAATGAATGACGCTGCGCTTCAAGTGCAGACGATACTTACTCCTGTACAGGTTGTCCGTCCATCTTGTTGAGACCCGATATGTATACTGCTCAAATCGCTTGATACGCCGGTTCACAGGAATGCACAATAGCCTCTCTACCAAAGGCGCCGTAAGGATACTGTAGTCTGGATCGCGCAGAACTCGGTAAAGGTCGCGGTGTCCTTGAGATAAAACACAGACAAAGGTGGCCTGCAAAGCTCGTCGTCGTTGCAAGAGGATGGTCTCAGGGCGATTGATGAATGGATGCTTTTCAAGTTTGCTATATGAATCCTCTATGTGCGACACTACCAAATGCCATTGACCAGCGAGAATGGGAGAAGCGGTATGGCTGTCTCTTTCGATCACCTTCTTCTTGTTCAATTACCTATTTGAATCCGCGTATGCTCCATCGCTCGCACTAGTTCCGGTTAATTGCCACCTCCTGTGTTCGCCTTGTCACCCCTCTTGCTATCGAATGATCATGATGTACGTAATGATACAGTGCTTCCGAGCTAGTTATACAACTACGACTTGTTGTTGATATTTGATGATATGTTGGTAGTGTCAGAAATAAGCGATGATCTTCCGCTCGGATATATGATTCTGAGACGTAGTAGCCATCCCCTGATAAATTTATTATCTGCCAATCTCCTAGCAGACAAGCGAATACTTGTCACCGTCGGGTCTGTCGTTTACGCTGTCTATCATCCTCGGATGTAGATTCGGGATCCTTCCCGCCGAAAAGCCCTTTCGTCGTGTGGTGACGGGACTGATCCCTATCACCAGCCGTCCCCCTGCGTCGTCCCGAGCCAGAACGAGCGGTAAAGCTATTAACTCCCGGTGATCCGCCAAATACTGATTCATGGGACCGTTTACCACCGATCCCAGGTTCAAGGGATTCATTATCAGGTACGTCTGTCCCATGAGTCGTTCCGTCGAAGGCGCTGATTGATTCCGAGGACTGGAATAGCGGAAAAAATGGTATAGTTTCCGGAAGCGATGGCTTGAATTGCGAGGCTGCAGATGATGCTTTCATGCTACCCATCCGCCCGTTGGACTTTTGATGATGTAGCGGATATGGCTTCAGTGGTCGAGTCGTAAAGGTGGTAACGGGAGATGAAGGAGCGACGGGTGATGATACCGCGATCGGCGAAGACACTAGGTTGATCATTGGTTCATTCCGCGTCTCCTGAACATGGCTTGCTTGCTGCGACTGCATCTCGCCTGGCGCAGAGGTTGATGATGGGACCTGCTGTGCACTAGCAGATCGTGACCGCGATCGAGCTAATTCAACTGCTTTGACCAAGGCGTCACGCTGCTTTATGCCGGCAGAGGGTGGAGCTGGCGATGCACGATGTTGTGCCATATCTGTATCCACCGGCCGTGGGTTGTTGGATGCAGATGGAGCCAAACGCGTATCACCATCCATTGGTGTCGGTTTCCTCGCTAGCCGCTGTTTGCTGTCCTCTCTCTCCCTTGCGGCCTCTGCTTCCCTCTGTTCCTCCTCCTTCTCTTCTTCCTCCTCGAGCTTCATCGCTTCCTGTCTCGCCTCAATCCAATCCATGAGCCTTGCAAGCGTTCGTCCAGCAGCTGATGCATCCTGTTCTTGAGCGATCTGCCGTAGGCGTTCTTGCGCTATATGCTGATTAGGTGGTGCGGCGGAGGCGCCTGATAGGCTCGACTGAAGAATTTGTTGAATGTCATTCCTAATTGACGCAACACATTTGAGGATGAGTGAATGATAGCTCCGAACCAGGCTTCCGCGACCACTTACAGACAAGCTGCATATCCCGCTGAATATGCATGCTGTATTTACACACCAAGCTAGTGATTAGTTTCTGAGGTTTCTGAAGTCTCTGGGGTTTTCCCGGTCGCAGCTCACCTTTGATGTGAGTACCGAACTCTTATAAAGATTCGTAATACTGAGAGCGGCCACTATTTTGCAAAATGACTTGTCAGGCCGTAACTCTTTTTCGTTGCATCTGCTACGACGCTAGACTCACCTTTAAACTTCTCCATCATATCCACCTCTGCCTGCTGCAGCTGCCCAGGAGGGCTCGCCAGTGTAGTATAAAGGGACGACAAATCCATTGCTGAGGGCGGTGTGCGAGATGACTGCGATGATTGCTTGGGTGGTATCGATTGTGAGCGCCGTTGAGACTGAAATCGACGCAAGAGTGCTGGTGAAGTCGTACAACGCCAATGATGACTGATGTGAAATGGTTCGACTTGCGTCGGTTGCTGATATATCGTGTGACGATGTGCGCTTGTGCCAGGAGATGGATGTACAAAAGCAGCCTTCAAAGGAGAGTTGTCGTATGCAAGGTGGACCGCAAGAGCTGACTGTATCCCCTTGGGTAACACTAGGGGAGGAGATACCAAGGACCAATGAACTGAGGAAGACCTTTAAGAGTGCAACACTCTGGGCTCAGACAGGCTCTGACTATCCTGATTGTGAGTGCTCGTCTCGTGCAATCTGACTGGATGGTATACTACGGTCGAGATTGTTACGGATTTGCCAGCCGGCAGCTCTTTTTGTTTCCGCGGGAAGGAATTCGCGAACGAATCCTCCCGTCGACGTAATCTGACGGGATGATGCTGCTGGATGTGCAGATGACTACTATAGTTTGTTTGGTCGGAGCAATTGCGAAAGGGAGGCTTATGCATTCTTCCATCAAGTTACATCGATGAATTATGATTACATTATGCTGATGCCAAGAGCTCGCACTTGAGCATGTCGGACGACTTTAGTCTATCATTGGCAGTCGCGAGTGTCGCGAATAGCGTGCATCATTCGAGGTCAGCACGGACGGATGTTACGTTAGAACCAAAATTCGGGAAGGCGACCTGATATTCTTCACGTTCGCCTACACCGATGAGAACGAATGCTTGAGTCGTTGCTCGCATGCGCGCACCGCCCCATTTTCGCATGTAAGCCATGGGTGTGCCAAGAAATGCAATAGGTCGTTCGTCAATGCATCATGATACAACTATAGTCAAGCCGAGATCCTGCATCCTTGTTGGATAATGATAAATGATAATGGATGCTAGTAAATGCTGGTTGATGATGGTTTAGCTGTTGTGTGAAGCTGGGTGCCGATTGATGGCAGATGCTGATTGGCAGCGTTGCGTATTGTCATGTCATGACGAGATATCGATCCCTTCCTTTTGTCTCGACGAGACTTCCTCGACCTTGTCCCGCATCGTCGAGTGACTAGCTTTCTCGTTCACCTCAAAGGTCGTCTGTAGCACAGGAGGTTGAAAATTAGCTGGAACGAAATATGTGCAGCACTCAAGGGGAGACTGACAACTTGTGGCAGATATGCGCAACTGGCGAGCTCGAGCGCATACAAGTCACCGAAGTGGACGTGACCATCATATCCTCCAGATATGAGCAGTCGGGAATCATGCAGGACTGCTACGTCTGTTTGGGAGAAGCGGATAACGCAGGCGTTAGTCGAAGGGAGCATCTGAAGTGAAGTGCGCAGGCAAAACTTACGATATCCCCTTCCTGCCGGCGGAGTGCCATATAGCGGTTTACTTTCCCATGATAGGGTTACTATATGTCTGACGATCAGTAAGATACCCACTAATATACTATGTCACATGTTACGCACCCAAGTTGAAAAGCAACACCTCCTGCGAATATTTTTGGCCTACGCAAGTCACCATCAGCCACGTCGGTTCAAGCGGCCTGCGTTACGGGACTTACCATCATGTCCTCCTATAATGAACAAGTACGACCCTACCTGTGTCGAAGTATGCGATAACCTTCGGACCTGAATATCCGTACTAATCTCTCTCCACACCATCGAAGCTATGTCAACCAACCACGAATTCTCAGCAAACCGACGTCCCGTTCAACAACCAACCTGCCGCAAAGGCCCGACTCACGAATATCCAAGACATGCACATTCGCAAACGAATGTACGCCATCACTCCCACCATACACCACCATTTTCTCGCCTATAAGATTCGCCGTATGATAGCCTTTACAAACAGGCACATCACCCGTCGCGCGCCATTCCTCCCACCTTAATTCAAAGGGGTTACGTACGTCGCACACCCAGACGTCATTCAGCGCTGCTTGGCCATTGCCGCCGCCAAAGATGAGGAGATGGTGTGTGTAATGTACGGCGGTGTGTGCTCGACGTGGGAGAGGACGCTCGGAGGGTGGTGTAGATATGCGCGGTTTGGACCAGGTATGCGTGACTGCGAGGGGTAAAGAGCAAGATCGTATCAGACAAACGTTCGGAAAAGGGTTTTTGCGATTGCAAACCTACATGTATCAAAAGCATACACGTCGTTGGAATACGTAGGCCCGTCGCCTCCGCCAAACACGTAAAGCGTCTTGCCGACCAATGTTGTCGTATGAGCCCGTAATGGCGGTAACGTGGTCTCCCCTCCTGTCTTCAACGTACGCCACATATGTGTCTCTACACCAATCCAAACATCGAGCGTATCAGCATCACGTGTACCTGCAGTGAATCCTGCTGTTTTCCCGATACACACCTGTGTTGAAGACCGCAATACCAGGCCAACACCCATACTTGTCACATCCACCAATAAAGTATACGCAATTACCGACAAGTGTGCCTGTATGCGCTCGTAAAGCCTTTGGTGGAGGATGGCCTTGGTACGGATACTGCGATATGTACATTCCTGCTCCAACAAAGGTTAAGCTAATGCCTACAAGTTCAAAAAAAGATCCGATAGACACTTACCAGAGGTAGGAGCGCGAGAGACGCGCGCATGAGGCAACACAAACTGCTTGAACTCTGGTGACGCTTTCGTCGGGGGTGGTTTCCTCTCTCTTGCTCTACGTGATGATGAAGAACGGGTGGACAGTTTTGGTTCCGCCGTGCTGCTATGGCTATGATTACCTTCTCTTCGCTGCGACGCATGCTGCTCGTCTCGAGGTGTCCCTCGTTCCCCGTCCGTCTCGAAAGATTCGTGCTGAGGGTCTTCGGAGCCATGACGTATGCGACGACTTGATTTAAGTGGTTTCAGGGTCAGAAGCAGCGATGACATTCCCTGTGTCAAGGTTTCCCGCTCATCATCATGGCTAGGAGTTGTATTTGTTGTTGTTGTCGTTGTTGCTGTTGTCGAATGTGATGGACGAAGATCTTCCCTCCCGGCTGATTCGCTACCTGATTCCCTTCCTGTCCGACTGCGTACCCGCCTATCGGTATCCGTCTGCCGAGGGTATCGTGCCTCGTCATCCTGACTGTTGTTGATCCCATCCTGATCATCTATTCTCCTATTCCGCTCTCTGCTCGACTTTCTGCTCACCACTCCCACACTCCGCAACTCTTCAGACCGACTTGTCTTCCGAGGTATACCGCGGATCGAAGAACCACCACTCAAACTCGCCTCCTCAGCAAGCACCTCTTCACGCATACTCGAATCACTCCTATCTGGCGTTCCTCCATTCCTCGATATTGTCCGCGGTACAAGATCCGAGCCAGCGCTTTCCGTCGTCGTATCGGCCGTCATGGCAGGAGTTGGTGAGATTGATCGTTTCGGGTGGTAGGAACGGGACGGTGATTCTGCCATAGCGGACAGTGGTGCACCTAGCATCGGTAGATTTTCGTCAGAGATCCGTCGTCGAGGAGAAAGGTAGTGTAAACGCTCCGGAGTGCCCGGGACAAGCTGTACTTCCGGAATAGCCATGGTGGTAGCATTCAAGTAGGCGCATATCCAGGTTGGCGTGGACAATAGAATGAAGAGACAGCAGCCCACTAGTACAGTATGCCCCCTGTAAAAGCGAGTGTTATTGTTGATTCAAAGGAGTCGTCGTCCGTTTCAACGGGCATCAACAAGGGGTACGAGTAGGTCTAGTTCCCACTGCATCCGCGTTTCAGCTCGTCGTGTCTCGGATTTAGCACCAAGGTGCGCCCAGCTCATTCATAGATCCATGCAACACCTACAGCCATAGCCTACTGCATATAGACGTATTTACTACATCGTACAGTGTTTTTGGGCTGAGCATTCAAAGAGCATGGCATCGGCCATGGATCAAGATACGGCCAGGTAAGTCGCTTGATAAAGGTCAAGTATCCTTCACTAAAAGCTCCGTTATAGGTTACACGCGTTCGAAGTCCTGCTCGACTCGTCGGAGTACGCAACAGAACAAACCGTATCTCTCCATTCACTCAGACGTCTTTGTGCACAAGGTGAGTAGTCCGGGAACATGGCTCTTTCGCTTGAACGTATTCTGATTGTCAATGTATAGGAATACCTGCAAATCCACCGCAATGGAGGCCTTTGGCGTATGAACTATTGCTTGGAGTAAGAGAAGGGAAAAAGGAAAAGTGGGAAGATGAGCAAGGGAAGCGAAGGGAGAGATATTATGTGAGTTTTACGTACATCTTTCATATGGCGTGGAAGTTAGAGATGATGCTCGAGGGATCGGAGGCCTGAAGTCTTGATAAAGGACGAGTGTCGGCAAGGTGGAAGCGTAGACGTTGATGCTTCAACCGGCGACCAAGAAATTTCGGGTTGACCAAATGAAGCGACGAGAAGCACATCTGCCGGCGCACATCATCCCTAAAACGCACTCGTGAGGCTGTACCTGAGAAAGGGCAAAAGGCTGCGGGAACGTCACTACGGCATGTTGCAGTTTCAGCGCACGTCAAGACTTGTGGTGTTGCCAAGCGACTTATTTGACGGCCATGGGTAGAATGCATAAAATGTCTGGTTCACTACTGGAAAACAGCCAGTTGATGCAGATCATCATGATATGCATTGTAACTGAAATTTTCTGTCTCAATCAACAGGGACTGGTACAACAATGCATGAGCTCCCTCGATACCGGTGCTGCGAAATCGATAACGGATGAGGAGGAGCATCTCCTCTTGGCAACACATCACGCTATCCAACAGCTATCAGAAACCCGGCGAGGAGCATGGCTAAAGTCCAAGATCAAGTACGAAGACGGACATCCGTTCGCGGCCCGGGAAGCATGTACAGAGGAGGGAGCCGACGAGCTTGAAGATGGGACGAGGGGGCGGTATTCTCCTGTAAGGGATCGACGGATGCTTTTCCGTCATCTCCAAAGGATGAGCACGAGATCACCCTCTACGGAGTCGCATCCGGAACCAAGCACCTCTCACGGTCTTTCTCCTGCCGACGAGGCCGTCAATACCACGTCGACTTCGGTATCCCGCAGCCCAGAAATCATCCTTTCCCCTTCCCCTGGCGATGAACCGAAACAACACAAAACATCTCTTCGAGGTCCCCGTTCAAAGCCGGGCCCTCCAAAGAACAAGAACAACCTGTCCCTAAACATTCCTCCCTCGGCACCTACATCAATCATCGTCACAGCCGCTTCACCCACCACACCCGTAAATCCAATCACACTCGTTCCGCCACGAACGCTCGGCCCACGTGTGGAAATCGACCTGGCGGATCCCAGAGTGGACGACACGCACGCCGATGCGCTCACCAGACTCTTATTCGTCCTGCTGCGGAATCCAGCGCACGGACCTCCTTATGTCCCGGAGATCACGGCCGAGTTGGCGAGCGTGATGTATGCCCTGTATGCTTCGGACGGGGATGTGGAAGCGCTGGAGGAGGGCGGTCAGTGGGCTGTGAATGAGTATCCGGAAGCGGATGTGTATTGGTCTGTCAGGGCGTTGATGGGGGAAGTGGAGATGGCTGGGCTCTTGGTCCCAGGGAATCACCTTTCGAAGAAACTGGCCAAGAGAGTGTTTTGGGCGGACGAGGGATTATACCGCTTGCTTGTGAGTATTTGCTTCCACTAATGGGGGAGAAATACCGGGAACTGATGTCTTGTCTGGTGTTGGTGTGTAGATCGCTCTTCATCTGGACCCCGCAAAAGATCCATTCGCGCAGGAATGGCTAATACACATGCTTGTGCGGACGGTGCACCCCCTTTCTTTGCTATTGCCGCTTTGGGATGCGGTGATTGCGGAAAGCGATGATTTAGCATTGGAACCCGGAGGTACAAATAGTAAGATGGAGCTGTTGGTCGACGTTTGTACCGCCATGCTATTGCTAGTCAAGGATTCGCTCAGAACAATCACGGAAACACGACCCAACAAGCGTAAAGATGCACGACATGGCTTTTGGCAGGATGGAGATGATAATCGGTTACTGTTTGACGAAGATGCGCCAGACTTGCCAGCGGATCTGAACGAAGAGAAGAGTATTCTCGCGCGGGAAATGCTACGCACATATCCGATGGAGGAGGTCGGGATCAATGAGGTACTACGCGTGGCAGGGGCGATTCGACAGAGGAGGATCATGGCCTTGCTAGACGGAGAAGACCTGGACGTCATCGTTTTGCCTTCCACCGTGGAAAAGCCAGATACCGACGACTTTGCGTCCAAGCTCGAATCATTAGCGATCAAAGCTCGAAGTTCAGTCAGGGAGACGATAAGCCCTCTACCACGATACACAACTGCTGCACCGATCGTCGACATGGGAAGCGTGAGAAACTCGTTGGCTTTCGGCGGAGAACGGTTAAAGGACTATGCAAGCACGTTGCAAAAGAGTGATACGGCCGCTCAAGTGTCCAAGGTGTCGAGCAATTTAACGGCGGTGGCCTTGATGAAACTCAACGGCCTCACCGCTTCCAGCACAAAGGAAGAAGAGGGTGGTCAATCTGCGTGGTCTATCGCAGCTGCGACCAAGTTATGGACGAGGAATAGCAAGACGGAAAGCGATGGTGCTGCCTCACCATCCCGTGAGCATGCGCAGCTTGCAGATCCTGCATCTTCCCCAGGTCCTGCAAAGGAAGATGCTTCGTCGACGGAAACCCCTGCCCCAGAAAATCCGATACAAGACGCTCCGGCCTCCTTGTTCAGACGGGACACCAATTTGCCACCGAGTTTTATCACACCGCGCGGGAGTATCATTTACCCAGCAGGAAGGTATCGACCGAAAGCGACCGCCGTCGGTCAAGCCAAGCCATCGCTTCAAAGCCGGCTTGCTGCCGTCGCATCCACTCCTGCTAATATACCGGCAACAACGGTCTCTCCGGATCGATCAGCCGTACGACCATTGATGCTCAGCAAGTCGGCGAAACCTGCGAGTCCTTTACCTGGACAACTGGAGTCGGCTAAAACGTCCGCAGGAACATCGAGTATCAGTCCATCGCCATCGTTGCAGAGTCTTAGTATTGACAACTACGTACCCCGGAGGGTATCGATCAGTCGTCGGAGCCAACGATCTTCTGTCGGCGGCGCGGAACGCGATGAATCGGCAGGGTCAGATAGCGTACAATCTACATCTGCTAGGTTGCGGAAAGCTACACGAGATAGCTATGGGACGACCGCCTCAGACACTCATCACCGATACCGCTTAAGCGATCCAGGTGCCGGAGAGGACTCGAAACCGGAAATTCCAGCCGGTACCACGTCGACTCAAGCGGATGGAGGACGGTATCAGCTTCGAGATGAAATCGCTCCGTCGACGGAAACCGATACTTCTGCTCCGGGGTCCCGTCGTGAATCCATGGATGATGCTGCGTCGGCAGCGGGGACCGGCGGGGTAACCAGGAGCAAGGTCGTGCGAAAGGGCAAGTTTACGTCCAAGGCCGCTCACTTTCGGTTACAGTCTGCCGGACATATCGATCTAGAAGCGGAAGGGCTCAAGTCGATCAGTTCAGAAGGTGTACAGGGAGCAACACCGCAGACGGGAGCATCGCCGGTTCAGTCCACGCCATCTGTGCTGGCGGTGACACCTATTCGCGAATCAAGCCTGTCGACACCCCCAAAATCATCAATTCTACCTGACAGACCTGAAAGGTCGTCTTCTTTGTCGAATAACCAGCGAGTACCTCCTGCCAGGCCGACTGTTGATATGCAGCACTTGAAGGCCGTCCAAGACAAAGAGGAGGATGAGCCACTGAGCGCTAAAGATGGGTATGGGGATCTGCTGGAGTCATATGCTGCGGCTCTGGAGAGCTTGTGAAAATAGAGAGATTCTGAAGATTGTAGCAGCACGACAGAGTGGAATGGACAACTGTTCTTGATTGTAGGAAAGCGCATACGATAGAAACATGATAATAGTAGCATTATTTATAGATTCTGGTTCTTTCATTCAGTCGTCCTTTCAGCTCAAAAGATGACGAATAGGGTCGATCGGGCGGACGCACCGAGCTCCCCGACCGGCTTTGCTTTGCTTTGCTGTATGTATGGAGTATGGTCATGACAACTCCGGTTTCGCTATGTTACTCGTACATGCTATATTCCTGGCTTATCATTGACTCTCTGCCGGCATCGACGACATCATGGCAGACCCATTAGCCACTATCGATGCATGGGGCTCGCCATCCGCCTCCGTTGCCGCTCTACCACCATTCGCAAACGAGGAGCACCAGAGTGACGCCAAACAGGCCAATAATGGATATCCCAACGAGGCACAGCATGTTACGGCTCATGATGTCGATGACGAGGACGATAATACACCGCTCTCGACCACGATGCAAAGGGCAAAGGAGGGTCAAATGGCAGGTTCCGGAGCTCTTCCGACGCAGAAAGCGCTGCCTATCACTCCGTTTCTCAAGGTTAGGATAACTGGACTGGAACGAAATCGCAAAGACCTACTGATTAGATTCGATGCCAATGTAAGTCGTTTTGAATCCGAAATGGAGCTTGATGGATGAACACCTATATTTCTTAGACAAATCTACCGAGTTTCCGCACCAACATGTATCGGAATATGCAGCGGTCGTATGTAGAGTTTCAGGCGTTTGCGGATCACCTAGCGTATGCAAACCCGCAGAGTAAGTCATCGTCGAACACTTTGGAAGGGCATGAAGTTTATTCTTATCTTCACGCACGGTAGCTATTCTACCGGCCTTGCCTCTTCCGCAGACTTCAGCTATCACGGATGATGAAGGTGTGTAACGGTTGCCAAACATTCTCGTGGTTTCGAAGCCTAATTTCTGGATTATCGTAGACGACAGGCTCGTGAGAATAGCCTTACAACGATGGTTTACGAGAGTATGCGAGGATCCCGTGCTACAGCAAGACAACGAAATGCGCAGTTTTGTCGAAAGCGACTTTGGCGTAAGTTGCGCGTGGAACCTTTCCCGCTAATTCGGTGCTGATCCAAGTCTTCAAATCGTAGTATCAACCCGCAGTCAAGAATATGACACATAGAGCAACATCATCCTCTGGCGGCGGCGCGTTCTCTTCAATTTCCAGAGTCTTTAGGAAAGGTCCACCGGACGAGAACGAAGATTTGCAGATTGCCAAAGCGGAATTAGCCAAGTTGGAGGATAAATGGGCAGAATCTGCCAAGGCTGTCGCAGGAACAAGCAAGAGCAGGCGAGGTGAGCCGTTATCGCGATCGTATGCGCTATATGGCGTTATTGATTATAACTTCCTTGATTGGCAGCACTGGCCCCGATGTTGGCAGACACAGGAGCGAAGATGGTCTCGCTCGCGAGCGTGGAATCTAGTATGGATCTAGCAACCGCGCTACGAAGACTAGGAAAGGCGTTCGAGGCTATGGGATCTATTTCCCAAGCACAAGTACGTTCCATCGTTTCCAGCGGGACTGTATACCATGACTGAATTTCATTGGTACAGGCTATCAGTGATAACATAATCCTCAGTGATTCTCTTGGTTACCAGTCATTACATGCTCGTCAAGCCAAGGTGCGTTCAAATGCCTTTGTACCAGATACCCTGCTAATTCTCGTGCATTATACAGGACACCCTCATTCACAGAACTCAGGTTCTAGAAGATGCCCAGACAGCTTCGAAGAATGCTATTCATAAACGCCGTGCGGTCGAGAAACTGAGAGGAAACTCGAGAATCGATTCGACCAAGGTTGACGATGCCATCGAGGAGATGCGGGAAGTAAGTTCGATCATCATATTTCGAGTGCAGTAGCAATTGCGGTAACTCACACCCTGCACCACATCGTTCAGGCCCAGGATCTCGATGAAACGCTTGCACGACGTGTAGCGGCAATATCTACCAATCTTCGAGCCGCTCTTCAAACTCATTCCCGACAAGCACACGATGACGCCGCTCTCATGCTAATAGAACACGCAAAGAGTAAGATCATGTACGAAAAGCAGCTGTTGAAGGAACTCGAAGCCGTACGTCCGGAGGTTGCCAACATCGGTAAACCGCCACACGAGAAACAAAAAGTCCGCCCTGCGAATCCTCAACCTGGCTTTGATACACGACACATCGGTGTCCCAGAGTCTTCGCAAAGTGGCGGACCTTCCTCGATGCGTCCTCACGTCCCCAACTTGACAACAAACAATATGACTCAATCAATGTATACTCCTCCATCGAATCCGGCCGGCATGTCTTCGACACAGAGAAGCCCTTTGCCGCGCATGCTCTCTACCGGTTTGCAGTCCGCCTATCCATACCAATCTCCCGGTCCATCGCCATACTCAGGACACCCGACCGGCTACAGCCCATACTCTGCACAACCAGCCACAACACCTGTTGGCCCATCAACGCCAAACATGACACAAAGCATGTACTATCCCGGATCGACAGTACAAACCGAACCGGGAAAAGCTGCGACGCCGCTGTATGGCGCCAATGTTGATTACTCGAGGGGCAATGCGCAACAGTTTGGCGGCACGCGAAAGTCAAAGTTGGATGAAAGGGTAGCTGCAAGGAGTTTGGCCAACATGTTCTAGACTGGAATGCCACGCAAGTCATGATGGGACGTCGTGCATATGGGGTCATGCGCACGCGATGGGACGTCAGATAGGTTGTATGCACACATAAAGTCTCTTGGAGGCGACATGTATATCATTTTTGCCATTTTGCGATCTATTGTTCCTCTCCCTCTTCCTTCCGGATAATCTTCATTACAGTTTCATAGGCACCGAGGAAGATGGCACCACCTAAAGAGATCCACGTCGTCCGTGGTACGATCCCGCGGAAGAGTGTTTTCACACCCTCTTGTTGCGCTATTTGACGCATTCGGTAAGGAATGGACAAGGCGGAACCACTTGCTGCTGGGTCGTTTGGATTCGGATGCGCAGACTAGATCATCCCGCGTCGTAGGGTGTTAGTTTCATGCTCCTTCTTCTTACCAGAGTTGACGTTATTCATCGTCCATGCGTGAACCGGACCCACCTTTGCTTCCAACATGACCCTCGTCTTGACCACATCCAACGGCGTCGAGATCGCCCCAGCAAACCCGCCAGCCATAGAGCCACACAACGCCGCTTCATGCGGTAATGGTTTCCGTTGATTCGGCAGGTAGTGGATGGACATCAAAGACTTGAGCTTTTCGTATAATGGGAATTGAATCGCTGTGAATGGGATCTGGAGAGACGCCGGATAGGGGCAGATGCCTAACGTTTAGCCAGTGTTTTCACGTAAAGCAGTTGTAGCAAGGGACGGAGGACGACTCACATCTCTGGCAAGGGTGATTCCAAAACCACGATAAAACCCTCTTAAACCTTCGATCTGCATCAACTTTACCGCCGCGCCAAACGTTCCGACGTCTTTCCCATATGCGGAGATTTGAGCGCGGGACTTGACGACTTCGGTCGGGACTCTGATTAGGCATGCCATCTACGGTGCGGTAATTATATGTTAGCGTCGTGGGTCAGGTAGTCGATGGAGGCGAAGAAGGAGAAGAAGGAAGAGGTGTACTGGCTTACAAATTCACCGCCTGTCGAGCCGACTAGGTGTGTTAGGGATGGGTTCTCCTTGAAAGCAGCGAACCGTCTCGGCAGCTGCTTTTTCAGAAATTCGTACGTCGTAAAGAAAGTTGCGGCTATCGACACGGATGTCTCAAAAAACGCTCTTCACAGGGCTGAGAGGAAGGAGAACGACTCACATCCCGGAGCACTCCCTGCTCCGACCATCCCTACACCTTTATAAACACCCTTGAACCCGCCTGCAGCCCAGAAACCTTGTGCTGATTGTTGTCGTGTTTTGATTGTATCTATTGGAAAGAAGAGAAAGTCCACGGAGAGACCGGAAATTGCTCCAGCCTGACGCAAGAGACCGGGTGTTAGCTGTGCTGGGTTTGCTGAGGGATAGGAGGAGGTAGACGTACGCCTAGCGCTTGGAGAAAAGTAGGGCCGTCCCCTGACGATTTCACGAGATCTGCCATCTTGTAAAAAGCGTTGGATTGGTTTAGTGATGATACCGCCCTGCCTGGATGGGGGCTTTGTAAATAGTTGCTGCTTTCCGGTTCGTCTCGATGACAGCTAACATGCAATATTACGATGAAGATACTGTTTGGGCTGAACCTCGATCGCTAGCTTGAATGAATCATGCTCACCACGTGTCGGCGCCCGGCGGCCCGGACCTCCCTGCCTGATCGGAAGCAATTCAACCCCTCTTTCCACTATCCAAAGCGTTCACGCTCTCCTCTTCATCTGCTATCAAGTTGAATGAGTAATTCCTGGCTGTTGTCAAAGATTTCGCAGAGCCCCATCTATTCGAGCATCCTATTTCGTGGTTCACGATGTTTTTGAAGGCCTTGAGCAAGTCCCAGAAGGAGCTGCTGCTCTTGGCTTTCGGGGTGAAGCTGCTGCTGTATCCGGCATAGTGAGTAAAACACATCACAGGCATCATTGGTCAGTAGCTTCCAGAGGCCTTACACCCATGATGCGTTCTTCTTGATAGTAGGAGCACTGACTTCGAGGTAAGAACACAGCTTCCCCAACAACCATGTGTTGAGTACGAGCTGATCGCTTTTCACCCTGCGACAGGTACATCGCAACTGGCTAGCGATCACGCATAATCTGCCGCTATCACAGTGGTATATAGACGTATGTCTTCCGTTCGCTCATCAGCTTTGTCGATGCACACTTACTGATCGTTCAAGTCTCCCTACTAGAAAACATCACAGTGGAGTACGTAATTCCCGCCTGTAACATCCTTCGTCCACACCAACTTAACAGCTACGTCTCCTTCGCTTTACAGCACTCGATTACCCCCCATTTTTTGCCTACTTTTCCTATCTACTCACAATACCAGCAAAATACCTCCTCCCGACACACGTCAGCGAGGAAATCCTCAAGCTCAGCGAGAGTCCTGTGGAGACCTGGCAAACGGTAGCGTATATGCGGACCACGGTGTTATTGTCAGAGGTCTGTCTGGCTCTAGGCGCATTCCGGTATGTTTCACACCTTTCCACCCGGCTTAAACCGACTATCTATCTCACCGCTTTATACCATGTGTACGATTTACGCACAGGCTTGTCAAATCCGCAGCAAACAAGCGCCTGCAAACAGTCCTCTCCCTCGCGATCGTCCTTCATCCGGGATTCTTGATCCTCGACTCTATACATTTCCAATACAACGGATTCCTATTCGGACTCATGCTATTCAGTCTTCACCAGGCGAGCGAGGTAAGGACCATCTACTCGGCTGGGATGTCTATGTACTCATTGCTCTCTGCCCTGCTGATCGTATAGGATAGGCCTTTTCTCTGTGCCTTGTTTTTCGCCACGTTGCTTAATTTCAAGTACGTACCTACCGCCTCCTCGCTTTATGTGCAAATACGAAAAAGGAAACAGTTTGAAAAGTCTGACATGGCATGACATCCATCGGATCCTGAAACCAACCCGGAAAGACACATCTACGTCTACCTTGCACCCGCATGGTTCGTCTTTCTTTTCCGGAGGTACTGCTACGCACCGTTGGGCCCTACATACGGTAGGCAAATGATCACTTCTCTAAAATCTACCAACCCTCCCTTATACGTATCGCTTCTGACACACCAGGATGGCAAAACTTTGGCACCCTTGCCCGTATTGGGGTATCCACCGTCATCCCCTTCATGTTCTCCCTCGGACCGTTCATCTACCTCGGTCAAATGCCGCAGTTGCTCGGGAGGTTGTTCCCGTTCACGAGGGGGCTGATGCATGCTTATTGGGCGCCCAAGTGAGTTGATTCTTCGGCACGGGGACGGGGAAAGGATGCAGCGATCTGACCTGCTTTTCTATTGGCGTTTAGCATGTGGGCGCTGGTGACGCTCGCTGATCGGGTACTGCTGAAAGGTACGTAAATCGTATACCAGCAAGAACCATCGGGCGAAATCTCATTCTATCCTATCCGACTCGATTCGATCGATAGTCGCGAGTAAAGTACATTGGCTGCCGCTCAGCAGCGTTTCAGCAGCCGGGGTAGTCTCTACATCACGGGGTCTCGTCGGGGATACGCATTTCGCTATTTTGCCTGATATACAACCGGGTCATTGTTTCCTCTTGACGATTGCAGTGCAGACGGTAAGCCACTTCCGAGATCCTTCTTTGTCGAATACCGTTAATGTAAATCTCCCTTTTGCCCGTCTGTGTGGGGTAAAATCACTTCATCCGTAGGTCCTGCTGTCGGAACTCTGGATCAGGCCGAACTACACGACGTTCTTACGAGGTATCGTGCACTGTGGTTTCACGAGTATCATGTTTGGCTGGCATGTACACGAGAAAGCAATCATGCTCGTCCTTGTTCCCTTGAGGTAAGTCATTCCTCCTCACTTACGGGGAACTGCCGAAATGGTTGTCGGTAACTCATGACCGCATATGCTTTTGTTGGTCGCGCCATTCGTAGTTTGTTGGCGGTACAAGATGAGAATCATTATAGAGCATTCGTGATCAGCTCGGTCGCAGGGATATACTCGCTGTTTCCGCTACTATACCAAGCTGCCGGTAAGCCTTGTTATCTGTCAAGTCCTGGTTACGATTAGGATTCCTCATCAAATTCCAATTCTAGAAACCCCGATAAAACTAATATACACTGTGGTCTGGTGGACATTGACTTTTGTGACGTTGCGACAATACATTCCTAGGTGCGTCGAAAACATCTCTCAGGTCATCGTTTTGTCGTAGCTGATGCAGGAAATTCCGCATCGAAACTTCAGGAATGTCAAATCGCCTTCGCTCACCCAGACGATAATCTATCGACTCGAAAACATCTACCTCGCCGGGTTCTGCGTACTTCAGCTAACGACATCCACCATATTCCCTCTCCTTGCCTCGGAATCCACTCGCGAGCGGTGGGAGTTCCTCCCCCTAATGGTCACGAGTATATACTGCAGTTTGGGGTTGATATGGAGTTGGGGAAGGCTTGTGTATGCTAGTGCAAAAGGTGTTGAAGAGCATATCCGTACTGGCGGAGGAAAGGTGAAGGGCTCGTAAATTCGAGGGGTTGTGCATGCGGACAAAGGTTGTTAATGATATATCAAAACGGATTTATTGTACGAGCTAGGAGAACACAGATGTTCGATGTTCGTGGGGATCGCAGTAGGTCGCAATTTACTTTGTATCATGTTCTTTGGGCACAAGTATCGGGTTTACAGTAACGAGGGCCACAAGAGGGACTAGAGAGGGACAGCGGCGACAATCCCATCGGCGGCCGTTATGAGGGTACACAAGGCGACGGATCTAAAGCGAATAAATTACTGTACTTCCGAAAAAGATCACGAGTGCGGATGCAGAACCAGAGATCAGGATTTCTTTTCCTTCAAAATTTTGGAGCGCGGGGCAAGGGAGGAAGAGTTCGCGGCGAAGAGCCGATATATATATTCTGCTACTTTGGGTGTAGCTGCACCAGGACGCCTCTTTTCTGTTTCCCTTTTTTCTCCAAGTTCATTCCCCTCCCTCACCCTACAAAAACAAAACACATCCTTCAACAATGGCCAAGTCAGATAGCAAGAAGGTTGCCTCAACCAAGGTCAGCAAGAAGGAGTCCAAGAAAGTCGAAGCTCCCAAGGCTGCCGCACCTGTCGAAAAGGTAAGTCCGACTCCGAGTATATGACAAAAGTCTTATACTCACTTCCCATCTCTATCCTCATCCTCCCCTCCAGACTTCCAAGAAGTCCAAGAAGTCCAAGAAGGAACCCACTCCCCCTCCTGTCGAGTCATCGTCTTCCGAATCCGAGTCGTCCGATGAAGAATCATCCAGCGAAGAGGAGGAAGACGAGGTTGTCGCCCCTGCCCCTGCTAGCGTTACCGCCCCTAACGGTGACTTCAAGGCTTCCAAGGCCGAAGAGGTGTGTTCTCGGTTTGCCGTCGACTGTTGTCTGCCGCCTCAATCCGCTAAAACATTTTCCCTTGTCCGCTTCATTAGTCTTCTTCCGAGGAGTCTTCCTCCGACGACGAGTCCGATGAGGAGCCTTCCAAGGCCGCTCAGGTAAAGGCCGCTCCTGCTGCCAAGAAGGACGTGAGTAGACCGATGTCTTGTTTGCAAAAGTTTGTCCAGACTAATTTTCCTCTTGGTGAACAGTCCGACGACGAGTCTTCCGAGGAGGAGAGCAGTGATGAGGAGACCGAGAAGCCCGCTGCCGCCAAGGTAAGTCGAGCTAGATATCCTCGTTGATGCTGTCTCTTTGTGTTGACCCTTGTTCGTCTTTCAGGCCGAGTCCAGCGAGGAGGAGTCTTCTGACGAGGACAGCTCCGACGACGAAGAGGAGGCTGCCCCTGTCACCAACGGCAAGCGAAAGGCCAGTGAGGAAGCCGCTGCCCCTACCAAGAAGGCCAAGACCGAGAACGGTGCCGTCGCCACCAAGACCAGCACCGAGCAAGGCGAGCAGGAAGCATCTCCCAACGTCTTTGTCGGTTCGCTCTCGTGGAACGTCGACAACGACTGGCTCCAGTCCGAATTCCAGGAATGTGGTGAGATTAAGAGTGTCCGAATCATGATGGACCGAGAAAAGAACCGATCCCGAGGTTTCGGTTACATCGAGTTTGCCGACCTCGAATCAGCCGCCAAGGCTATCGAGCTCAACGGCAAAGAAATCGATGGTCGACCCGTCAACATCAACTACGCTTCTGCCCGACCTCAAGCCCAGAACACTGAAAAGCGAGCTCAGCAATTCGGTGACAAGCAGAACCCTCCTTGTACCACCCTTTGGGTCGGTAACATGGCCTTCTCCTCCAACGAGGACTCGCTGTACAACGCTTTCGGAGAATACGGTGCCGTTCAGTCCGTCCGTCTGCCGACCGACAGGGAGACCGGTGCCCCTAAGGGCTTTGCTTACGTTCAGTTCGAGACTGTTGAGAGCGCACAGGCTGCTCTTGACGCATGGAAGGGTCAGGAACTCGACGGTCGAGCTCTGAGACTGGACTTTGCACCACCGAGAGACAACGATGGAGCTGGTGGTGGCGGTCGAGGCGGACGAGGTGGATTCGGCGGTGATCGTGGAGGTCGAGGCGGAGGACGTGGAGGAGGTCGAGGCGGGTTCTCTGACCGTGGAGGCGGTCGAGGTGGTGGCCGAGGCGGAGGACGTGGTGGCCGAGGTACGTCTTCGCGTTGAAATATCTTGCTTCTACAAATAACTGATAGGCCGGCTTGCGCTCTCTTTTCTTTTCAGGCGGAGGAGCCCCTCGAGGTAACCCAAGAAGCGGAGGCATTGCACCCGGAGCAGGCAAGAAGATCAGCTTCGATTAAGAGGCTCGATACCTTTTTACGTCCCGCGTAGCCAGAACGATCATCCTTTCATAGACAACACAAGCATTGCTGCTTTGTACTATAGTTTGCGCTTACTTTGGGTTCTAGTGTAGTCACCCAGAAGCTGGGCCATGTTCACAACTATCATTGTACTCTGTATCCTGTTACTCAAAACGCGGAGAGCATATAGCCATTGCATTTCGTTTGTGACCATACTTTCCGACGTTGTCTTCACACTTGGCACGATACACCGAGGGTAAGAGTATTATATCTTGAGTAGTGTGTAGCTGCTTGCTTCGTCTTCGACCAAGTGGACCATGGCTTCACCAGCGAAATGTGTCGGCAACTGGAGCAACGAGTTGGAGGAGCTGATGAAGGAGAAAGCCCATGGTATGCACCAACGCACGCCGCCCTTCTCATGCGTATCGTCGAATAATCCTAGACTCAGTGGTCCGGATTACCTTTATGATATTCCAGTAGCTTCGCAGCTAAGAAGGGTCCCGAACCCTCGGCAGTTTTCTCGTTTGGTGTCGTAGTTCGGGACAGAGACTCATGGCGGGCATCGGTTGGTTTTCGAGTCACTCGCATTCCTCATCGATGCTACAAGCTTCGTCGTGGAAGGCTGAAGGCAAGCTTGACTTCCTTCGATCTTCTATGGCTATGGCAATGATATTGTGGCATTTTGGTAGGCTCGGCGTGATCCTTGAGCCCTCCGAGCATATTGCGACTGTCTTGAATACTTGAGTAAAGAGGGGGGGCGTGAACGCTTTCCCTCCCGTCTCACCGGGGGTTTCCGCAACGATCTTGTCACGAGAAGATGCTGTTGAGTTGTTGGAGCTGCGATGGAATACCGAAGAAACCCTTTTCTGAAGATTGCTCTTACATTCGTTGTGTGGCAGAACGGCGCCTTTTTTGCGCAACAACCGGCTGATTAGTGTATCGACCAGCTTCTCTGCCCTGCGGTACCGTTGTGAGGTGCTCGACGTCCACAGTGGGTAGCTTTATCATTCCAAGAGTTCATACCTCAAGAAGCTATACCCGCCAAGTCACTGCCGGGATGTCTACTGGAGGGCAGTTTGACCGAGCCTCTCGGGATTCTGGGAGGCGACCTGGAGACGCGACGATGCCACTTGCGTCAGGGCATATATGAAGTGTCTATTGGCGTAGCAAGGTAGGAATTCGACCTGGACCCCCAGATAAGATACGAGGACCAACACATGATAATTACCTGAAATAAATGCCAAGCTGTCGTTATTCTCGATGGTATTGATTGTCCCGACTATCATGCTACAACCTTTGTAGCCAACGTATTCAGCATATTGGCCTCCAGTATCCGCTTGTCATCGGCGTCGCTGGTTCCTGGTAAACTAATCTCATGGAGTTTATACAGCTGCATCGTGATACTCGTGAGCATGAATATTATGCCGAGGCGTTCTTTGACCGTGTTACTCACCTTCTTCACCGCCTTCCAGTCAGTGGTTTGTGACAGCTCTTGTAGTGGCACCATGTCACCCTCTACCAGCTCAGCCATCTGGTCCACTAATGATTGCTGATATGAATCTATACTCTCTTGTGAAGATCCTTCCGTCGTCGGACTACCTATTCTGACGAGTAATAGAGTCTTTGTCGAAGCTGAGATACCGAAACGTTTGATCGCATCCGCAATCTATATCATCATTATGTATCACAGTCAGTACACTGCTGTTCGGTTTCAACCTGCTCTGGGAGACTCGCATTATTGCTAGGATGAAGGGCCAGTAGTACTTCGGAGTGAACGGTTCTCGTTTTCAGATTACCGGTTGATGCAGCTTGAAGAGCCTGGTAAACCGCCATTACGATGTGCTCCCGACTGACAATCTGTTCAAAGTATCATATCTCCAAGATCAAGGGCACATTCTACGAATTGACCACCAAGGAGCACAAACGTACCATACTGGCCTCTACAAACCCGTAATCCATCTCATCCCGTGCTTTGTCTCCTTGTTCACCTTCCATCGTTGCGGCTTCTACCAGTCGTGTACGAAGTGAAGCCGAGTTGGTGACATTTTGGAACAAGCAAAGGTGGATCGACGAGACTTCGCGAGGAAAGTTGGGCAAGATGTAGGATTCCATCACGAGGTTTGTCTCTGTAGAGGATGTGTCTGTGGATACATGGTATGGCGCAGAGGTGAGGTAATAATAAGAAATAGAGAATGCAACTGAGAATGCCATATCTGTTGGCTCTGCGATCGGTTCGATCACACCACCGCTATACCTGGATATCAATAACCTTCCTTCCCTATAGTCTCGTTTCTCCTGGCTTGTCACTGGCTCTTACTTCTGCACACACACAATGACTCTTCCCCTTGAGCCATTCCCTCATCGGGTCAGCAAAGACATTCCCGTTACGCCAATCGAGAAGAGGGAAACCGCTGTCTTTGCGTTTGACAAGGATTCCCCTGTTGGTGACGTTACTTGGGAGATGTAAGCTCTTTCGTTTCTCCAGATCCATGCAAAGTCCAGTTCCCTTGCTAATTCGGGCATGCTGCTCTTAAAGTGAACGACCGGCAACAGAGCAGATAAATCAGGCGATACGGAATGTCTTGGTCCGGAAACCAGCCAGATTTTTCGATGTTACAGTACAACAAGTAGAGAAAGAGGATCAGGAAGCGACAAGGAAGACGGAGGAACAGCATGATTCTTCTCTATTGAAGACGGAAGAATTACCCGGGACGGATACCCCAACAAAGGCAGGGCAAGATGTGGTGGAAGTCGCTGGAAAGATGATGACGGTGGAAGAGATGGGCCAGATGAAGGTCGAACTGCATCAGACACTTGGGTAACTCCAGCCTTATTCTGAACGACCGTAACTATATTCCGTCTAACTCAGCTTCTGTTCACAGGGTGGCATGGAACGAGCTGAACAAGATTGCCGAACTTTGCCGATCACTAATTTCAACACAATTTCATCCTTACGTCCTCCCGCCCAACGAAGCGACAGCTTCCGTTCCCGCCAAATCCCTCTCGGGAACTTTGGCTGATCGTGCACCCCCCACACAAGCTGTTCGACTTTTGGGTGATACCAAGTTGGCAGTCGTTCGACACATTGATTCCATCAAACGTTCGCAGGATATCTTGGTGAATGGTTCGAAGCAGTTGATGGCGCTTCGTGCGCAAGAAGACGTGTACTGGCAGAACGTTTTACAAGTTAGTGGGATCAATGGGGTACATCAGGATGATTTACAAGATGGGAGTAGCGAGAAGGCGATAGCAAACACAGACGGTTCCACCTCTCAACCACCGCTTTCCTGGTCTTTGTTACCGCGACCGCTCAGCAACGGCCTTCCACCAAATCGGCAAATGGCAACAGATGTCATGATACCCTATGCACCTGATGAAGGCAAGTCGCTGGTTGCATCTCTCTAATGCTGAGATCATGACTGACTCTCTTGTCATCGCAGCGTCACCTGGCTTCAGAGCTTTAGCAATGGCGACCATGAACCAACCCGACCTGACGTCAACAGATAAAGTAGGACCGCAACCCGAGGGCGACATCCTCTTCCGCGCTAGGCGACACAAACGACTACGTGTCTGTTTGAGATCCAGCAATGGCGACGAGTCATATAGCAGAATTACCGGCCTAGCTGATCCAGCTATACAGGGAACGATATCGACCGAGTTGAGTAGGGCGCAAGCAGAGATGTTTGATGATGAAATCTTCGAGACAGTGAGTTGATAGGGGTGATTATCAACCGGTCTGGCGGTCTTGCTCAATTCTCCAATGTGCATTCCAGTTGAGATCTGAAGCGAAGAGCACACCGACGTTGAACACCAGAAGCTCTACCGATCAGATCTCCGTCGACGCTGTGCCGGGACAGGAACTCGTGTTTGAGATGGTGAGTAGAAAGGGTTTCAAGCTTGAATCAAGTACATCGTTGATCATCCGGTCGCTAGGTGGATACAGACGACATCTATCACGAGCAAATCAACCGCAGCGTAAAAGTCTCCACACACGTGAATCTCCTATCTGCGCTATTACGGCTCGGCATGCTAAGGGTATACCGCACGAGAAGCCAAACCCCGGCCGGATCGCAACCGTCAGGAAAAGAACTGCTTACACCGATCGTGGCGTACCTGCATTATCAAGCCTTTTGTCGACAACTATACGAGGTCTTGAATGGGTTTCAGCAAACAATGCAGCAAGCAGGGATGTCGCTCGAGATCAGTAGGAATACGGGAGGGATCACCGGAGGCTTGGACTGGGAAGCCTTTTTGGGCGGTGATGCGAGTTCGTCCAGGCAGTACAATCTGAAAGGCAACGTCGAGGTTCTCTTCGAACAGAGGTGAGTGTTTCCACTGATATTGGTTGGAGAATTGCGGCTCATTCTATCGTATTCAGACCATTTTGTACCATCTTGGTCACCGCTGACGCCCATTTGACAATAATATTCTCGCAGACAATGTTCCATTCGCAGGATATCGCTCAGCTTCCCGTCTTTTTGGGCCAACAACTTCGGAGCCAGGTCCTCGCTACACTAGTCGATAACTTGAAAGCGCATCGAGAACCCGTTCGATATCATGTTGACGAGATAGCGGGTGTGATCAAGACGAGGCCTACCAAACTGTGCGTCGCGTTGCATTGGGATATTTCAACGCTTCTAGCTGATCCCATGACAATGTTACAGAGATATTGGTTTTACTCTTGATGTTCCACCACATCTAGTTGCGCAGAGTTCTAGGATTCTTCCTGTAGGTGAAGGCAACGAGACTAAGTTTACTGCGTCCGACGAGCGGATCGTGAAAGAGCAGTATACGGAAACAACAGAAATACCGTTTGTCGCATGGGCTATGGAGAGATTATTGTAGGACCCCTGGTAGCTGGTGTAGTGATTGAGAGAGCTGTATTAACCTCAAGCTTGAAACGCCCAAAACCTCATGCATGTAAGACAAAACGGTATCCTTCTTAGCTGGAATATCACAAAGGCAACCCGGACCAATGAGTCTAGGATTATTCGACGATACGCATGAGAAGGGCGGCGTGCGGCGTTGGTGCATATCGCAAGCTTTCTCCTTCATCAGCTCCTCCAACTCGTTGCTCCAGTTGCCGACACATCTCGCTGGTGAAGCCATGGTCCACTTGGTCGAAGACGAAGCAAGCAGCTACACACTACTCAAAGATATAATACTCTTACCCTCGGTGTATCGTGCCAAGTGTGAAGACAACGTCGGAAAGTATGATCACAAACGAAATGCAATGGCTATATGCTCTCCGCGTTTTTGAGTGACAGGATACAGAGTACAATGATAGTTGTGAACATGGCCCAGCTTCTGGGTGACTACATTAGAACCCAAAGTAAGCGCAAACTATAGTACAAAGCAGCAATGCTTGTGTTGTCTATGAAAGGATGATCGTTCTGGCTACGCTGGACGTAAAAAGGTATCGAGCCTTTTAATCGAAGCTGATCTTCTTGCCGGCTCCGGGTGCAATGCCTCCGCTTCTTGGGTTACCTCGAGGGGCTCCTCCGCCTGAAAAGAAAAGAGAACACAAGCCGGTCTATCAGTTATTTGTAGAAAGAAGATAGTTCAAGGTGAAGACGTACCTCGGCCACTACTCGAAGGGTAGAGCTGATCGATGGATCAATCGGCCGGTTATTACCCCAAGGTTCCGGGTTTGCAGACAGTCAATGTGGGAGCAACCTGCAGAGCTACAGAAAAGTGATTGCTCAATATCCTGTTGCAGCCCAAACAATATCTTCCTGTGAGAAGATTGTTGCGGAAACCCTGGAGAGGTAGGCGGGAAGCCGTTCACATCCCACGTACAAAAGCGACAAAGAAGACAGTCGCATGATCTTCGCAGAGCTTAACGATGAGTCCGAGCCTTTCTAATATGCCTCAATATCATGCCATAGCCATAGAATGCCATAGCCATAGATGATCGAAAGAAGTCCAGATTGCCTTGGGGGTTCCATGGCAAAGCTCCTGGCATCGATGAGGAATGCGAGCCACCCGAAACCTACAGATGGGCCGCCGCCGTGAATCCCTATCTCGAAGTCGAACACCCACATATTGACGATAAGGCAAACGGAGCCATGGGGTGACTGATGAATCAAGTAGGCGTCCCTGCATTGTCGTCATGTTGCCGAGTCCACTCTTCCGACGATTGATATCAGTGTATGGTATGGTGTATCAAACGGAAGATTCGCAGACACTAAAAATAATCTAGTATCCCTCGACTATCCCCCTCCCCAACGCAGAAAGAGCAAAAATGATGACGGTGAGATTCGAACTCACGCCCCGGAGGACCAGTGATTTAACGACGATGTAGATCGACCTTAAACTGGCGGATTAGACCACTTTCCTACGTCACCTGCTGTTGTTGCTGAAGAATGTTGTTTTATTAGATACATTATTCTGCGCAAGCCACCACGACCCTATTTGCCCCCAACCGAGCAATCGTGTCTATCCATCTCCTGCAAGAACAGCGGCTATCACCAGATCCATCCTCGCGGATCATATTCATCTAACCTTCGGTACCCTGTCCTAACCTACCCGCTTTCTACAAACCCCCTTATCAAACCACCAGCAACGAGCGGTCCAACAACCAAGGTACCTACGATCGCTACCGCCGTATACCAAGACCCCATCGGCAAGACACCACCCCAGAATAACAGCGGCTCTACTATGACATCGAATACTAGTGCTTCGCCTGCACTACCTGACCCGTTGATTGTTGATGCTGGAGTGTCGGTAGTTTGATTAGATGACGACAAGGTATCTGTTTGATCCTTGCTGTTGTTTGAGCGTCTGTTGAATATACTGAGAGCCGACCGTGCAGGAATGAGTACGCCTGTACGTCGCAGGTCGACGCGGAGGATCCGATCATGGCCTTGTATTTGCTTGCTCTGAGTGATGGAGATGTTGAATGATGCGGGAGTCTACGAACAAAAGGGGTTGCGAGAGTGGTTGAGTACTTCCCCCGGGCCTCGATACTTTGACCTTGATGAGGTGCTTACCGTTGCTGGCCAAGATATTCTGGCAGTCCATGCTTTCTCTGTATCGATATTGCATCCACCTACTAGTACCTTGCATAACCAGGACCCGGATTTTGTGTAGCTTTGCAGGTAATCATCCAGTTGTACTGAATACTTTATTGTCGTGGCTGTGTTTTCGTCGTATTGAAGAGCATCGGGTGATGGCAGTGAGATCGACGTTCTATTTGGCCGTCCGGGAATCAATCTAATGAGTGCAAGATCAGGAAGAGGAGAATATTGCTATATCAGTCACTAATGAAGCAAGATGACATTAGAGGAAACATACGGAATGATCGAGGATACCACTCCGTCATCAATGGAACCTCGGCTCGCCGCATCCCTCCGAGTCCGGAAATTGAGGATTTCTGTATTCGCCAAGCAGCATGTCAAAACAACGGCCCAGCAGATGAACCGGAAGAGGATGTGCTTGACCATTTGTGGATGGAGGGAGGCATGAAGAGGTCGAATGTAGATAACCTCTTGACGCGAGATTGTTAAGAAATAATCAGTTGTGAGTAGGAGATGACGCGATCACTCGATCACTTGTGACTTCTTGTTGGAAGCAACGTCGCCGGGGATGATTCAGTCTTTCCTTCCTTTCTCTAGTCCTACCTGGCGTCAACTGAATGTTCTGCTGCGGCACTCGTTGTGGCAAACATCTCTTGCCCTCAACAACGACAACGAATATGGCCATCAGAATGGACGCTATTCGGGTCGCAAAGGTAGGTCTTTAGGAAAAGGGAAGATACATGACCTTCATAACTGACGAATCAATTTCTTCCTTGCTTAGGTCGACAATGTGACGTTGGATGCAAAGGACAAGAGCTATGAAGGGACTTTGCATCTTACAGCTCACCACCTGATCTTTACTAGTGATGGAAACGACGAGATATGGGCAAGTAGTGCAGGAGCTTGTTCCCTTTTTACCACGGCCTCTCTAATCTTTCACTTTGCGTTCTGCAGACGCCGTATCCCATCATCAACCTCGTACACAGGCTGCCTCAGACAATACAAGGCGTTTCGCCAATTCAGATCCGTACGCGGGTGTTTGATAACCTCATCTTTGGGTTTCGTCGGGACAAGGATGCGGAAGACGTTTTCTGTTCCGTGAAAGAGCTAACCGTTGCCTGTACGTACAGTTAAACGCCAAAATCGTGTATCTGTGGCTGATACCCATTCTTGTGGACCTGCAGCCTCGATAGAGCAGCTCTACGCGTTCTACTATACCCCTTCTCCGCAATTGGAACCTTGTGCACTTGGAAATTCCCGCGGAGAGACAGACGCAGTCACGCGAACTGGATGGAACGTGTATAATCCGAGGGAAGAGTTTGCAAGGATGGGTCTCGGGACACGCACAAAGGCATGGCGATTCACGGATATCAACAAGGACTACACTGTGAGCCCCCTGCTGCTGTCCGCGCATCAATCTGGATCATGTATTCACCCTTTTCATTTCCTCTTAACCATCAGTACTCACCGACGTATCCGGCAAAACTGGTGGTTCCGTCCAGAATATCGGATGCGGTACTAGCCTATGCTTGCAAATATAGGAGCAAAGCTCGCATTCCTGCACTATCGTATCTTCATTGGGCAAACCATGTAAGCTCGTTGGCACCGGAACTGAGGACTGCATTCATTGACGAGAACCGCATCGGTTTACAGGCTTCGATAACGCGATGCAGTCAGCCTTTGGTCGGATTAAAAAATTCCAGATCCGCTCAAGATGAACGCCTGGTGGATTCCATATTTCAGTCCCATGTATCGCCGGAAACGGGGTACGGAGCCAACCTGAACGACTATGGCTATGGAGGCGGACAGGCCAACTTTCCGCCTACTGTTTCCTCTCCGACCCCTCCGCAACTTGCGCAAGCAAACGCTGCCTCAAACGTCTCCCAGAGCATCTACGGCGCTACAACAACCAACCTGATCGTCGATGCCCGACCGACAACAAACGCCATGGCAAACGTCGCCAAAGGTGCCGGCACGGAAAACATGGAAAACTACAAGGGCGCGAAAAAGGCTTACCTCGGGATCGATAATATCCACGTGATGCGAGATTCGCTGAATCGGCTCGTGGATGCGATTAGAGAGTCGGAAAACTCTCCGTCTGGAATGATTGATCGGTACGCGTTGCGCCGGTCGAATTGGCTCAAGCATATTTCGGCATTATTGGACGGGACGCTGATTATTGTCAAGAATGTGCATGTAAACTCTTCGCACGTGCTTATCCACTGCTCTGATGGCTGGGATCGAACAACGCAACTCTCGGCACTCGCTCAGGTGTGTCTTGATCCGTATTATAGGACGATAGAGGGCTTTCAAGTCTTGGTCGAGAAAGACTGGCTGTCATTCGGTCACAAATTCTTGGACCGATGCGGACATCTTTCATCCGAAAAACTGTTTACCAGTACAAACAATACGACGACAGAAGATGATGACGAGTCTGGCGGACCCAGTGGAGCAGAAAGAGCCGCACAGGCCTTCATCGGCGCCTTCCAGAAACAATTCGCCTCGTCATCCCATATCAAGGAGATCTCGCCCGTCTTCCACCAATTCCTTGATTGTGTGCGCCAGCTGCAACGCCAGTACCCCAAGAGGTTTGAATACAACGGTACCTTCCTCGAGACATTGCACTATCACCTCTATTCCTGTCAATTCGGAACTTTTTTGACCAACACAGAACGGCAGAGGCGTGTCAAGGGCGGTATGGAGGAAGAAGGAGGCCTGGCGGGACCGAATCCCAAGGCACCTATATGCGAACGAACAATCTCGATATGGAATTTCCTGGATCAAGCCAGTCAGCTGGAAAAGTTCAAGGATCCGGAATACGATCCCTCCCTCGACGAGGCGGTAACAGGACAGCGCGAATACGGCGATCAAGCCGTTCTTTTACCCAATGCCAAAGACGTGAAATACTGGTCCGAGCTCTTCAAACGCACGGATGAGGAATTGAACGGCTCGAAAGCTACCCTTGAGCAACAGGCGCAAGGAGTCGAGGTGATTGGACCCTTTGCCTCGGCCCAAGGAGATCCTGTTGCGGAACCTGGGGCTGCACGAGTTGCGAGCAGTGTCGCTCAAACATTGTTGAGTCAACCAGACACTGCGGGAGATGCGCTTACGAATACACCAAGAAAACCGCCGAGTCGGGAAGGGACATGGGATAATTATGGCAATTCCGGTGGTACGGGATCCCCTCGATACAAGAACTCTTCGTTGGACTCGAGACCGGCGCCAGAGAGCATTTCCGCAAACTCAGGTCAGGCCGAACGCAGGAACAAGGGATTATCCGCCGGCGGGTCTTCGTGGAACTGGTCGCAGATCTCTACGGGCGCTTTCACCGCTCTACAGGGTGCCGCTCGAGAAATCCAAGGAGCAGCACGCGAAATCAAAACGCTTTCGACCGACGCTTTCAACATCATCAATACTGGCAACGACGAGAGCATTACCGGATCTGGCGAAATGTGGAGTAGGGATGATGGAACGCAGGTACGACAATCGAACGCACAACCCAGCCGAGTTCAACACGCTTCTGGTTCGTCAACAAACACGCCATGGGGTTCGACCTGGCGAGCGAATACCTCTACACCGCGAGATGCCGTCCGAGTTCCCCTGGAAGGCAACCCTTGGGCAACGAGTGACGTCTTGGCAGACGGGAGAAATACAGAATCACAAGCGTCAATACGGCCAAACGTTTCCTCTACCAATGACGAAATCGACAATATCAAACTACCGAACATTAGTGAGAACAAGAGCGCGGATCTGCCCTTGGGCGAAGCCTGGGTCAATGTGCCTTCATATCGCACCACGCCAACGCCAGCGGTTCACACGTCGTTGCCAAAAGCAGATATCGTTCTTCCGGCCGCGCTGCCAACCGAAGAGGTGAAAATGAGCGGTAGTTGGGATCCTTTGGGTGCATTGTAACATGTTGCGGAGACCTTCGAATAGTTGTATTGACGACAGGATCGATTTAGTTGTAGAAGAAAAGGGAAATGCATAACGTCTTCAGATTTCTAATTGGCAACGCCGAACTCTCTTGCGTTTGAGGTCAGTCTCCACTGTGCGCTTCTCGTTGGAAAAGATGTCGTATCGGATAGACAACAGGAGGTAGATTGTAGGAACCACCATTGTTTACAACTGTCCTAAACGGAGCCGCAATCCTTCAATTCCCCACTGACACCCATCCGACACTCAACCTCAGCAGGCTATCGATGTGCTTAAGCCTTGAGGGCGAACTCTGCAACCAGGCAAACAAAAGGGAGGTTGTGAGCAAAACATTGCTGTAGCGTAATATGCGATACGAAAACTCACTCCTGATGGGGAAGTGGATGTCCTTCTTGTGCTGCTTCTCAGTGATCAAAGATCGCTCGTTCTTGGTCAATGCACGTCGGATAGCTCGAGTCTTCTTGTATCGCAAGTCGAGGGGAAGGTCTGTACACCATATATCCACCCGTCAGCCATCGTTTCTCCTTAGTCCACATTTACCACAACAAGGAATCCGAACGTACACTTGGAGTTCTTCTGCTTGTACATTTCCCGGACATTCTGCCTCTGCTTTTGGTTGATGACGGTCAAGACTCGGGCAACGGACTTTCGGGTGGTGTTGCTATAGAGAGGTTAAGACGTCAGCGGAAAGTTCGAATGATATGTAACTCACAGGCAAGGCTTTGCTGGGTTTCGGCCGTGACATCGCTCCCCTGATTCGTCTATCCAGCTTGCGTCATCCCTTCACTTCACGGACACTCTTCCTTCTCACAGCCTTTCGACGTCACGCATTCCATCTGCACCTTCGCCTTCTCTCACTTGTCTCCCTAAGCTCTTCACCACAGCGCGAAACCCAAGCAAAGCCTTCCCAGCCAAGATGATAATCCACGGAAAAGGCGATCCTCACATCTTGGTCAACTTAGCGGCCGATCCTCCAGCGATCTTCTGAACTCGCAAAGACGCGAGCTCAGTCTTGAGCTCGTGAAGCTGCTTGAGCAGGTCGGTCTTGTTCCTGATAACGGCAAGGCGGACAGGGTGATTTGATTTTGCGAGTTTGGGTGATTGACACAATTGCAAGTTGACAACGAGAAGCGATGGACAGGTTCACTCTGTCAGTACTGGTCACAGTCTCCCTCACAAACTCTTGTTTATTACGCACTTGCTTTGCAGCTCGAAGGCTCTGATCTTGCCGGACATCTTGAACTATTCAACCAAAATAACCCAGTATAAGCCTTTCTGCCCTTTCCAATTCCTTTTCAATCCTCTAAATCCGGCGTCGGAGGTCGTCCTTGTCGTCGTTGGCGGGCGGCAAGCGTTTCGTTGTCGGACGGGATAATGCAGAATCAAACTCACGTACTTGGTGGGTGTCTTGAAAGAAACAAAGAGATCCGACCTTTTACCGTAGAGTTTCAAACTTTTTCCCCTTGACGTCGCCCGGGCGCGATAAGCTCTGGAATACAAGTCAAACCGTGCGCGGGTGCTCTCTCGCTGTCGGAAACCGCTCCGTCACCGTCACCACCGAAGATTGGTCGAGCGTGCAGTGCGTACAGCCAGCACGCAGGCTCCGCCCATACTTCCAGGGCATTTGCGCTGGTACGAAGCGCGATCGAGGAGGAATGGCTCGAAAGGCGAATCAAATCCTGATGTCTACATATTTTGTTGTTTCTCTCCTCTTTCTTTCTCTGAGATAGTCGCAATATTCTTTCACCCGCATGGATCCGTACGGTTGGATCTGCAATCCAGAGCTATAACAAACAACTTCTTTCTTTCTTCTCGAGATGGGCTATTGACAGAATGAGCATACTACCTACTCGTCTATTCAGAACCTCCCACATCAAACATATATGCAACAAAGTGATTCTGCATGCATCTTTCCTTCCTCTTCACATACCCCTCCCGTTCCTGTCGAGGTCCGTTCCGATTTCATTGGTCTGCGTTGTTTGAGGCCGCCTGCTGGCAGTACCAAGTCTGATAAGCCCGCATGACCCTTCTCGCTATTCCGGAGAAGAAGCATATAGGTGTTGTTTCACGGACAGGCCTAGAGAGAAATGATGCGTCAGGGATGCGACTACGACAAGCCCTTCAAAGTCGAGCTTCCTGCTAAGGCCCAGACCGGCCGACATGGTCCGCATAAATCGCTTTGACTGCTTCCCGACCTCACGCTGCACCCAGTGAAGACTACCCAAGTTGATGTTAATGGTTGCCGTGTTTATCTGTATGTTTTGGCTGAAGAGCACGGTATTCATATTATGCAGACAGAACGCAGTGCGATGTCGGCGGTGAGGATTCTGATTGTGATGCCTCCCATAACTCAATGGTAGGAACAAACAAACAAACAAACAAACAAACAAACAGACAGACAGACAGACAGGGTAGGACAACCAACGACATTCTGCACCTCTTTGCCATATTCAGCAGGTCTCTCATCCATACTCACGTCCAACTGCTGGTTCTTCATTCTCAGTTCATCTATCGCTGTCCTCGCCGCGTTCAAATCAATCAATGACTCATTCATTCATTACTGGCCATTCGCCACTAGCAAACACCTCCCTCCATCCATTCCGCGTTTTTTTACAACTTGCTGATAATTCGGTCGGTGAATTCCTGGGTGGAAGCCTTTCCGCCCAAATCGCCCGTAATGTGTTTACCCTCTGCGATCGTGCCAAGGATGGCTTTTTCGATTTGTTCGGCCTTGTCGAACAAGTTCATGTGCCTGAGTGCGTGGACGGGAAGGGAGGGGAGGGGAGGGGAGAGTAATGGGAGTGAGTAAGGGAGGGATACAGGAAACAAGGGGGAGGCGGGCGTACCTCAACATCATCAGACTTGAGAGGAGCAAGGCGGAAGGGTTGGCGAGACCCTTTCCTGCGATATCGGGAGCGGAACCGTGAACGGCTTCGAAGATCGAGGCGTCCTACACGGGCCAGCCGAAACGAGGTTAGTCAGATTCAGCCTTTTCCCACAACCGTAAAAGCCAGTGGAGGCCTGGAGCAAGACACGCACCTTTCCAATGTTACCGGACGGAGTCAATCCCAATCCACCGATCAAACCGGCACACATGTCGGACAAGATATCACCGTACAAGTTGGGCATGACCATTACCTGATCAGCATACGGTTCCGGGTTCTGCACAATCCTCAAACACGCTCGATCCAACAAATCCTCATCGTAGTGGATGTTTGGGTATTCCTTGGCAACCTCTCGACAAGCTTGCAAGAACATGCCGTCGGACATTTTCATAATGTTTGCCTTGTGGATCGCGGTGACCTTGTTTCGGCCGTGTTCGGATGCATAGTGGAATGCGTATCGCGCGACTCGCTCGGATGCTTCGTATGTGATCAACTTGATGGACTGGACAACACCGTCGACGATCTGTTACACGCGCCGGCAAACGGAGAACACATTAGCACCTGGCGCGTGGTTTCTCTTTCGTATGCACTGCGTGTGGAGGCTGAGGACCCACCTCGTGCTCGATACCACTGTATTCACCCTCGGTGTTTTCACGGATCAGGACCGTGTTGACGTTGTCGTACGCGGTCTTGTACCCCTGAATAGAGACACAAGGTCGAACGTTTGCAAACAGGGAGAAAGTCCTTCGTAGTGTCAAGTTGAGGGAGACGTGGCCCTTTCCGACTGTTCGAACGGCGGTAATAAGCATTGTTGAACGGTAAGGAGAACGGCGCAAGATAGGCAGGCAAGTGAGGCAGGTGAGAGGAGGTAGGAGGACGTACTGGGAGTAGCGAGGGGACCCTTCAATGCAACAGTGTTCTTCTTGATCGAGGTGATCGCGTCTTCCGGGATAGAGGTCTTGCCGTTCTTCAAGATGGGGGTGACATCGACTTCCTCCCACTTGATAGGGACCTAACGGTTGTTAGAACGGGGCGGGCAGGGCATTAGTCTTGTTTGTCTACTCGTGAGGATGGGATGTGAAGAGGAAGAGAAAGAAAGGCTAGAGAGCTCACCTTGGCAGCAGTGTAGATGTCCTTGACACTCTGACTGATCTCGGGTCCGATACCATCACCTACCCGCACGAAAGAAGAGCAGGCGAACGATTAGCTACTGGTATCTGTCTTGCGTACGAGGGCTGGACTTGATTGCGCGTGTGTCCCCGAGCGTGTGTGACGTACCAGGAATAAGGGAGACGGTGTAGTTTCCCGATGCATCGGGTTTCGAAGCGTACGCCGAGGAAGGAGCAGATGATTGGAAGGCCGATGCGTATGATCGTGCGCTTGCGGCCTGGTTTGCGGGCAAGGTCCAAGTAGAAGCAGAGGTAGGAGAGGTCAGTTTTCTGTGAGATGCGCGGTTGTGGGCTGAATGAATGCCGGAGCGTAGACGCGTACCTGGAAGCTCCGAAGAGCGTTGGCGATGGTGGTAGGGGAAGGCTTGGCGAGCATACTGACGACAGGCGAACGAGGGTGGATGGTAGGTAGGAGAGGTTGCTTGCGTTACTTGCCAACGGTCTAGAGTGTCCAAAGTAGATAGTTGAACTAACCCACCCACCCACCACCACCTACAGCATGAGAGAGGGAAACAAGGCATCTAGGGGCGCACCACCCTACGTCAGGCCAATCTGCAGCGGCTTCGGAATTGCTCGGACGAGTGTGTTAGGTAAGCAACAGGGCGGATCCGGGTTATTATTCGTCACGGAGGAGGGAACAAGATGCTGCTTCAACATCTTTCTGCAGTTCTTTGCATTACTAGTATCAAAAAATGAATTCTTTTGAATCTTTAGGTCCTCCCCAGGGTCTCCTCTTCCGGCAGGCAAACAGCCATGCTTCGCCATTCACCGATACGCTCCCTGACGCTGCCGCTTCTCCTCGCCATCTTCCTCCTGGCGTCTCCCATTGCTGCATCATCCGGCGACCGTCACCCTCTCTACAAATCCTGCGTAAACGACTGCATCACACAACAATGCTCACCGCCTCAACCCAGGACGCTTTCACCGCTTCTTCGTCTCCTACAGTGGACATGCAGCGATGATTGTTCATATCACTGCACACATCAAGTTACCAACACGTTGCAGCATGATTCCGCAATAGCAGCAACGTCTGGAGGTAAAGTGTACCACCAGTTTCATGGCAAGTGGCCGTTTTGGAGGATTATGGGTGTACAGGAACCTGCAAGTGTCGTGTTCTCTTTAGGGAATCTGTGGGTGCATTGGAATGGGTGGAGAAAGTTGAGACGGAGCGTGAGCGGCTCGTTGGCGACCAAGAGATGGATGATGGCGCTCGCTATTGTGCAGATGAATACATGGACATGGTCTGCCGTTTTTCATACACGAGGTGAGTACCGTGCGTCTTGTTCATCTTGCTAAACCACGTTTGACTCCTTCACTCTCCTGCCAGACACACCATTCACCGAAAAGATGGACTACTTTTCTGCAACTGCGACCATCATGTTTACGGTTCACTACACCATCCTTCGGCTATTCAACCTCTTTCCTTACCCACCACAACGACAACAAACACCACGAATCCGCTACCTACTCAGCATTACCTGTATTCTTCTCTACATTGCACACATCTCCTACCTCCTCAGCACTCCAAGGTTCGACTACGCATGGAACATCCTGTTCAACCTATGCCTCGGTGCGGTACACCTAGCACTATGGTCAATCTTTTCCCTTCGATTCACCGTCAAACTCCCTTTCCCACTCTCACTAATCCCAACACCCTACCCACCACTCGACCCCCTCCAAATCACACCCAAACCTCAATACTCGAAAACATCCGCCCTCCTCGTCCTCGGAACAACCCTCGCCATGTCCCTCGAACTATTCGATTTCCCACCCATAGGACGGACCATTGACGCGCATAGCCTGTGGCATCTCGCGACCGTGATGATTGCGCGCGGGTGGTACGAGTTTATGATTCGTGATGCGGCCATGTTGGAGGCTGCGAGGATGACGTGGGATCCTGTTGCGGCTGGGAGGGTGGCGGAGAAGATGGCAGAGGTGGTGGCAGGAGGGAGGGAGAAGGGTGCGGGGATAATGCATGGGCAGCAGCAGCAGCAGCAGCAGCAGAATCAGTCGAGGCATTCAGGAGGGTACCTGAGATGACCCTTGTCGCTGATGCCCACCAGGGAATCAACCAAAAGCAGGATGAGTGGTACGTGTTGTGTATAGAGTTTCGTTGTACATCTGTCAGTATGGTTACTTGCTAGAGATTGGCAACAATGTCAAGCAGCATGAGGGGTTTTTCGTCGATATTGGCAAGAACACGAAAGGCGACGCGACGTCAGAGAAACAGACGGAGCTTAGCTTGTTGCTCCAAGTCAGATTCTAAGAAACAAAACATCAGCAGGTGACGTAGGAAAGTGGTCTAATCCGCCAGTTTAAGGTCGATCTACATCGTCGTTAAATCACTGGTCCTCCGGGGCGTGAGTTCGAATCTCACCGTCATCATTTTTGCTCTTTCTGCTTTGGGAACGGGGATAGTCGAGCGATACTCGATTATTTTTGGCGTTTACGACCCTTCCGTTTGATACACCATACCTACCATACACTGATATCAATCGTCGGAAGAGTGGACTCGGCAACATGACGACAATGCAGGGACGCCTATTTGATTTAGCAGTCACTTCGTGGCTCCGTTTGCCTTGTCGTCAGTATGTGGGTGTTCGACTTCGAGATAGGGATTCACGGCGGCGGCCCATCTGTAGTTCGGGTGGCTCGCATTCCTCATCGATGCCAGGGGCTTTGCCATGGAAACCCCAAGGCAATCTGGACTTCTTTCGATCATCTATGGCTATGGCATGATATTGAGGCATATTAGAAAGGCTCGGACTCATCGTTAAGCTCGCCGAAGATCATGCGACTGTCTTCTTTGTCACTTTTGTACGTGGGATGTGAACGGCTTCCCGCCTACCTCTCCAGGGTTTCCGCAACAATCTTCTCACAGGAAGATATTGTTTGGGCTGCAACAGGATATTGAGCAATCACTTTTCTGTAGCTCTGCAGGTTGCTCCCACATTGACTGTCTGCAAACCCGGAACCTTGGGGTAATAACCGGCCGATTGATCCATCGATCAGCTCTACCCTTCGAGTAGTGGCCGAGGTACGTCTTCACCTTGAACTATCTTCTTTCTACAAATAACTGATAGACCGGCTTGCGTTCTCTTTTCTTCATGGGTTCGAATCCCATCTCAATCATTCTTTTTTTTGCAACGATGTGTCAGTTTTGTGTCGTTATGCAGCTTTCGTCCGCTGCCTTCATTATGACTACTACCGCCATGATGTATCAAGACACAACATGGGGCGACTTTTCAGAGTGCTTGCTAGTGTTAATCGATGACATTATTGTGATCGTCCGGAGTGGAATTCAATTGACAAGGCTGGTGGATCGTCGTCTTGATGTGAGATCAAGAAGTTGTCGGGAGACTTTGTACCGCCGTTTCTCACCGTGACTGTTGCTTCCACAGTTCCGTGAGAAGCTGGCATCGACTGACCCTTCTTCTCTTTTCCCTCACCCAGCGCCTTCGATAAGGCTCTCTTGTTATTTTGGCTGCCGGAGGGCCGAAGGAAGATGCCGCTCGTCCATAAGGTTTTCGAGTATCTTTGCGACTGTCTTCAGAATCGCTTTACGGAAGAGGGCAGAGCGCAGTCATTCCTCCCGTGATGCGACTTATGTTTATAGTGTTTCAACTTGCGTGTCGTTTTGAAGGGGATTTGAAAAGAATACTCTCACAATAGCCGATCGCGAGGGGGGGGGCGGCGTACTTGGATTGTGCCAGGGGTATTCACTGTGCGAACACCAATAATTTGATTTGACACTATGGCGCCCTCATCAGCCTCACCGCACAATCACCATTGTCTGCCAGCTGATATGGGCCAGAGCAGTGGAGGAACATGCCACGGGGTTTGCTCACAGACCTCGGATGAAATTGGAAAGCTAACCATGAAGACCGAACTTATCGCATTTTCAGGCTGCGAAGCTGGAGTCGAGGCAACGGTGACTGATGAAACTACTTCATTGATACAATTTCTATGTCTAATGTACAGGGACAAGTCATCTGATCTATCAGGTTGCGAGGTCATTGCCAGACATCTTCCCTCACGCCGTCCACCATCTATATTGGTTTAAAACAAGACAGCAACTTCATTCTTTCCGCTGGAACAACTCCACTATTCTCTCCAAAGACTCGCCACGCAACCCTTCACCATGATTTGCAAGCGGATCGAAATCCAGGCTGTCATGCATACCATCTATACAGCAATTGAAGAATAAATATTTCATCCGACGAAAGAGAAACCTGGGGAACGCAGACTTACGTCGGTTGAGATACCCCTTCACTCGCTAGATTGCAGGTTGATATCTAGTTAACGAAATGTGATTGAAAAGCAGTACGAACGGCCCAAACGTACCCATGCATCGATGATTACGTCCTCGCCTCCTAACACAACTAGCGTCTTGTCGGGATCATTAGCATGAGGAATCTGGTCATGAAATAGGGTATTGGTCGACCAGTCGAAATGCTATCCGGCAGATGAAGGAATGAGCATCATGCGTTCGAGGCGTAGTTCCAGGTAACATAAATGGCAGACGCTTACCCGCTGGATCGAGTTGGCGATACCAATTTCCGAGGCAATGAACCAGTGTAGCAAGAGTTCTATCGCAGTTCGCGGCTTGCGATAGCAAAAGTTGTAACATACATCTAGACATGGTAGGTCGATTCTCCATCAGTTTCACTAGCAGGAGAAGAGAGGAGCGAGTTCACTTACCGCCTTCCCAGAGACAGAACACAACGGGATCGACAAACGCATTCTTCAAAATCATCTCTGGCGCGTCGTTGACGAGCCATCCATGTGCGATACTTCCATTAGAATGACTACACACCACGATCCCGCGACGGATAGACTCCTTGTCGTGATGGGGTAAGCCTACATTGCTGGTGGTGACATTGTCCTTTTGTTGCTTTCGTGATACCCGTCGAGCGTCCGCCTCTGTCCAGAAATTCCATCGCTTACAAATCGCCTTGATGGTGGAAATCGTCTCTTCTCGTCCAGGCGGCTTCAAATGTCGCGGATGGAAGACGTGCATACTAACATGTGGTTGTAACGGCACAATGATCGGACTCGTAGGTAGTCGCTGGACGAGCGTTTCAAGCACATGTTTGTTTTGGATCTGCGGACAGTCAAAGGGTAAGCCATGGATTCGCAGAGAAAGCGGAGAGAGGGAGATGTGACTTGCCGAGACAAGGCCGACTCCTAGGCCGTGGAGGAATAGAATCGGATCACATCCTTCTGCGTCTTGCTTTTCCGGAGTCCAATCGGCGGGAAACCTCAACAAGTAGCTAGAATCCGTGAACAAGTGTCAGTCGGGCAGTGTCATCAAGTACCGTCTCCTTGAACGTACTCCATGTCACCTTCGCGGAACTAATCACACATGGTCGCATGTCAGTACGTGAGCTATGCAAGAGTTCTAACGGCACTTACGAGCTTGAACCCAAGTTGATCGCCGTAGACCGTACGTAGCATCCGTGCCTCGGCGAATGCACGTAAAGCATAGATGAACAACGGCCTAGGTCTGGTATTGACTGGATCCATCGTGAAGCGCATCAGTTTCACGATATCCCTAACCTTTGCATGCGCTTTTCTCTCGGTGGTGGTCATATCCTCCTTCCGACTCGCACCTCCCGTCTCTTCTCCCTCGCCACTGGGAGGATTTGCTGACGTATCGTCAGATGAGGGCGGAAAGTCGGTAAACGTGGTTCCGGTACGGGCTTCTAGCATCTCGACGCTAGCTTCCAGTAACGCCATCTGGGCAGGTGAGCGGGCTACGGTGTCGTACGGAAGGTTGCAGCATGACCAGGCAAGCCAATGAAGGACATCTTTGCGAGTTATCGATTCCCAGGGCACGCGGCCGAACCTGGAAAGGCGGGAATCAAGGGGTGAGCAAGGCGAAAGCAGGCCAACGAACAGGGACGTACCAATTCCGCATCTTCTCCCGGAACGCAATAGCGCGTGGATCATTTTTTTCCAACCTCCTCAGCCGGATAATCGGACTGTTGACGCCATTGTTCATCGCCTCGGAAGCCGCGCTCGTCTGATCCAGTCCGTTGGGCTTCCCAAGGCGGTTCCTTAATCCGGAAGAGGAAACCGGAGCAGTACCCTTAGGTGATTGCTGTTGTATGTGCGGGTGGACGTGATTACGTTGTGTGTCCAGATGTCCCGTCTGAGCCAATGAAATGGCATCCTCAAGTCTCTCCTGTATTTCTCTAGCGGATGGCAGCTCTCCGGCCTCCAGTCGTGATTCTGACCCAGTCACTGGTGGCTCTTCGTCTTGCATACCAATCTGCAGCATCTTGACGAAGAACAGGCGGCATTCCTCTGGGTCGAGATTCGATGGAGGTGCAGGTTGCTGCACGATCCGAGTGATATACTGGAGGTAAAAGTAGAACAAAACCTGATGTAGCTAGACGTGAGTATACCATGTGTGCGAAACGGATCGGGTATCGTCATCTGCAAGAGGGCTCACCTCTGACAGGGCATACACAAACCCTACAAACGCACCAGCACCGACCCAACCATCCCATTTCCTTGCACGAAGCCCATAAAAAACCACCCACACGAAACAAACGGGTATTGTACCAAACACGGAAAGGACGACAGCGAGGGCTAGGTAGTACCGTACTCCTCTGCGTTTTTCGGTAAAGTCGAGCGGGAAAGTTGGACTTGCACGCTGCTTGATGATCGAGGGATCTGGACGAGGTGCGATGAGCTCTACCAAGCCTCCAGGGCGGGGACGAAGCATGGTGTGTGGCGGTATGAGCTCGGTCAAATGCCTTCGAAGGAACTGAACTGAAGTAAACCAAGAAATTCCAAGAAAGTGAGGAAATGAGGAAATGGCGAATGTTCAGAGCTATATTGGGATCTGAAGCACGGCGAATCTCGCCCGTAAGCACAAAGTAAACAGACCCCTCTCCCCAGCTTGTTGGGGCAAAGCTTCGGTTGGCTACGCAGTAACACATCAAATTGATAATGCATAGTGCCAAACTGTCTAGCAGCTCATGCAACTTTCTTCAATTCCTTGACTGCCCCAAGTCATCACATTCATCTCCTACATCTATTCACCCAGAGTACGGAGCCCTAAGCTCCAAACAGCTCCGGACCGCTCTGTCCCCCTTGCACCCGGACGGTCATTTACGCCCATGCATAGCTGTTCCAAAAGTATATCATGAGTATCTCAAAACCCTTTCACAAGCAAGCAGGAGACTCACAACTGTTCACCGACCATCGCTACGTCCGTCCCTGGTCCCGCGCCATACCACGCGAGCGCGCCGAGATGCTCGTCCCGCACATGCGAGACCAGTTTTCCTCCGTTTTCCTCTGTCCACTGTTGCCAGGCGTCGATAAGCGGTTGCGGAAGCTGCCAACCCTCGATCTGAGTGCACGAATACATGGTAGCGCGCGAGTAAAGGAGGTTGAAAAGGTCGGTGTATTGCTGCGTGGTTTCCCCCTCGGGAACCGAAGTGAGGAAGAGGTAGGAAATTTTCAGCGTGTGCGGTTCGTTTGGCGTATAAGTGGGTGCCAAGACAAGAAGAGATGGTGTCGTCGTCGTTTCATTGATATATACGTGTTGTATTGCACCTTCATTGCGCTCGAGCACTTTCGTTGGTGTAAACCGTACTGAGCGGGAGATAGTGAATTGTAGAATGCCAGGTGAAGTCGGTGCATCGTATGCGAGCGTTTTCGCCGACGTTTGTTCCTGAGAGGTGGTGAGTGTGCGAAGGGAAAGTGTGTCGAGCAGTTCAGGCGGGATATCGGTGACGGAAGGGAACGACCGCCATCCCTGTGGCAGCGAAACTGATCCGATTTCCTCCCTGTCTGAAGGCGGCAACTCGAGTCGTACTTCCTGATCAGCACCGACAACCCATCCTTCCCTGGACCCTTCACCACGCCCGATTCTAATCGTCCGGTAAAAGTCGCGGCCAACGTCGGACCAGAGGGTGCTAAATGTTGCGTCCCGCGGTGAATGTTTAGGCGCTGGAGGCGGGCCAAATTCGTTTTCTGGGTACGGAGGGATTGCAGGTGAAGGAAGAGCGATGGAGTAATGCAGCAATGATAGCATGTGTGTAGCGTATCCCTTCTCTAGCGGCCGATAACAAGATGAAGCTTGAATGAACATTCCCTTGCAAGCGAGAGATCAACCACTGTGTATGCGAACGTACTTCGATGATGAGGCGGTGTCACAACAGCCGTAAGGACATAGCTAGTTGCATCTCTTATCTGCCCATCCTGGAGCAGCTTGGCGTCTCGTCGAAGTCTGCCAAGAATACGTGACAGCTCAGTGCGGCATTTCCGAAGAGTATAGAGGAGCTACCTACGTCCGCGTGGAAGCAAGGACGTCTTCCGCGTCTGGGTCAGAGCGATTCACGAGCGCCCTGTAGATGCATGGAATCAGGCTAGTGATCAGACTGCGAAACCCCTCGGGAACAGCTTATATACCAGCTAATGCCAAGCCGTTACGCACCAGTAGATCGCTCTACCATTCTTGGACGTTTCCATTTCATCTTGCATCTTATAGTACACCTCACACTCCTATTCGATCATTGTCTTTAAATCAGCCTTTTACCCCTCTAGAAGCAGGGATCGAAAGGGGAACTGACCTCCCATGTACACCCCTTGGGCTTCTCCCACTGCTCATACATGTTGCGCCATATCGTTTGTTTCTGAGCGGGATTGGCGATAACGAGTGTGGTGTGTGCGGGAGATGACATGATGCGCTGAATAGGAAAGTACGAGGGAAAGGTAGTGGTGATGGGGTAGGCAGCTATTATATATCCTTCTATGACAACAAGCCGGAAGATCCTTCGAATGAATGATAGAAGCAATGTTGGAAGATGGAAGATGGAAGATGGAAGATTAGAAGTCCCTGATGCTGGCTGAATCAATAATATACGCCCGGACCGGTACGTCCGGGGCGCACCTCCCACCCTCTCCGCTTTCGACGAGCTCCTCGACTCCTTGGCGACACGTTGTCGAAGGAGCTCCGGAGGAGCGTTAGGAGAGTTGACAGATCTCCTTTGTTTCGTCGGGAGTCTCGCCCGAATGGAGACTATCTGAATGGTTTGAGACGAACAGAGAGCCAAGATACGATTATATGATAACCAGGTACCTTGTTGATAGCTGAGGCAGACACGAAGAAAAGACGGTCTAGCCATAGCGAAATCTGCACGATAAATCAGTTGTGACGGCCTAACAGATGAGACATTTACATGAGAGATGAGAATCGCAGCCCTTCGAAGCCGGACAGTTTGGATGCCGAAGAGGACGACATTCGAGGGTTGTTCTACAGCCCCTCCGATGTAGGCTCAATTCGGACGCACTTCCGACACCTCTGTCTTATGCCCATGCATAGCTATCCCACAGGAAAAAATCAGTACATCACAATGCGCTCATTACGAAGAGAAACTCACAATTGACCGCCAAGCATCTCTACCTTCTCTCTGGGTCCCTGACCATACCAAGCGAGCGCACCCAGATGCTCCTCTCGTGCATGAGAAACCAAGCTACCTCCATTCTCCCTCGTCCACTTTTGCCAGATGTTAAGAAGGGGTTGCGGAAGCTGCCAACCCTCTACCCGAGTGCATGAGTATATTCTTGCGCGCGTATAGAGGAGGTCGAAGACGTCTGTGTATTGTTGCGTCGTTTCATGCTCGTTGCTTTGACCGATGGAGAGGTACGAGATCTTGAGTGTCGCTGGCTCGTCTGGCTCATAGGTGGGTATTAGGACAACAAGCGAAGGTGGGACCGTTGTCTCGTTGACGTAAACGTGATGAATCGGTCCGCTGTTCCGCTCTAGCACCTGTTCGTTGATATGCCGCAGAGAGCGGGAAATGCTGAATTCCAATATACCCGGTGAAGTTGGCGGATCGTATGCAAGTGTTTTAGTAGGATGTTGCTGCTGCGCGGCCGTGAGTGTGTGGAAGGACAACGTGGAGAGTAGATCGAATGGGATATCGGTCACCGAGGGGAATGACTTCCATCCCGGCGGCAGCGAAGTATTTACGATCTCCTCCTGCAAGGGCGGTAACTCATATCGTGTCTCCTGCTCCGCACCAACTACCCAGCCTTCCCTGGAACCTTCACCTCGGCCGATCCTTATGGTACGATAAAATTCTCGACCGACGTCGGACCAGAGGGTGCTGTATGTTGCGTCTCGAGGTGAGTGTTCCGGTGAGGGTGGCAGGCCAAGTTCTTGTTCGGGAAAGGGAGGAAGGTGGGGAGAGGGGATGGCAAGGGCGTAGTGTAGTAGCGAGAGCATATGAGTTGCGTATCCTCTTTCTGGGAGACGGGTGAAGAGAGTGGTATTAGATTATCCTTCTTTGAGATACAGACGATGAGTTCTATGGACGTACTTCGATGGTGCAACGGCGTCACGACAGACGTAATGACATAACTCGTCGCATCCCGCGTACGCCCATCCTCGGCTACTTTGGCATTCCGACGAATTCTGGAGAGAAGAAATCAGTATAGCATTCTTCTGTAACTACTGGAGATCAGATACTTACGTGCGCAGGGAAGAAAGGACATCTTCCTGCTCCGTTTCCGAACGGTTCACGAGTGCCCTGTTGGCACAGAATCAACTTGACTGGTCGGTAAACTGGGGGCAGCCCAATAGCGTGTAAATCGGAGTCACGACGTGCGAAGGATAAGTCAGGTCGAAGGACATCTGAGCAGTCATGCAGGGGCATGTGAATTCAGGTCGCGCTCATGCCGACACGGTCCCCGGGGGGCAGCCTGAGCGGAGCCCCTCGGCCTTCATTCTGCGCCCTTTGGAGAATTGTTGCTCATCAACCTATCTTACGCACCAATACGTCGCCCTTCCATCCATACAAGCTTCAAACTCATCCGCTTTCGTATAATAGTCCTCGGCTTGCTACATTCAGCATCAGTTACCAATCGTCCGTCGGCGCGGAGAACGTTACTCACTTCCAGGCTCATCCCACTCGGTCGGTGCCAATGTTCCCACCAGCTGCGCCATATCGTACGCTTTTGAGCAGGAGTGGCGAGCACGAGGGTTGTATGTGCGAGAGAGGCCATTTACGTGACGTATGAACCCGGGATCTTGATTCGTCCAAATCGAGTGGTTGCAGCAAGTGGAGAAGAGATCGAATATAATGAACAAGCAGAAAGACCCTCTTGACGATCTTGACGTGGTGGGCTGAAACGCTTGAACTTTGGTTCCGGACCGGATGTCCCGGAGGCACCTGCGTCGGCGTTGCCCTTCAACTTCCACTGATATGATAGTGCTCCGATACTCTGATAGAAGGTGTCCAGCAGGTCCAGAGTATATGCAATCTCGCATATCAATGTGCGCCATGCCTGCTATCCCGGATCACAGCCTACGGATCTCCATTGACCGTGGAGGAACCTTCACCGACGTTTTCGCGAGCTATCCCGACCCCGACAGAAAAGCGGAAGAAGGAGTACGAAGGGAGCTCGTAGTCAAGCTTCTTTCCGTCGATGCTGCGTACAAGGATGCGCCGATAGAGGGGATCAGAAGGGTATTAGAAAAGGTTGGAATCAAGGTTGGGAGGGAGGAGTTGTTGCCGACGGATAAGATTGGTAAGTTCGAGTTTTGTGGTGGATGATATGCGTTCAGAATGCGCGCCGGAGAGCGCTTATGGTTGAGATGTGGGAATAGGCCAAGGCGAAAGATGGCCTAAGTGGTCTAAGAGCCGTCGGGACTGATGATTCAGGATACAGCGCTGTGGATCTTCATCAGAATGCACAACAACCGTGTTCTTTATCCGCCGCAGGCTGTGATGCACCTCACTACTGTTTGCTTCTCTGAGGGTCGTTTTCTGCAATGTTCGGTGTTGAGCAACTTTCCTATGCTTGACACTTTATCGGTCGGTCTGACACGTTCAGAACTCTCCGAATAGCCTCTCGCTAATCACCACTCGCCTCCCAAACCAGAATACGTCCGATTGAGCACAACAGTCGCAACAAATGCCTTGCTCGAGCGAAAGGGCGAGAAACATGCACTGCTGATAACGTGAGTAGCGTTGTTCAAGAGTGGCAGAGTACACACGTTGATTGCTTCTTCTTTTTCACCCTCTCGCCTCCAGACAAGGCTTTCGCGATCTGCTCAGCATCGGCAACCAATCCCGCCCTCGGATCTTCGACCTGAACATTAAAAAATCCCAGCCACTCTACACCGATGTCGTCGAGGTTCAAGAACGGGTAACGCTGATCGGATTCACCTCGGATCCGGAGCAGCAAACACATGCGCTCGTATTTGGGGACGAGGATGCTCGGAATGTGGTCAAGCCGTACACGGGTCCTGGAGCGCACGCGGAGTTGGATGTTGGCAAGGAGAGAATTGTGAGAGGGATCAGTGGGGAAGCCGTGCATGTTATTACGCCGCTGGATGAGGAGCGGACGAGGCGGGATCTGGAAAAGCTTTTTGCAGATGGATACCGGTCCATTGCTGTGGTGCTGGCTCATTCGTAAGTCGTCGTGCCTCGAGTCGCCTAGTGTGAAGGAGAGCGCTGAGCACGAGATGTTTCTGCAGGTACACGTTCCCAGAACATGAGCTTGTGATTGGTAGGATCGCAAGAGAAGTCGGCTTCGAGCATGTTTCGCTGTCGTCACAGCTGCTTCCAATGATCAAGGCACGTTTCCACCTCTTGTTGTCTCGTCGCCGTACGGCTCTGACCACATGACATGTTCCGCAGATGGTATCCCGAGGCGTATCCAGTACGGCCGATGCGTATCTCACACCGGTCCTGGGCGCCTATCTCTCCGGATTTTACGCCGGGTTCCAATCATCCTCCGAGTCCAAGAAACAGCCTCTACGTGTCGAATTTATGGGCTCGGACGGTGGTTTGCTCGACCTTTCCAACTTTTCCGGTCTCAAGGCGATCCTCTCCGGACCCGCGGGTGGCGTCGTCGGATTCTCCCTGACTAGCTGGGATGCACAGCAACGCGACCCTATCATCGGGTTCGATGTTGGTGGTACATCAACCGATGTCTCGCGATACGACGGATCTTACGAGATTGTGTACGAGACAACCACAGCGGGGATCAGCATCCAATCACCACAGCTAGACATCAATACCGTTGCTGCAGGTGGAGGATCGTGTTTAACGTTTCGAAACGGCATGTTCCATGCAGGTCCGGAAAGCGCAGGCGCACATCCAGGTCCGGCATGTTATCGCAAAAACGGCCCTCTGGCGCTCACCGATGCCAACTTGTGCCTCGGTCGACTTGTGCCCAAGTTTTTCCCGGCGTGTTTTGGTCCGCATGAGAATGAGCCGTTGGATGCGACTGCTTCGCGGGAGGGCTTTGAAAGATTGCTCGAGCAGATCAAGGTGGATGGCGGGGAGGGGGTCAAGGAGCTGGGGTTGGACGAGATGATGTATGGTTTCGTGATGGTGGCTAATGAAGCGATGGCGAGGCCGATTAGGGCATTGACTGAAGCTCGTGGATTTGCTACGGCGAAGCATATGTGGGTGATCGTTCCCGCATGACGGTGTGGAGTGAAACTGACAAAGGTACCTCAGTTTGGCATCGTTTGGCGGAGCGGGTGGCCAGCATGCGTGCGAGATTGCCGAAGTGAGTGTCTTGTCCTCTCAGGGGGGTTCGGAGGGACTGATATATTCTGTCTCTGGTGCAGAGTCTCGGGATCACCCGTATTTTAATCCATCGATACTCGTCTATCTTGTCTGCATACGGCCTGGCTCTAGCTGAGCGGTAGGTATCCATCGTCTTATCACGCGTCATACATAATCTTACCCCTCGGCTCTCTCGGGTTCGCAGAGTCTATGAAACACAAGAACCAAGTGCCTACGTCTTTTCTCCAGACACACTCCCGACTATCACGAAACAACTCGACAAGTTGTCGGCTGTCGTCCAGGCGGAACTGGAACGTCAAGGGTTCCCGCAAGATCGGATTCATCTCGCTCGAAGGTTGAATATGAGGTTTGATGGGACTGATACTGCGTTACTCGTCAAAGCCGGTGGTGATCAGGATTTCGAACAAGAGTTCAAGAAGACGTATCTGCAAGAGTTTGGGTTCCTGTTGAATTCTCGAGTGATGGTTGATGATGTCAACGTCAGTACTACCCTCTACCCAAACCTCTGCTAGATACCACCACCTGACGGAAAACTCGTTCGTTCGATCGCGATAGGTGAAAGGTGTTGGCAAGACATTCGACAATCTCGGCGAATCCGCGTTTGCAGAACTTGCCAGGATCGAGACACGCCCAGTTACAGGAGATGAAGGAGATGAAAAGACCGATAGCCATCAGGACGTTTATGTTTCTCAACCTGGATCGACTACAGGCGCGCGACAAACAGTGCCCGTGTACTTGCTTGATAAACTGCAAGTCGGAGACGTCCTGAATGGTCCGGCGCTTGTCATTGATGCGACGCAGACGATCTTTGTGAATGTGTCAGTCGAGATCACTCTTATATTCGTTGAGAGGTACCTAGAGGCTGATCCTTGTGACGAAATAGGTGCTGGAAAGCAACAGTGACTACGCGACATTTGGTGATAACGCGGGATGCAAAGGCGGAATGACGAGCGAACTGCAGATGTCCTAGTACTATAGATCGCGGAAAAAGGCTTGTTTCTTTTACGTCAGTGGAGTGGTACGGGGACGATAATGCATAGATTACACTTTCAATCGCATGCGATGTTCGAGACGCCTGCACCGCCTGCTTATGTTGGAACTGCAGGCGTAAGTGTTGTGTGACGCCACTTGCAAGTCGTCAAAGCCAGAGATGCTGTTGAATCATGGAGCAATGGCTCCACCATTATTGAAAGGAAGGAGCAAACTTGGTACCCAAACGACGTCACCTGGCAGGCGACTAACCTTACCTAACAACTCGGTCGCTATCTCATCTTGAGCTTGTTCCCCACCTGCCGCCTCCGAAGCTGCCTCCGAGTTCTATCATGACATATTTTGGATCCGCTCCCCGCTCCCTTTCCCTATTCCGTTTCCTGTGCGCGACGAACGAAGGGGGACTTGAATGATCATTTACCTCTTTCCTTGCCTTGTTTCCCGCTCCTCTGTTCGAGGATACCAGCTGAGAGCAAACAGGAGACGATGTCAGCCACTCAGTATCCCGCTCATCAGCAGCAAGGACAGCCGGCGCCGCAGGAAGGACAGCCACAGCCGCAGTACCGCATCGTGCCACAGAATCATGCAGGTGTTACCTATACCACGCCGATGGTGAGTCCCGGTATTCCTCGACGCGTCCTTTGTTTGAAGCGGAGCGAGGCTGACGAGCTTGTTGCTGTAGAACGTCACTCAGCAACAGATGTATGCGTATCAGCATCCCGTAGTACAGGGCCAGGTGCAAGGTCAGCCTATCGTTCAACAACACACGCACGGCGGGATGCTACGGCCTGGCGTTCAAGGGATTGGAGGACCGATGAACGGAGTAGAAGGCGTGCATCAGGAGCCTCAGCAGCAGCAGCAGCATCAGCAGCATCATCAGGTACACTCTGGTCCAGGACACCAAATTCAGGTTCATCAAATGCAAGGACAGGGTCAAGGGCAACAAGGGATCCCGATGGTTTTAGTCACACAAGATGGACAGAGGATGATGATACCCGCCATTGAATGGCATCAGATGCAGCAAATGCAGCAGGCGCAACACCAACACCAGCACCAACAGCCACACCTGTCGCCTGCACAAGGAGGAATGGGAATACCGGGAGGAGGAGGAGGACAACAGCAGCAGCATATCGCCAGCAATGGAATCGTTGGATATGCTTCCCCACAGTCCGCCGTTTCGGTAGGAATGTCCGTAGGATCGACGCCGAGAATGATGATCAACGGGAACGCAAACGCGAATGGAAACGCAAATGCGAATGCAAATGGCAACTCGGGCGGAGCAGGACGTCCCGTCACACCTACCCCGATCTCCGGCGGTGGAGGGAGACCCATGGCTGGATATGCGCAACAGCACCAACACCAACCAGTGCAGATGCATGTGCCAATGGGCATGACTGGACAGATTGCGATGGTTCCCAGCGGTATGCAGTTACAGCAATCGCATTCTCAAGGCGGTCACGCGCAGGCTGGACCAGGGTACGCGGTTCCCGGCCATGTTGTTCAACCGCCTCAGGGGTTTGGTTATCATCCCCAAACACAACAACAACAACAACATCAGCAACAACAACAACAACAACATTTCCACGCGCAAAACCAACAGCCACAGGCACAACAGACGATGTATGCACATCATCCGTCCCCGCGATTCGTCCAACATCCTCCACCTCCCACAACGAACGCCGGTCCCCATGCACATCCTCCTCCACAGCAACAACAGCAACGACAACAACAACAGCAACAACAGCAACAACAGCAACAACAACAGCAGCAGCAGCAGCAGCAGCAGCAGCAGCAGCAGCAACAACAACCAGTACGACCGACCATCACGATTCCGAATGCGAACGGAAACGTGAATGGCGACACATTGTCTGATCTTCCAACTGGCAGTCAGCCAGATTTCTTTGCAAATTCAGCCTCGGGTGGTGGAGGGATGATGAAACCGCATGGAATGGGCTCGGCACCTCCACCGCCGAGCTCTGCAGGTGGGCACTCGTCGCTTGGTGTGAATGGACAAGGAGGACATCAGCCGGCACATGCTCAAACGCAGACTCAGGCTCAGAATCAAAACCAGACGCCAGTGTTCAAGACTCCACAGCCGCCTCATTTATTGCCGCCTTCTTGGAACAAGCCGTCCGGATCAACAACAACGGCTGCAAATGGACAGGGAATGGTCGCTTCTTCACCGTCTGGTGGAGCGTATCAGCAACATAATCTTCAGCTTCAACAACAGCAGCAACAGCAGCAGCAACAACAACAGCAGCAGCAACACCAACAACAAATGCAAGGAACACCAACCATTTCAGGCTTACGAACACCCGTGAGCGCTGTTCTGGCTCCTCCTAGTTCCGCTGGGCCAGGTCCGGGGACGGTGGGCACGATGACGCCAGCTGGGACGGGGAAGATTAGTTTCTTGCCTCCGAGAGCGCTGATGGGATCGCAGTCGCAGCATCCTCCTATGCACCCTTCCCAACAACAGCCACCGCCACCTGTGCCAAATCAGTATGTGGTCCAGCAGCAGGGGCTCGTGAATGGTCATCCGGCGGGACAGGTGCCAGGAGTACGACTAGGACCCGGGACTGCTGGGGGCTCACAGCAGCATATGACTGGGTCTCCGGGAAGTGCGGGCCCTGCTTCCGCAGCTGCGCGGTACCATAACGGTGGTGGCAGTGGTCATCCGTATTCATTTGCCACAAATGGTGGACAGGGGTCTGTTCAGCTTGGAACACCAGCAGCGCTGATCGAGACCGACAGCTCTGCGGGCGGAGGAGGGGGAGGCGAGGACGGAACGTTGCTTGCGCCTTTTTCGGGTGGTGCTGCTGGTGCTGGAACAGGGAGGGTTCCGTCAACGCCCGTGTATCGAGTCGCTAGTAGCTCGACTGCCGGCACCCCCGCGAGGGGCCCTGCACCCATGTCCGCTGTCCATCCGACGGGTGCAGCTGGAGCTGGACAGAGCAGTCTAGCGTTGTTGAACGTGCAGGGCATGTCTCCCGCTCAAACTTCCCAGGCCCAACATCATCAACCGCAGCAGATTGTATATTTGTCAAACGGACAGCCGATGGTCGTGGTGCAGCAACCTCAATCTTTGCACGAGCAACAACATCAGGGTCAATTGGGGGCAGGGATGCAGGAGTGGAGACAGGGATTGATGACGCCTATGGAAGAACAGGCCGAGATGGAGTGGGCACCAGCGGCGGTGGTTGACGTCGGGTAAGTTCTGACATGGCTTGGGACTGTTGGTACCCGGGTGAGCGCTGACCCGCGAGCTACGCACAATAGAGCGTGTTTGATGCCTGGTGAAGCGTCGTTGAGGTTGTCCGAATTCATTCAAGCGCTGCAGGATGCCGCTACTGTAAGTCTTTTCCTCTTCTATCGGCGCATGTCACAGTCGAGCGTTGAGAGCTGAACATCTTCGGTGGCAGATGGAGAATGCAAGCGTGTGGGGTAGCCTCGTAAAGCAACATTTCCAGGTGGGATCGATGTTGCATTATCAGCTGACGCATCAGGGGAACAAGTCGACAAAGACGTTTGGTAAGGCTCGGTTTAGTGGGAGCAAACTGGTGGATAATATTGCTGATCGCGCCCTTTCGTTAGAAATCTCCAAATGCTCCGTTGCCCGCTGGTTTTCCACGGCGTTTGACAAGGAAAACGTGCTCGTTGCCGTCGACGTCCAGGACCCGGTAGAAGAATACGTATTCACCGATTACAACATGATTTGCGGGATCAAGCTTGAGTCGCATCAAGTTTCATGGGTATATCGGAATAGTCAAACAGGATTTATTACCCGGACACAGGGATGGCTCCGGGCGATCATGATGCCCGACTTTGAACTTGGTGTGCTCAAGTTTGACCGACTCGAGGTATATTACCAGGCAACGGAGGAATTTGTGCCACCCGATGCTGTCTTGCATGAGTGGGAAGAAGAAGAATCGAAACCGTCTGCGGACAAGGTCGACGCTCATGGTATCACTCTCGCTCTTCCCACGCCACCGCCAACGATGCAGCAAGATTCCGATCAAGCCAAAGCAAAAACCAGTTCGCCCACAAATCCATCGGGAGAGCTGGAAGATAACAAGCAAGCTCCAGGCGAAGTTTTACCGACAGGATTTGAAGATTTCGTATCTCGGCACAATGTCAAGCTCAAGGTGGATAGACCGGCCTTTGTTGGGCCATATGGCGTTACGGAAAGGGCCTTGCGATTCCTCGAGGTAAGTTGCGCTACGGGTCGTCATGCTGTGGCGTGCGCTAACTTTCGGTGACAGCTCTCTACAACCATGTTGACGCTGCATGTGCTAATGGAACGGAGCAAGACAGAGAAATCTGGTCCGAGAGGTATGTTTTCTGCCGCATATTTGATGAAAAGAACTATCTGTTTACCTAAACCATTAGCCACTCTCAAACGTACTGTTGAGGATATGCGGGTTCCCTCGGCTGACTCGGTCGACAGTGGAGACACGAAGAGCTCGATGGAGCTGGGCACGCCCGCGTCCGCACTCATCCCCATTAACGGCACGACGTCGTATCTCGGCGGTATTGGTGTTCAGCAAGAAATACCGGCCAACAACGAGCGTGATCCACCAGATACTCTTGATCCTGAACAAAGGTTTACAGCTTCCCCTCTGCCAGTGCCGCCAAAATCAAAGCAGACTACAATGACGCCTTTATCCAACTCGGCGCCACCTTCCGGATCCACCGGAACACTGATGGCGCTGCCATCACCTTCGAGAAAGATCATGCCGCCACCGAAGTTGGTGACAGGTCTCAAGCGTAAGAATCCAAGCTCGGCAGCCCCACTCTCACATGAGAATGACGAAGCGCGGCCATCGAAAAAGACGGCACCAAGCCCAAAACCAAAAACCAAGAAAGAAAAGGCTCGATCAGAGTCCCTAAGATTGCAGACATAGCAACCGTTCAAACGAGAGATGTTTGCGGCTGTGCTAAAGAGTGGATGAACGAATGAACAGGTGGTTGTATTGTTAGAGGTACCCAGTCCACCCATGCCGGTGTAGAAGCCGACGACCGCGGCGATCATGTTTATATGGACAATGGTCATTTATTGAGCGCTAGACCCTGCTCGTGGACATTCTACGTGAAAGCTTGGTCTACACCACGGTTGAAACTTTGCAGCTATCTAAGCAAATGCCTCTCCAGCTTGGGAAGGCAACAATGAATCGAAGGAAACACGGGTGGAATAAATCACCTTCGTTCAAAGCATGGCAATTTCATATTCAGTAGCTTGGAACCCCTCATTACCCGTATGAGACCTAATTATACAATCGGAAAATACATTCTACACTTAAATAAACTCCTTGTGCTCAATAATCTCCTTCTTATCTTCTAAATCAGGGGTCACAGCGGGATGCGCAACAGTGGCACCATGAGCGAATTCTATCAAGTCCGGGCAAAGTTGATAAGCGTCTGGCATGTCGGACTAACTCCCGACAGTATCTACTCACGATCGACCACAGTGCCACGGAACTTTCTCGCTGGGACCCTGTTCTCGAACAGCAAGTCGATTTCACCAAAAGTCCGATCCTTGGTCTCGGGAAGCCTGAACCAGCACCAAACGAGGCAGAGGAAGTTGGTCCCTGCATAAAAGAAGGCGGATTTGGCACCCCAATTCCAGGATGTTGTGGAGATCATTCGAGGGGTGATAGAGTTGGTGACAATGCCCGTGATGTTGTACACGATCCGCTGTGAATGTGAGCAGAAACTGAGTACGTGTCTGCACAATAGAAGTTTCGCATTCAACTCACGCCGATGGTGATCGTCTTTGCGCGAAGCCTACCAGAAGGCGTCTCTGCAACGATGGGATAACAGACAGGCCCGATTGTTGTCATGTTGATTAATGTTTGGATGACGAGAAGCGCCCCGACTCCGGTAGAAGCGCTGTTCGAGTTGACACATCCAAGACCGCCGGTAATGATGAGACAGACGAGCATGCCCGCCATTCCCGCCATGTAGAGGGTAGCTCTCCCGTATTTTGCCATGACTGGAGATTTGAGAGTTATCTTTAGCGGTCGGGTTCTTCGACCCAGTAAACAATCGCAAAAACGACTCACGGAACCAACAAGCAACACCACCGACGATATACTGGCAATTGGTAATCAAGTTCAAGTTGAAGGAAGCAGTCACGCCAAATCCGGCTTTCTGCAAAAAGACGACGGCGTATCCGAGTATGGCATTGCCGCACAAGATTTGCGCAGCCCATACTACGCAGTTCTGAGCAAGTCGTGATGACGGTCGCCTATCAGTACGGTAACGCCATCTTTACAGTGTGCACTGCATGTCTCACTCACGATTTCTGTCCTCCTTCTGTTGGTTCCTCTGAAGCATTCTGCGTACCCAGCTCCAGCGGTCTCAGCCTTCTCCAATCTCGTCACATGCACCATATAAGCCATGATATTATTCACTGATGTTTCTCCCTTATCATCTGAGGCACGGAGTCTCATCAACGATTTACGAGCTTGGTCGTAATTTCCACGTCGAACGGCGTTCCAAGGTGATTCAGGAGCGAGGAAGGCAGCGATGGCAAGCGGGACTGGCCAAACCCATTGAAGCATGAACGGGAGCTTAAAGAAAGGCGCAGAAGGCGGTTCAGTACATCTCAAGATGTTGGAAGTTGGAAAAAAGGCTCGAGCTCACTCTCCATCCGAGATCACCTTGTACATTGATGACGGCCCTGACGACTCCGGAAGACAAGACAATGCCTGCGCCCCAGCACATGCAGACCCATCCAGTGACCAAAGGACGCAGGCAGGTAGGTACTACTTCGCAAGCGTACGCCGTGCTGAGCGTTTGGAATATTCCCCATGCGGTGCCTGGTTGCAGGGGAGCGCGAGATTATTTCTGTTAGGCTTTGATAAGGAAATTCTGGGAGTGAAAGGGCTATAAACTCACCACAGAGAACCTCTCCAGCGATGAGCATACCGATTGAGGTGGAAAAGACGGGGATGAATATCACACAAGCCATCCAGATCATACCGACGATATAAGTTGGACGGCAACCGAAACGATCTTGACAGAGACCGTTGATGGCGAGACCAATAAGTTGACCGCAGACAGAAGCGTTGGACAAGGACGTTTGCCATTTAGCTGTGATACACAAAGTTCAGTATGCTTCTTCACACTGCTGACTAAGTTGATGCAGATGAAGCAAATGAAGCAGCTAAACCCCTCTCTGGAGGATGTACTCACCTTGAATAGCCATCACTCCATCCGAACCGACAGACCCGAAACGTTCGATAAATTGTGGTTGTCCATAGAACGATCCAATGACGACAACGTCGTACCCTTCCATGATCAAAGCGCAGGACAATAACATGGCCCAAAAGACTGCGACCTTGTATTTGCGCAGTGCCTGGCGAATGGTCAATTCGTGGTCGACTCGGTCGGCTTCCTGAGCGGCTGCGAGCATTTGTTCCGCGTCTTTGCCCTCAAAGCCACCTAGAGTGGTGACGTCGAGCGTTGGGACGACGACTGGTGTGTCCTGGTCATCATGTGGTGTGTCTTTCAGCATGTTGGGCGCTTGAGTTCAGTTGCTTGATTCAGATCTGTTGCGTCGTGATCACGAGTCGACATTATACCAAGGCGAGGTATCGAAATCCTCTAGCTTTATATCGCTGGAGGTTCTCGGTGCTACGGTATCTGAGCGTAACCATCCTGTTGTGTTTTGACGAGATCAAGTTGTTTGGCCAGAGGGTTGGTCACCTCGACTGAATTGAACCGGTTGAGACGAACCCACAAGTAGAGGCCGTGAAGTGCAAGGAGGTCGCAGTGCGACCGAGTGTTTGAGCATTAGAGCCGAGCATAAAGGCTAGAGCTGGCACAATGCACCGGAGGAAGCCCGGCAAAGCGGATCAAGTCCGAGCGTAAAGCGCTAAAGCGCGGGGCATTACAGTGAAACAGTTGGCAGTCCTCTACTCCCTCTACCTGTTCATATTCCTATGGTTATCCCATTTTCCTCTCTCCCTTATGTTCTTTTCGGCCTTTTGCACCATTGCACGAGGCCACCTCACATGAGCGTGACATGCATGCACGAACAGCTACAAGAAGTAGCGCGAGCCGGTTACGCTACGTAGCTGGTCATATCCTCGCCGATATTCGACACTGAAGAACATGATGAACAAGCGAGGAGCCATCAAGCGAGCTTGCGACAAGTGCAACCTGAGGAGAGTCAAGGTGAGTGTTCAAAACAGGCAATACCCGAGCGAGTTCACCGGGTATACTGAATTCCTATTGACAGTGCGACGGTCAATTACCATGCCGAACCTGTGTCAGGGGCGATGTCGCTTGCACGTATGACAAGCCGCTGCGGAGGAAGGGACCCGCACCAAATCCGGAAGGAAGAAGACGGAACAGGAAAAGGAAGCAAGAGAAGCTGCAGACGGAGACGCAGCAGCAACCGTTGACGGAGACATCACGGTGAGTGTCAGCCTTTGACGTCAAGCAATGTATTCAAGTCTGATTCGATTCACACGCAGACAGCCAGTTACGGTCAACGCCGTCGCGGGGCCTAGTCGTCTTCCCTACAACCCCACTCCTCCTTCCACTGATTCTTCTCCTTCGTCTCAAACATCTGAACATCAAAGTCCATCCGTCTTTCCCGAATATCAGGCGCTCGAAGGATCATCTCGCAACTCCCCTCCATGGGAACCCTTGCCCGCTTCTCCAAATTTCGTTCTCGTTACTCCGCTCGACCATACAAGAGAAACAGGTCGCCAAACTATTGGTTCTTTGTACTCGAACATCCACAACGACTTTGGGCAATATCATGCAAGATTGCCATCTCGTGATCCCTCCGTCGAGGTGGGCTCGAATCGTCCTGCGCCTCGTCGTCTTTCCCACTCTCTTTATCCTCCTGCCATCGATCCTTCGCCTTCGGTTCAAACGTTCGAACACCACTCCAGCTTTCCCGAATATCAGGCGCCCAAAGGATCATCTCGGAATTCACGTTCTTCGGAACCCTTTCCCGTTGCGCCAACTTTCGTCGACCTGATACCGCTCGACCAGACGAGGGAAACAGATCAACAGGCTATCGCCTCATCGTACCCCAGCAACATCGGCTATGAACGATTGCAAGTCGCCACGACTCCTGCAGGCGCTCCCTTGGACCTGTTAGCCGCCATGCCATGCGACGATTCGAAATGGGAAGAACTGTTTGCGCAAATGATCACTTCCAGACCTACATCGCCGTTCAAGCTGCTGGATGGCGGCCCACTTTCGGATACGAGCTTCGCCTTTGCTCAAGGAGGGATGCGGCAACCTGGGTGGGCAGGGACGGGACCCAGTATCCCACTTGGATCCGTCGGAGGATGTCTGCCTGCCACTAGAGGAATGCCCAGGGATGATGGATTTGCATTGACGATCCCAGGCATACCAGCCGGTCAACTAGCGCCAAACGAAAGAGATTGGTCTCCGATGTTTACCGTCTGCCTCGATTCCCTCATTCGACCTCAGATCGACATATTCTTCTCCCGGATAGCACCAATGATCCCGGTTTTCAGTGCTCAGTATATTCGCACAAAACTGGATGGTTCACGTCGTTACAACAAGGATTTCGTCGGCATGGTGTTGGCCATGACAGCATTGAGTCTGGTTCATCCGTTAAATGTGGAAGAAGCGCGACAACGATCGAGTCGAGCCAAACAAGCACAAATCTTGATGGATGAAGCGTTGAAATTGCGTGATGGATGGCGGTTTGGATCGAGTGCGACGGTGGAATCGATCATGACCAGTTATCTCATGTTTGGGACGCTTTATGAAATGGGGTACGCAGCTGGAGCCAAGTTGAGGTTGAGAGAGGCGGTGAGCTTGGGTGAAACAATGGGGCTGCATGATCCTAGGTCTTACCTAGGCTTGGGCAGAGCAGAGGTGTTGAGGAGATTGAAAACGTATTGGGTGTTATCGGTCACAGAAAGGTGTGTATTCCTTATCTTTTGGCAAAAGCTTGATGCCGCTCTGACAATGGCGTTGGTTCTCCACAGAGCATACTCCTTGCAACATAGCGGTGGAATCGTATTCGAGGGCTCAATTTCAACCCGCCAGATCTTGCCTCCAAAGGACCTAGCGGACATTGATGACGATGAAAGTACCGGCCCCTCCTTACGCTACCTCGCCCAACTATTCAGCTTCATCGATCAGGACATCGTCACTTGTTGGAATGGTCGCTGTGATGGTCCTGCATGTCGAAGCCTGAATGAAAAACGAGCGATATACATCTTGTCCAAGCTAGGAGGTGGTGCGACTGAGGTGTTTGGTCACGATTTCGAAATTCAAGTACGGACCTTGACAGAGAGCCAGCGGGCGGATCTGCTAATCACTTGGCAGTGGTTGAGGAATCGCATATGGAGGTTGACTTTCTTGCATGGGTTGGCGAGGGAAGGCGGACCTGTCGAGTTGTCAAGGGTTTACCTGGCAAATGTGGCGATCGCGACTTTGGATATCTGCAAGGATCTTTCGACATGGTCCATGGATGCTCATGGCGCTGGTTTTGTCAGTCCACCTGTCTCATCTTGCTTTCTTGACTATGAACTGAAGCCCATCATCACCCTGTCGCAGATGCAAAAACTATACGATATCGCGAGCGCTATCCCAGAGCTCCTTCGCCATGACTTTGTTTCTGAACCTCGGATGTTCACTCCGGCGCAGACGGCTCATTTGGGCAGGATCGTTCGGCAATTGTACGGCCATGTGGCTAGATATCGAGCAGGAGATAGCGAGTTTGTTCGGCCATTGGCAGAGGCGATGACTTTAGCGAGTTTAAGTGTTGTTCAGGAGTGATAGTATTGTCTATAGCGGTAGTGTCTATGATTCGAACGTATAATACAGCGTGATATTCCGCTCATCGTTGAAGCCATAGAAGCCATGGAAGAGGCATAGCGCCGCCGAATATCGTTGAACCCACGTCGTGGCCTGTACACAGCTCTGTACACCGGGCCGCTTCTCGCTTGTTAGCCTTGAACAACTCTTTGAACAAGCCGACTAGCTGAGTGCTTAACCCGCAAGTGATCGAGCTCGGAGCTCGGTGAATCTGCGCCATGGTCACGCGATCCAGTACGAAGTACAGCACCAGTGGTCCTGGTCTAGCAATTGGTCTAGCGGCTGTTCCTCTCGGTCGTTCTATTGCGACTCCCGGTTGATATTGGTATCGCAAAACAAACCACATAGCCGCAGAGCTGGTCAGACGGAGATAGCAAAGCCAAAACCAATGCACATGCGATGTCGGCAACGATATATATCAGCGATGCGAGAGTGTGGATCCCACCCTGCAGGTCTATGATATCCAAGCGCAATCCAAGATTGCCAGTAGTGTGCCATCATGTCTCTTCTCGAACGCTCCCACCCCCAGGAAACCAATTCCCAAACCAGTGGGTCCATGTTGTCCAGGGTGCTCATCGCTCTGGACAGAAATGGCTAACCGGCTCCTGTAATCTCCCACAGCTATCGATCCCAACTCGTTCTATGGCAAGATCCGAACGCTCTATGCTGACAAGGTGCTCTACACCCAGCTAGAGCAGATGCGCAAGCAGGGAAGCTACGATGCGTTTGATATGCAATGGCAAGAAGTGTATAATGTGAGGCGGCTAACGGGAGCTCGGACTAGGGTGAGTGTCAAGGCGCGCATCTTGCGGTTTATGTTGCGGGACATCTTTGCCGATCCGTCACTCTTTGTTTCATCATCGCAGCTGGACGGAATTCCGCCTTCCCTTTTCTGGGAATCAGATGTTGGCAAGTGGTGAGTCTTCGATACGAGGTGAAGCAGTGTAGCTATTCTACGGCTAATTGAATTGCCAACCTTTCAGGATCGAAGCTACCTGCTATTTCCTCGCCAACTCGCCTACGCCGCTTGAGCATGCCGACGAATTTCAAGAAGCACTCGAGCATCTGGTCGGGCTGATTGAAAAGGCTCAGCAACCGGATGGATATCTCGATATCTATTTCACTGTTGTCGATCCCGAGGGAAGATTCAAGAATTTTAGGGATATGCACGAGATGTGTGAGTGCGCTCTTGTGAGGAACAAGTACGGCCAGATACTGACGACAAGGGCGTTGTCGCATCTTGGACACAGACAATGCCGGTCACTTGCTTGAGGGCGCGCTCGCCCATCATCAGTACACTGGCTCGCGGCGGTTTTTGGATGTAATGATCAAGGTGAGCACTGCGCGCGTCTTCCTTGCATTGATGGGGACTTTGTTGCTCATTACAATCTCGGACAGTACGTCGAATGCTTCATGCGACATGTAGGACCCAATGAAGGCCAACTCCACGGGTACCCTGGCCATCCTGAACTCGAGCTCGCAGTTCTCCGGTTGTACGCCGTTACAAAGGATCCCAAGCATCTCGCATTCGGTCAATACTTGCTTGCCGCTCGAGGCGTCAAACGTGAGGATCAAGGAGGCGACCACTACTTTGTGTACGAGGCCAAAGTGCGCAAGGATGAGTTGCACTACCACACGATGGATTCGCTAGAGGATCAAAGGCGAGTACGCCAAGTGATGCACAGACAGAGCAGGAACTGACGACCTGACCTTGACATCAAACAGCTACAACCAATCTCATCTTCCCCTTCACGACCAAGACACCATTCTTGGACATTCTGTCAGAGCGCTCTACCTTACCACTGCCGCTGCGGATTTGGGAGGAGAGTTCCTCGACGACGCAAAGAGGTTGTTTGCGGATGCCATCGATACAAAGATGTACGTAACTGGAGGGTTTGGTTCCGAGCCAAGGGTGAGTGGTGCTTTCGCATCTCTTGAGTAATCCCGAAGGCCGTCATTTAATGATCGCTTCTCACCACTCGCAGTTTGAAGGGTTCTCTCCTATTCCTCATCATCTACCCCAGTCTACAGGAGAAGGAGGATGTTATGCCGAAACTTGCGCATCAATCGCTGCAATGATGACTGGCGAGCGGATTCTCTCGCACAGAGTCGACGGCAAGGTCAGGGACACGATCGAACTGTGCTTGCATAATGCAGTGCTCGGTGGAGGGAGTCTGGATGGCAAGGCGTTTAGTTATGCCAACAAGATGGCCACGTATGGAGATGAGACGGCGGTGAGAGCAGATTGGTTTGAGGGTGAGTCGGACGCTTTTATGGTGCATGGTGACTCCTCAGCTCACACTTGTTCTCTGACTAGTCTGTTGCTGCCCTCCAAACCTATCACGTACCCTTGGCATGCTTGGAGGATACACTTGGCACGTTGCCGTTGATGAAGCAAAGCAAGTAATCAATCTCGATGTCTATCTATTCATATCTGCGACCAGGACCATCGATTTGCCAGGCGGACAAGCGGCTCAGGTCACAATGCAAACGGAGATGCCTTGGGCTGGCAAGACGGCGTGGAAGGTAGAGGCTCCAGAGGGTTGGAAGTGGAACGTACAGTTACCCGTGCCCAAATACGCGAAAAACGTCAAGGTGAGTTGAGAGGCGTTTCGAAAATTGATTTCGATTTGCGTAATCATTGTCGCTCTATTGCTAACCCTCACACTGTTGAACAGGTATCAACCGAGTGCACGCCGTTCACGTACGGATATACGACCATCACAACCCCTGCCAACTCTACATTCACGATGAACTTTGACATGCCCGTTCGACTTCTGAGTCCTCACCCAGACACCCATCAGGACACCATCACTGTCTCTCGCGGACCAATCGTCTATGTAGCGGAAGGCGTGGACAACGAGATGTTGGAGCGCAAGTACAAGCATTTCGAAAATGTCGGGTTAGATCAGTCGGCGGTATTTGATGAACATGGAATCAAGGTTGGAGGGATTCCGATGATCGGTTTGACGAGTAGAGATGGCGCCTTGTTCGCACTCGAGTCGCCAAAACAGGACGCTTACAACGTGGTCAGCGAGAGGTCGCCCGCGAGGCAGTGGAGGCAGTTGCAGGATACCTTGACGCTTGTACCCTGGTTTGCAAGGGCGAACAGAGGTGGTTCTGGACATGTGAGGACGTCTTTTGCCAGGGCAGACAAGAGGGCCGTGTATGCGAATGGTAATGGGCATTAGAGACGGGAAGAGACAGTTGTGTGGACTAGTACTGCTTGTACAAAGATGGTTATATACAGTGTATCAAACTAAAACGTCATTCATTGGTTTACTCGAAGGGAGAATGTTTAGATGCCGAACAAGAGACGTTACACGTTCAGCTACACGTTCTCTCGTCATTCGCAGAACGTACTGATCTCAAGTTGCTCAACCCAAGCATCCCAGATCTCCCAGATCTAACTGGAGAGCTAACGGAGCCGTAGACTCCTGACCGAGATGACCGATAACGACCCCGAGCTCGACCCCGCCGCCCGCCGTCGACCGGCAAAAATCCAGGCAGCGGAAGCAGATCAAGCTTGACCGGATGTCTCGCATGTCTCGCCTGTAATTCAGGATGCCGAACGAGGATCACCGAGACCACCGACACGTAAAATTGGGCTGACTGTTGAACTCACAAAAGACACCAGTCGTTCGAAGAAAACTTATCACAAGTCTCTCACTCCGAGATCATAGCGAAGGTCGGATGAGTATATATCCTGCTCCACCGTCGATTCCGTCCGCCACCATGATCTGCTTCGCCAACCACCACACCACCTATGCACAACAACATGTCGCTCACCGTCAACCCTCGTCCACTGTCTTCCTCTTCCTCCGGCAAAGCGATCCCCAGCAGAGCACCATCAACCACTAGCAATGAATATCCATCCGCCGACCCAGGATTGGAGATGCGCGACCTGCAACCTCGTCGCCGTCCGACTATCAGTCAAGCGGAAAGAACAGAAGCGGCCGCTTCCGCCGCTCTTGGAGGCCAAGGGCTATACCTTGCGGAGGATGAGAAAGACGCAGAGTCCGAGCTGTTTAATCCCGATGGATCCGCGACGATAAAGCAGAAGCGTAATGCGTTCAAGGCCCTGATGGGTGCTGGAGTTATTACTTTGATCACGATCTGGGCTGCGTCGACTTGGTTGTTTGGATCGCTTTATAATGCAGAGGCACGAGTTCATAATCTCAAGGTGAGCTGTGGTCTCTTGGTTGTTATCCTGGGCAAGAAATCAATACCTTTTTTCTGTCGTCTTGTCTCTAGGTTCTGGTAGCCGACTACGACGGCGGTCTATTCGGGCAGGCTCTTCTTTCTGGAATCAATACCATAGGCAGCGGTCCTATGGTCCCCACATTCGAGATCACAACCATGTCAGTGGAAGAAGTAAAGGCAAAAGTCTGGGCCGGAGATGTATGGGGTGCCATTTGGGCCAACCCGGGACAATCAGCGGTAAATAGTCGTCTTGCTTTTACCGAGACGTACATGGGAATACTCAAACTCGTGGGGATTCATACAGGCCTTCAATAGCTCTCTTGCCAGCGCATCCGCAGCAGAGACGTATAACGCTTCTGCAGCATACACGTATACCGGAATCCAAGTCCGATACTTTACGACGTTTCAGAGCTACGTCTACCCCGCCTTTCTCGAAACTGTCGGGATCGCTGCTGGGATCGTGACTACTGCCGCTGCAGGTCTGGATGTGGACAGAACAACATTATCGCCTGCGCAGTTGGGGGTTTTGGGGTATCCTGCCGCTTCAACGTTTTACAATCCGGCTGCATTTACTTTTACTGCCCGAGTCTTGGTGAGTTGAGTTCAAAATAAGATGCGGCTGGTGGGGTATCCGACTAAGTTTGCCGTTGCGTGTAGGTGAACACTGTGGGAACTGTGATCCCGATGCTTCTCCAATTCTTTGTACGTATCCCAATCTTCACCTCGGCCAATTCCATACGCTGACTATAACTCTGGTATCGTCGGCTGTTAGTTCCTGATGGGCCAAAACGGCATCTTTACCGGTTTCGGGATCCATCGTAGCACGTCGACCGTCAACCTGCTCAAGATCAAGTACCCCGTCAAGATCGTATGGACGTTGATCACGGGTCTCAGCGCCGCCGGTATTCCGTACATCTTTGCAGAACGATGGCATATGCCCGGGAAAAACTTTATCGCGTTATGGGCGCTTGCATGGTAGGTCCCCTGAATCCCGGTTCATGCCTCACGAGTTCTCGCAACGTTTCTCAATGATCTGATAAACGCACTTTTTATGTCTTTGCAGGGTGTTCTGCCTCATTAGTTATTCGACATTTGCGTTCCTTATCGCTGTCGTCCCCATTGCGTTCCTCTCCAGCCTCGTGTTTCCAATCGTCATGACTTCAGGTACGTATCAGTGCGCGCCCCCACGTTGTTAATCCCTTCCTGTCCACCCAGATAACTCACAACGTTTTTCCTTTTTATTCCCCCGCGGATGTATTGTAGTCGCTGCCACCGTGTTCCCTATCGACGTACAAAACATCTTCTACCGCATCTCCTACCTATTCCCCTCTCATGCGTACTGGAACGCCTCAATCACGGCATACGGAAACGGAGCGTACCACAAGCTTCATGTTTACCTTCCCATACTCGCCGCGTGGTTGTTGGTGGGTGAGCTCGCGCAGTGTTTTGCTGAATATTCGCTGGCGAGAAAGTCGTGGAAGGTGGGGAAGGAGGATGGACATGATTGATACAGGGGGGTTTTGGTCGTACTATAACTATAATCACAGGGTGCATCGTATGTAGGTAAAGTAAACAAGCAAGCAAGCAAGCTTTCTGCCGATAGAACAGCTGTAATAAAAATATATAGAGTTGTCAGCAACACATACAGGTCATATTAGATCCTCGAATGCGAAATCGAGATCTTCAAGACGTCTCGTGCTTTGCAAACAAACACCCGGAGCATAATAGAACGTCATGGATAGTGGACGATTCTCTGTGTAAAGAAATGGATGATGCGGGCTCTACAAGTATACAACTGGACGAGAAAGCGGGAAACCTCAAAAAACCACCGAGCGACGGACAAAAGCGGCGATGTTCTGCGTCTTCGAATACGGGCGATGACGGTGCGTGCGTGCGGCCTGAACCGCGTGACTTGACGAGCTCTATAGCAGGTCAAAGTCATCGAGCTGGAAAAAAAAGAGAACGGACGTGAAAGCGTCAGCACAACCATGAAACCAAAGCAGCATGAATCGTCTCCTCCTCTCCTCTTTTGGGTCTTGAACAACCGACAACCGACAACCGAGCCAACACACCTCAACAGTGCCGCTTCAACCAGGAAAAACAGGGAAGGACAGCAAAAGGGAAAAAAGACCGGCACGACGCACCTCATCATTATACCGCATAATCGTCCTCTTCTTCGTACTCCCATCCACCCAGGTGACAAAGTCCTCCATATTCCGGGTGACTAGGAGTGCCGGGTCGGTTACGGGTGTAGGGCCGACACGGACGTGGCCTTGTTCGATGGTTCGGACTGCCTGTGGGGGAGCGAGCGAGCGAGGGGAAGAGGTAGGTGGGGTTTAGTATGAAGACGGATGAAAGAAGGGAAGGCGAGGCGGAGAGAGGATAGCGTAGGGTAAGGTAGGGAAACAAGGGACGACGGTGTGTCCAACGGAACCTACATCAGAGACCGTCTCTGCCATTTTCAAACGGGTCATGACGACTGCCAACCGACGCCTGGCGAACGCCGAGACGGTGACCTTGTTCTCCACGTCCGAGGGTTTTGAGCCGGTGTCTATGAGGTGAGGCGAAGGCGGGGTTAGCTAGCTTGTTGCGCGTGCGTATGAGAGTTGTAGGATCGCTACGGGCGCTCGTCGTCGCTTGATCCGACTGAAACTCGGCCTCTGCGGCGGCCTCGGCGAAGCCAAAGGCAATAGTCTCAGCCGCCCTACGGCGGCTTCGGGAAGAGTCCTTTGGACTCGTAGCCTGCGGCGCAAACACTGATTCTCGCTTCGCTCGGGAGAGTCCTTTGAACTCTTAGCCTGCGGCGCAATACTCTCGCTCTCGCTCGGAAGACATCTGATTCTCGCTCTCGCTCGTCCTTGATCGCTGGCTGAAACTCGGCCGCACGGCGGCGGCCTCGACGAAGCCAAAAGCAAGACGCTCGCGCGGCATACGCCGCGCTCGGGAAGAGAGAGAGAGTCCTTCGGACTCGTTGCCTGCGGCGCAATACTCTCGCTTCGCTCGACCCAGTCGCTCCGCTCGACGGACTCACCCAATATCCCCATATCATACAACTTGTCCAACATCTCACCCTCCCTCCTCCTCCTATACGGATCCTCTGCCGGCAACAAACTCAACCGATGAATCAAGCTCCTTAGTTGTCCACATAGTTTATTGTACTTGTGGTAGTCTTCTCGGTCTTGGATGTGGTATCTGCGCATTACTTTTGTTTCGCGGAGGGAGGCATCTTGTTTCCACTGGTGGGGAGGGAGGAGGGTTAGTGAGGGAAGGTAAGATAAGAGGGAGAAGGAAGCAAGGACGGGACGTACGTCGAGAAAGTCGACTTTTTTCAACAACTTTTTTTCGTGGTGTTTCAGTTGACGCATGGTGGTAGATGAATGAATGAATGAATGGATTACTCTAGCTAGCCTATCATCCAACCCGTTAACCACCTTGTATCATGCCTACTATCACCTTGTCCTCCTTGCCCGCCCGCCCGCCTTCCTCACACAAGTTTTCTGCAATCGAGCATAGATGGCGGATCCAAATTCCCACCCAAGTGGAGGCACCTCCTTGCTATAGAAATCTCCTCGACCACTTTTGTCTTTGGTTGAAACGTCGTTGCCTTAGCTTCCCCTTGAAACAGCGCCCTCCCTCCCTCCACCATGACAAACCTCGACGACCTCCCCGTAGACGTGAGTTGCCCTTGCCTTGCCTTCCCCTCATATTCACGCCCCTCTCACACACCCCGCCCCCAACAGATCCTACACGAAATCCACCTCTTCTCACTCTCCGAACACCTCCCCCTCCTCAACCGATACCTCTACGCAGCCCTCTCCCGCCCCACCGCCACACGCGCAGCACGATGGCTTATCAGGAAATACTACGATGGCGGTAGTAGCCTCCAACGAGGCCAGCAGCAGCAGCGGCAGCAGCAGCAGAGGGATAGTCGGTGGTTGTGCAAGGCGCTGGAATGTGGTGTTTGTGATTTAGAGGTTTTATGTGAATTGGAGCGGATATGGCGGGACGAGGAGGGCGACGGCGGGGAAGACGACGCGGCGGTATCGGCATCTGGTTTACATTCTCCCCGCACAAGGTCTTTATCAAGACCACCGCTACAATGCCCGCTCCTCCCTAAAAGGATCTTCAGGCACCGCCGCACGCCACCAGTCGCACCACCACCACCACCACCAGGACCAGCCACACCCGTACCCCGAATCGACCCCCTCCTCCGCCACCTATTCAACCACTACACTCCCAACCCAAACTCCCACCGCGGGTACCCCCTCTCCCGAGCTGTCCTGCACGGGGATACACAACTCATCGAGTACCTCCTCCGGCGTGGTGCGGATCCGAGGGAGAAGGATTTTTTGGCCGTTCAGATCGGGGTTAGTAGGCGGGATGTGGGGGTTGTTAGGTTGTTGGTTGATGGGCCTGTTGGTGAGGAGGCGGGGGAGGAGGAGGACGACGACGACGACGACGAGCATCAGGAGGAGGACGATCATCAAGAGGAGCAGGGTGGCGGTAGCGGTGGCGAGGAGATACATCCAGATCACAGAGCCATCATTCCTGGGTCAAACAGAAAACGACGTGCGGACGAGGATTCTGGAACAGGTATGAATAAACGCAGGAGCAGGCAGAGACGTGTTTCTACTGGTACTGGTAGTAGCAGCGGTGGTGATGGTACCAGCACACCAAACACCAGCACACCAAACACCAGCACTAGCACTAGCACCAGCACAAGCACGCGCAACCCGAGCAATTCGACAACTCGTTCCCGCAGTTCCACCACCACCACCACCGCCAGGCCTACGACGAACAAATTCCCAGGTGTACGTCTTACCCAACCGCTAGTCGATTCCGTCGTCGCACGTGGATCACCCGAGATGATTCAGTTTATTATACAGGAACGAGGTAAGCGCGTGCCCGGGCGTCTCCCCTCCCCTTGCCAGCCTCTAGTCGTACAAGTTTGTGCTGATGCGTTTTTCTTGTGTGTGTGCGTGTGGGTGGGTGGGTAGGGTACATGCCGAGTTTGAAGGCGATTGTGGGGTTAAAGTAGCTACTGCGGCGTTTGGAGTACTTGTCATGAGAAAACAACCTAGCAGCGCGTCATGAAGGGTTGTATATAGTAACAGTGAAAAGAAGAGACAGATACACGAGCAGTGCGTTTCACGTAACGACGTCGTTACGGAGCAGTACTATATACACGCCTCCACCATTGTCTCCGTCTCGTCACATAAATCGGCACACCGGCCGTCACCGCATCGCCCTTCCCACCACCACCACCACCTTCGCCGGCACCACCACCCCTTCCGCCATTCCCTGACCCTGACCCCGACCCCGACCCAGTGCCTGAAACGGAAACAGGAACGACCAACGGCCGCGGCGCCGCATGTTCCCACTGATCATCGCAGTACACCCAGCCGGCTTCATCGCAGTCTGATGTGCTCCAGTTGGCGGCTAGGTCGACGCGCCATTCTTCACGTGGGACAAAGGACCAGCCGGGGATGAGGGAGAGGGCGACGCGTCCGTCTGTAGAGGTTGATTGGTTGCTGTTCGTTGTGGCTGTGGATGTGGTGCCGGTTGGAGAGGTTGGAGAGGTTGATTGAGAAGGAGAGAGGTTCGGTAGTGCTTCCGACCATAAAGATTGTGTTGGGTCACGAGGTAATACACGCACCCACGGCCTCCGTTCCGAGGATTTCAAGAACCGAGACGACCACGCCGATTCTGGAGGTGGAGCGAGCAACACTGTGCTTTCCCGCCCTGCCTTGCCTCCTCCCACCTTCGCAGCACCGAGGGTATCCCGATCCGCAGTGGAAGCAGCAGCAAGCGCGGCAGTCTTGACAATCTCGGGCTTCCAATTCGGATCCAGTCGCTCGTTCTCCCATACCCGTACTTCCCGGATCTCGGACTGGGCAATAGCATCGTCCAACCGATCCGTCAGGACCCACCGTTCGGCTTTTGCGCGCCATGCTTTGAGACGGGCCGGGCGGAGGAAACCTTGTGTCCATAGTGCGGTATAAAGGAATGCTGGGTGGAAGATGACGGGTGGGGCGATTCCGAGTGGGAGGAGGAGAAAGGGGATGAAAGACCCGGGGAGGAGAGGGAGGAGGATTGTTGGAGGAATGAGGAGCATGAGGATGTGTGTTGCCGAGAGGGGGAATGTGGTGGGTGGTGGGATGGTAGTGGCGAGGTTTGGTGAAATCATGGCGAGGTATGGTAAAACAGCATCATGGACATCGGATCTAGGGAAGGGAACGGGTGTATCAGATGGTGGTCATCACATGATCGCCTAGGCTTCGGGCAGATACTCACACGAGACCCATGAGATTTTGGATTCCCTGTAGATTCATATAATAATCCACTCCAGACTCTGGCACGCCCGCTGATACCGCCGGGATCACATTCCCATCCGTATCGACCGTACTCCCATGCGCCTTGCCCTCGGTCGAATGATCACCGTGCGCGTCGTTTCTCGCTGCCGGGTTGACCGCCGGGTCAGCGTTTGCGGTCAGCGAAGCGCCGAGGGTTCCTGCTAGTGGGTTGGACAGGATTGAGCGGGGTGCTGGGACGGCGGTGGGTAGGGATGCTGGGTTGGTGAGTGAGGGATGGGCTTTTTCGTATTGGTGGAGGAGGATGAGGATGAGTGCGGCGGACGGGATGCAGAGTAGTAGCCGTGGGTAGAATGCTGTACAGACGACAAGTGAGATACTGGGTGACTTTGAAAGGCAGAGAGGGAGAAAATATAACGACGCACATATAAAACCCCAACAAATGATCCATGCCCACGTCCACACCGGTTTCCGCCAAAACATGACCTCTTCCACCCGATCCATCAACCAAAAGATGAATCCAGCACGGGAAACAAACCGCCTGAAATTATTGGTCATGTTGTTCAGCGTCAGTCCTTCCCTTTGCGAGGACAACATCCGGATTCGTCCCGGTGCTCCGGGGTGGGTGTTGGTGGATGTTGATTTGTTGGGCAACGAGGACGGTAAGATGGACGAGAGGAACATGTCTGCTACACCACCGGAAAGTGCACCCGCCGTGAAACTGGACGCCGTCGGGAGAGAATTCGACCCGATATCACGCTGTGGTGTTTTCTTGCTATTGTTCGCCGCCAGCACGGCCGGAGGAGGCGGGAAGGAAGCAAGCCTGGAGCGAAGCCTCGTATCCTGTGCATGCGAGTCTTGTACATCTGGATTTGGATTACCAGTTGGCGAGTCGTCTGTGCTGGAAGGAGGTGGAATCCGGATCGCACTTGGTGGGATTTGTGCGAATGCGAGGAGAAAGTCTTGCTCGATGTCGGATTTGGGTGAATGAGCCATGTTGTAGCGTGAGAAGACCATAAGGGTTGGACGACGAGGAGCGGTTGATGGTGGTAGAAGGTAGAGGTTGTCGACTTGAATAGAGGGAAATGAGAATAGGGATTTCCATTGATCAAAGATGACGAATGCCTTTCCTTTGCCCGATCGCTCGCGCTCGACCTACCACCACCAGTCTTCTTCAACTCGTCGTTCCAGGGTTCCTGTGGATTTTTTACTAGAACTTATGATAACGCAGCAGAGTCCGCCAATATTGAAAAGGTCAGTCTGACAGCCCATTGAATACTAGACCAATACCTGCACTACCAAGTTGACTAGCTCGGAAGACACCTCTTCGGACTGAGATGCAAGTACTTTTTTTCGAAATGCGACCGACTTGCAAACATAGCAGCCTGCCAATGTTCTCTTCGGGCTGAGGAATCATTACATTCACCCTCTCTTATACATCTTGAATCGGGAAAGCTATCCAATAAGTGGTGTTCACATCTTCTTCAGAGCAATCGCCCCTCAGGCCTCGAACAACCAAACAAACAAACGAACTTTGAACTGTGATTCATCTCGTCCAGGATGCGTTTTACCGCCCAGATTTTCCACAACTGCTGCGCTGTGTAAATTGGGAACAATTCTTGTGCCTGATAGCAGACAACAGCACTGTCAACATGTACATAGCATGAGAAAGGCCAAGTTTGAGGATTAGTTAACCGAGTTCAGTCTAGGTTCACGAATTTTATTTCCACGGGGTTCCGTACTCCCGAGTTCAATTCTTTTGACCAACAAGAATGTCAAAGGGGGTACTACTGCTCGACTCTAAAGCGTCGTTGCTTCCCTCGAACAGACGAGGGCATTCATAAATGAGTACAGACAGCAATGAGATGTATTGACATTGATGCATGGCATCAACCTTACATCGCAACATTACCGCGATCCAACCATTGCACCTCAGAAAACCACACCTTCTCCGTGTCTTCATTCCGCCTGACAATCCCCCTTTCCTCCTCCTCAAACACCGCCTGAAGCCGGACCGGCTCTGGCTTGATCTCCACCAACATCCCTTCTTTCCTCTCCTTCTGCCTCCAGCAGCGGGACAAGAACCCCTTGAGTGTCCCCTGATCGCCTCGGGGGCCAACTTGAATGATCTCCGCGGACCGGCGAGCGGTGGTGATCCGGTCAGGATAAAGAGCATAACATTCTCGAAAAGTTGTCATCATTTCTAAGAGTTTGGGAACGGTGACTTGGTATGTGCAGTTTAATTGTAGTCGATTCCGCAGCACGTCAGGGTGGTCTTTGACGAGTTGTGCAAACTACGAGGGCAAACAAGAAGTCAGTTTCCAGTGCGAACCTTTCAAAATCACCGAAAAGCGGAAACTCACATGCTCAAGCAGATAATTCATCCGCATCTCATTAACATCGCACCCAAGGGAGAAAGGCATCAACCGTTCCTCCTCGTCGTATCCATACCACCGCTCCTCGGCACCATCAAACTCCTCGCCTCGTTCCCACTGGAGTGATTCACGCGCCGTCAACGCTTTCGCCGACCACTGGACCATCTTCATTAGCTCGAACAGGGTGGTGACATCCTTCGCTGACTGTCCTGCACCGTCATTCGTGTTGTCCCTATCCGTCCAGGAGAGAGTCGTAGCCGAGAGCCGTAATGCGAGTTTGCCGGGTACCATAGCAAGAGGTGTGCGCTCATTGGAATGTATGCAGCCATCATCGAGCAGCGTTAGGTGTCGAAGGAACGTCGGAGGGCAAGGCCGTGTCGTGGTATTGAACTGCTGCCGGATAGGAGTGCGTAGGATATGTGCAAAGAGGACGGAGCTTGATACCGGATGATGAAGGCTACCCCATATGTTCGTGTAGTCGCTGCGTTGCGTGTTGTCCGTTCGGAACCAGGCCTTGAGATTGGGAAAGATCGAGAGGATCCAGATCTGTTCGATGTTGCATTCCGTCGAGAAGAACAAGTATCTGCGAGAGGGGTTTGCCTTTAGCTATGTATGACGAAGGCATGTTACAGACCCAGAAATGCAAGAATACTCACTTGACGTATTTGAAACCGGAAGGAAGTCGTCCAATCTTATGCTTGTATCGGTTCCAAAATTCATTCGACCGGACTTCGCGCATAGACTCTGTCGATACTTCCGCCCACTCCTCCTCCTCACGCCAAAAGATCCGTTTTCCGAGCCTTGCATTCCACTTCGGTGTGATCGAATCCAGGAGTATCGTCTCCCAAAGAACGGGTTTGGTGGCATGATGGATGAGCTTGTTGACTAGATTTAGATTGGCGAGGGAGTGAAATCGATGTTGACCTGCGAGGTGTTCGCCTACTACCGCAAATATCTCAGGCGGAAGAGGAAGTTCCTGTGGGTAGGCGCTGTCAACATCCACTTCACAAAAGCTTGCCATCGGAGCTGACTTGCACTAGATCTCGTACCTTGACAGGATTCCCGTCGGTGCTGCGAGACTTGCCGCTTTGTGCACGCCAGACCTTTTGTTTACTCTCGTGTGCGGCTTGTTGAGATTTCTTCTTGCCATACGTTGAAGGCATCGTATGTAATCCAGTCCCATATCCCGCTGACGAGGGATTGGGACCAGCTGCGATGAGAAGTCGACATGATACCGCTGCTGCTGGGCTGAATCTGATGCTGATTACTATTGTCTCGCTCGAGATTACGTAACGCGATTGTTGATAGCGTTCTTTCCTATCGTTGTTCTTCTGCTTGATCAAAAGCATCACAATGATCATCGACCACCCCATCGACCTCCGCACATCATCTCTCTTTGCATACGACTGTCTGGTTTCCTCAACGCAAACGTGAACACTTCCCTCCGGACATCAATCATCCCGGAGTGAACGCGTATCCCATACTGAAGTTTCTTGTTCCTCTACAGCGTGGGAAATGGTGCGATGAAGAATGTCGTCCAACGTGTCTCATTTCTGCTCTATGTACACTGTAAACAAAGAGCGGAAACACGCCTACAACAACCAATCCTTGACATCCAGGTGGTCTGCTCGACGCCCTCGTTGGCTTCATTAGCTGCTTCATTGACTCCCTCGCTGACTAAGGTCACCTCGTCGATCGAGACCTGAACGAAGTGCCTGAATGACTCTGACCACCCGTGGGTTAGAGAGCGGTTAGAAGGCCGTGCATGTTGCCAGTATGTAACCGGTGTAACCTGCCACTAAACTGCCGACGATGTTGTATTCTGTAGGCCAAACAGCTGGCCAAACAATTGCCGCTGCCGAACAAAAACAAAAACATATGTTCCTCCAGATCCAGATTTAGGCGCCCCACGGAGGAACTCACGGAAGGAACGCAGAGATGCACGAGGATCGACCGCTACGCCGAACGTTAAGAAGCCGTAGATCGCGTAGAATGTCAATCAACCCGAGCAGACAACGAACAACAAATCGACAGTCAATATGATCCCAACAACCATGACTTTTTGATACCGTCGACACGATGCACGAGATCTGAAACGACGGTCCGAGCGTCCGTCCGCCATTCCGCCTGTCGTGCTATTTGCGGCGATCATACGTAAACAGATCGTCGGTGACCAAGAGAAACAAGAGGGAAAGGGAGGGAGAAGGCTAAACAACAACAAACAATTCCCACTTGTGTAAATTTCACAGAACATGCCTGAAAACACTTTCGCTCGCCCGGAGATGTACCTCTCTACCGAAGAAGCGACCCGGAGCCGAGCCGAAAGCTTCCGTTTGTTCAGACCACGGTTCAGAAGTTCAGGCAGATCTTCTGAAGGCGAGCTTGACATGCCACGAGAGATGCCACGAGGCCGCTCACGAGGCGCATGGAAAATGCAACAACAACTGAATATCACGGTGTTATTTCAACAGGAAGCTGAACAGGGGAGCAAGATCGACCAAGGGCCGGACAGGGACGACCGAGTAGATCAGCGGACATGAAGATCGGTCTTGCCAATAGACCCGTTGTTGGTAAACAACTTGAAGCAATGGCTTCCACTGGAATGCCTTGTCTTTATCCACAGGCTGTTCGGATCAACTATATAATGAAGCTGCGACACTGCGGATCGATATGCCCTCAGAGCCTTTGCTCACCACTCTTCAAGCTCCGACCTCTTCATCCTTTCCTTCCCCGCTGTCCGTCTCCTTTCCACCCACCACACTCGTTACGATTTTCACATTCTTTTGAACACCACCGCCGCCACCTCCATATATCCACCTTGCCAGCCCCTACATAATCAACTCCGTATAAACAATCTATTTCAACATGCGATTTCCCCTCGGCGTAGGGATCACGTCCCTCTCGCTCGTGCTGCAGTCTTTGGCTGCACCTGCTCCTTTACCCTCAAGTGCATCTCCGACCACAACCGCAGCCGTCGTCGTCGTCACCCAGACCGTGACCGACCACGTTACCGTCACGGACCACACCACTCAGACCGACATCGTACTGGAGACCGCCTACTTGATCCCGTCTCTTCCTCCTTGTTACGCTCAGCCAACCGGGACTGGTGCGCCATTGATCTATGAACCTGTCTCAACCGCCAAGGTTGGTGCGAACGGCGGAAATCAGGGTTCGTCTTCCGGAGGCGCACCTTCCAATTCGAACAGCGGTTCGTCAAGCTCGAATGATGTTTCTTCGTTGTCCAACTCCAACACTGGTTCGTCCAACCCTAACGGTGTTTCATCCTTCACCAACACCAATGCCGGCTCGTCCAACTCCAACGGTGTTTCTTCGAACTCCGACAGCAACGCGCCTTCCTCCTCGTCCTCGACCGGCAACTCTGCTTCTCCTGCCAACGGGCTGACGACTGTGTCCTCCAATGGAAATACAGGCGGCGCAAGTGCAACATTGAACACTACGTCCGGAATGGCTGGAGCCACGGAATCGGCGCCGACTCTTTTCCCTATCGTTCCTCCTGGACACGATACCACTCACATTGGAACTTTGACTCCTTCGACCAACGGCTCATACTACTACACTCAAAACGGAACCACTGGTAAGTAGTTCTTGCTCATCTTGTTTCCTCTTCCCGTTGCCAACTCCTCGCACCTATAGATACCAGCATCGAGCATCTCTTTGCCGAAGTGAACACCACCTACATGTACCCTACCGTCACTTTGCCCCACACCGCACTCATCTCCAGTGTAACGTGTCTTGCCAACGGCACCGAGTTGGCTATTGCATTCAACAGCACCGACGCATACCAATACGCTATGTCCCACTGGACTGTCGGACAGGACGGCTTCTTGCTTGTTACGGACACCATTGGATGTTCGGCTGCCAATGATGGTCAACACACGTACTGGCTCGTCAGTGGCTTGACATACAACAACGCGACGTCGACTATCACTGCAAAGGTAACTGAAATCGCGGTTGCGGACGCTTTGGACAATGTCAGCCTTGTTTGGGGTTCTTGGACTCCCGCAGGCTCATCGCCCTCGACGCCCATCAGTCTTCCAGGAACCGTCACTCCCAACACACCAGGAACTTCCGGAACCGGCAACTCGAGCTCTATGCCCGGTACAGCTTCTGGATCTGCGAGCGCGAATGCAACCACGCCATCTGCCGCGTCTTTTGCCAACTTGACGTGTGCTAACCCACCGGCAAGCTACATGGGACTGTAAGTTCAGCACTCTTCATCGGAATTGCGCTATATCCACAACTAAACCTTCCTCTGTTCACTTATCATGTAGTCCCACTGCGCCTTGCGGACCTGACTTTGACCAAGTCCTGGATGACAAGATTGGCTACCTCGACTTCACAGTTGATGCAGACACGGATGTCGCAGCAGCAAATGCAGCGTGGGGTGACTTTGGCGGAGGGGATGAAGAAACCGACCTCAGCTCGAACAACGCTACCAGACGGGCTCTTCACCGTCGAGTTCTCTATGCCGGTCTCGCTAAACGGGCGGAGGACTGTTCTTGGTACGATGTTCCTTGTCACGCCAGGAATGTGGCCAACGCTATCATTCAGGCACCTGCAAAGATCGTCGAGGGGGCCAAAGAATTGGGCACAGCGCTTGTCAACACCGCAGTTGATGTTGGTACCGGGATCTACAATGGAATTAAGACTGCTGTGAGTGTCCTGTGTTGTTGCCAACCGTGATGATATACTGATTGTCAACTGTCCTACCAGGCCAACGCACTATCTGCCCCATCCTTCGACACTACCGTTCCCATCAACCTTGGACCGACTAACGGCGATAGCCCTTTCGGTCCCGCATACCTACTTTACCACGGCGAACTCAAGAAGAAGAACGGCGCTGAGGGCTCGTTGGATCTGTACTGCGTTCAATGTGGCATTACTGGAAGTGCATCGATTCATGGCGCTCTTGACTACTCCATTCGTACGCGTTCTCCTTTTCACCTAGCTCGAGCGTTTGTCTAATCGTACTTCTTCTAATACAGTACAATTATCTATCACGAAGGCCGAGATTGGCATCAACGGAAACCTGAAAGCACAAGCGGCTCTTGGTATGCACGCAGAGGGCAAGTACGAGAAGAACTATGTGAAAAACATCTTCTCGTATCCTGTCCCCGAGGCTGGTGTCAAGGTAGGTGGAGAGCTGTTCGCCCCATATCATTCTGCTTGATCCTGAACGCTGATTCATTGTCATAGATCGGTAACCTTCTCATCGTCGGAGTCATTGTATCGCTTGATGCGACGGCAGATATCACTATCAGCGCTGAAGCCGATGTATTGGCTGGCGTGTCGTTGACAATTGCCAATTTCAATGCCAACTTGGACATGATCGATTCTTCCAAATCAGGTGTATCAGGATTCGAGGTGAGTCTTGACCGATAATGCGAAAATCCAAGCTTGTCGCTTATCTGCCTCCAATCCATAGCCCACCTTTGATAAGCAATTCACCGCCACTGGTTCGGTAACCGCATCTATTGGACTTGGACTGCCGGTCGAAGTTGGTGTCGGTCTTGAGGTCCCACCTATCCCCAGTATCGGTCGACGTGTTATCGGCCTGAAGAACACCCCTTCCGTGGTCGGTACAGTAACAGCAAAAGCTTCTGTCTCCGCAGGTAGTGGAATCTCCGAGCGAGCCGAAGATGATGGAAGCTCGAGCGATTCAGGAACTGGATCTGATTCAGGTGCTGCAAGCCCCGCTACCCCGGACAACTGTGCCAACAGTATCTCATTCAGCGTCGATATCCACGACAAGTTTGAGTTGGACCTCCTCGGAAAGATCATCCCTCTTGTTTCGTTTGACAAAACGGGCGTCGCCACCGGTGAAAAATGGTGAGTAGCATCTTCAAGCAGTCTTCACTGTATATGATAAAACGAGAGACTGTTGCTAACGCTGACCTTCCTCATCACAGCTTCGGATCGGGAGTCGTTTCGGCCGCACCTGCGACCCCAGCTGCTCCGGCAGACGGCTCATCCGCTGATGCCTCAGCTGATGGATCTTCGAACGACCCTGCGACTGCTCCTGCCACCCCGGCCGATGGATCTGCTAGTGACACCGCAACTGCTGCACCCGCTGACGGCTCCTCGAGCGACGCCGCGGTTGCACCTGCCGATGGTTCGTCGAGTGACTCCGCTCCAGCGGAACGAAGGCGATCCTTCCGTTTCGCTCGAGATTTGGCAAGCAACTCGTCGACTGTCATGTCCGCCAACGCGACTTCTTCCACATCAGCTATGAACAGTACCTCATCTTCTTCCTCGGCCTCGTATGGCAATAGTACGGCGGCAAACTCAGTGTCCCAACAGATCAACGGTGCCGACGGGAATGAGACGGACATCACTGATGCGGTGAACCAAGCGCTCAACGGTGTCGACGCCGACAAGAGCGCAAACGCGACCGACGGACTCACATACGGCAGTATTATCGACTTTAGCGGGAAATACGTGCTCGGTGTTTCCGACGATGGAAACTTCTACATTGACACGGTTTCCAACCAGGCGCAAACTATCGGATTCGCTTTCAGTCAGTCGGTGGCTGTTGAAGATGAAGAGGGAGACTTGTTGTTCTACTACCCCGACGAGATGTGAGTGCCAACATCTGTGATTGAAAAGTGGACTCTGCTCATGCTTGTCTTTTCATCTTTTCAGGAAAGCACTCGGTGTATCTCGATTCCGTGCCACAGACATTGACCACATTCCGAAATCAAGCGATATCATCAGCTTGAAGCCCATCAGTACGTGTAATTAATTGATAAGACGCACAGGCAGCTTCTGACTCATCGTTCCATCCCCTCCCTGCAGACTACGACAGCGCGGACGCAACTCCCGGCGTCTTCTTGGCCGTAGACACGAAACTCAACAACTTCGTCACCATTCTGTGCAACTTTGCAGGTGGACTCGACTCAAAGATATTCCTTGCTAGCTCAATCGCCGAGGGAGTTGCCACGTTGAAGAAGCCCGAGTTGGAATACGTTATCACCGGAGGCCCGGTCACCGACTGCGCTCCTATCGCTTTCAAATCCGACTTTGCAGGTTACTAGGTGGCTCAGATGGTTGACGAAGGAGGCGTAACGCTTCTCATTGATGAACGATGAATATACGACGCTTCTTACATGTTGTAGTCATTTTGTAGGGGAACAAGTCATGTATATCATGATTGCAAAAAATTATACCATTTCGACTTTGGCCCTGCCATAGCCAAATCCATAATTTATATTTTCATAATCTAGTCCAGATTCGCCTTATGGACGCGATGTCTGAACGACGAACCCAATCCAACGTTCGAAGCGATACCTGAAAACGTCCTTGCCATTTCCAAGGCTATTTCGCACCTGCGTATCTTGCCAAAAGCAACGGCGTCTCTGAATAAAGTCATCAGCTCCTCTGAACGCGTATTGCACTGGCCGTTCCATTACCGATTCCGTCGATGTGGCCGTGAAGCTATATGCTGCAGCGATGCAGGACTACGGAGCCATTCATGCACACCTCAAGAAGTAAGAAGAGGAGGACCCCATTCGATTTTGTGCGCCTTTGCCTCACCTAAGCGCGCCCGGATCCGCATCGGCGCAAGCAAGTGATAGGTGGGTCAACTATGGTCAACTATGTATGCATCGAGTTGTTAGTACCGTAAAGGATTAGCTACCCAGATACGACAGCACACCAGTTACCACCACTATGGTCTCAGCACAAACCGCCTCCCAATCCGAGTTGGACGCTTCGAGGGTGCCGTTAGGCTGGAGAGATCAGTGTTCTGCGTGAGTGTTCGCGTCCACAACCGAGTTACTGTGTTTCCGCTGTGAAGTGGCTCAGAGGCTGACTTCGACTCGGTGGTCAATACGATGAATGGACGACGGAATAGTCTTCTCATTCCGCTGAACAAGTGCAGACACAAGACGCTGTATGCTCCATGGGCGTGTGAGGACGAAAGGTGAGTCGATCGAATTTAGCTCTCCTGGTGTCTGCAGTAGCTGATCCTTGTCTATTACAGACATGGATACGAAAAGTAAGCAAGCTACACGATATAAGGCGGGCTGCCATGGCGAACCGGGATGGGAACTGATGATTGTGCCGTATATGAATTGCTGGAATTGCTTTGCGCACAACCAGGTGCCAATACGACGAGTACGTTCTGCTTCGTCCTTCTCCGCGTCTTGCCCCTGCTAATAGGCTTGTGCTACATCCTCATAGCTACATGCGCCGAATGAAGCAACTATCTGCACAGAAAAAGGCTGCTGCAGAAGCTGCCGATGAGGAATAGATGGATAGCCTGCGTGTCATCATATTCAATGAAATGTATCATGTTTCTCTGCAGCTGGATGCTCAAGCAATTGCTCGCGCGAGTCTTCCAGGCACCTCGACTTTCGTTCCTGTGCAACATGGAGGCATTGGTTGTGAGTTGGGCGCGGATGGCTGGGCCGTAAGCCGGTCAGATGTCGAGGTCTTGAGATGCAAGGTATGATACAGTGACTTCAGTAATACAACGCAATGCTCTATTCCGCTCCGCATCAAAACACCGTGACGGTGATCTTTCTTTACCGACAAGCCAGAGGCGGCGGTACAAGTGGAATCTTTGCCAACTCGAATTTATCCGCCTCGAATGCTGCTCGTGCATCCTCACCCAACGCTTCCATCGATAGCAACAAATGATCCCATATCGTCGTTCCGCGGAGTTCATCCTGCGCCGTCTTGCCACCGAACGTGCCGAATCCGCCTTGTTGTGGTGTTGCCGTTGCTGCGTTACCAAGTGTAGGGAAAGCCCCAAAGCCAGAGTTTGCTGTCGCGGCTGGCGCTGGTGGCGGTATTGATGATGCTGGCTGGGTCTGTCCGAACCCTTGAACGGTAGATGGCTGACCGAATGCACTACCGCTCCCGAACGCTGATCCCGAGCCGAAGGCGGACCCAGGGGTCGACGTCGCGGCTGCCGGCGCTTGACCGAAAGCCGAAGTGGCGCCAAACGCCGAGTTCGCAGCTGTCGTAGAAGGCTGAGCTGGTTGGCCAAACGCTCCTCCCGAGCCAAAAGCGGATGTCGTCGTACTCCCTCCGAATCCTGAGAAACCAGAGGATGCCGCCGCAGGCTGGGCAAACGCTACAAATGCGCTGCCGGGATTGCTGGCCGGTGCGACGGTTGCTGTTGTTGCAGGATTTGCCCCGAATGCACTGGATGAGCCAAATGTACTCTGTCCAAATGCCCCACCAGTGCTATTAGCAGGCTTGGCTCCAAACGCACTCTGTCCGAACGCCCCACCCGTAGCTGCGGTCGTTGAAGCACCCGCCAACGGCTGTCCAAAAGCCGAAGTACTGCCAAACGCTGAAGTGCCCGTCTGTGCAGATGATGGTGCGGCGATTCCCGTACCACTCGAGCTACCGAACCCGGTTGCGCCAAATGCACTCGAACCCGCTGCCGCTGGAGCACCAAAAGCAGAAGTCGACCCAAACGCGGATGCGGGTTTTACGGCCGACGTTGCGGCTTGTCCAAATGCAGACTGTCCAAACCCTGCACCAGCAGGAGGTACTGTCGTCGTTGTGGCTGCAGGTTGACCAAATGCTCCGCCACTGCCGAATGCACTCGTTGCGGCAGGAGCAGCGCCAAACGCGCTCTGCCCAAACGCACCCCCAGTCGCTGGTTTCCCGAATGCGGACTGCCCGAATCCACCGGTGGCAGCGGTAGACGGTGCGCCGAAAGCGCTGTTGCTTCCGAATGCTGATGGTGCCGAGGGAGCAGTGCTACTACCAAAAGCCGAAGCCGTGCCTTGCGTCGCAGCCGAGCCGAACCCTCCAAACGCTGATGCCTGCCGCGGCGGTTGTGATTGACCAAACGCTGAAGCCGCAGGAGCATCATTCCCAAACGCACTCGCTGTGGATGCGGGTGCGCCAAACGCCGAGCCGGGCGTGTTTGTATTCGTTATGGAAACGCCTGACCGCTCCGCTACGATTTTGGCATGCATCTCATTCATCTGTTGAGCCGCTTGAGCGGGATTGGCAAGCGCAGCTTGATACATCTGGTTGGCGGAAGTGATCAACCGCTCTTCTTCTTGCAACTAGACGCACGAAAGAACAAGAAGAATACTCATCGTCAGTCAGCCGATCGCGCTCGATAACAAGATAACAAGAACCCCAAAGGAAACCCACGTAGGCATTTAAGTTCCCAGCCTTTACCGCTTCGACATACTTCCAGCGTAGTTCTTCCGGCGCGACATCAATCCCGGGAATGAGACATGGTTCTTCCTTATGCCCGTAAGAAGAGAGTGGCCATGCGGGACGATCTGTCTGCAGGTCGAGACGGATGGATTCCTCGCTGCATTGCAAAAAGGAAAAAAAGCGGGATTAGCGTGCTGTACGAGCGAGGAAAGGGTCTAGTAGTGTTGACGGGAACGCTGCTTTGGGTGGTGGAAGATGATGTCCACCGTCGAGGGAGGAGGCTGACGTATCTATCATGCTTATACCGAGGTCTAGCGCTTGAGAGTTCACCGGGAGATGGCCGAACTCAACTACCCTATTACGAGCCAAGAAGCCTACCACCGGCTCCGTGCTCCTCCCGCACAGCCCGTTGTAAAAGCCAGAGATACTGTAGATGAGCTGGGTTATACCCTTCAAGCGGCCTCGGGGAAAGAACTCGCTCTGCTCAACGAAATGACGTTCGTTCGTCGTTTTCCGTTCCCGCTTGCTTATCCCCGCTTGGTCCTTGGTCCAGAAGCAACTCTCTCCACCTACACTTCTCAACTTCTCGAGCTAGCCAGAAAAAAACTCACCTAGCAATCGGTGTCACTGCCGTCGCCGCTCCTCCTCCCTGTTGCGCACCTGCTCCCGCCTTTCCCGCAAACCCACCAAATCCACCTGTACCGCTTCCAGCTGTTGTTACTCCTGCCGCTGCACCTCCTGCATTACCGAATGCTGACTGTCCAAAGGCTGAGAGTCTGCCTCCTGGATTCACAGGTGCTGGTGCGGCTGTATTCCATGCGTTACCTATTCGTCACGATCTTTTGGTATCAGTATACAGACACTTTGGATAGAAAGAATAAACTCAACGACGCACTGCCGAACCCTCCGCCGCTACTCATCCCTGTGGCTGGACCTCGGGCACTTCCTTGTTGTCCTGCTGGGTGCTGGTTTATACATGCGTCTCCGAACCGGCATTGTCTGCGGAATAGAACAAGAGAGTATTCGGGTGGTGAGTATCGCTTGAACGGAGGAGAGTAAGGGAAGCTAAAGGTACGACAATACCCACCCGCGGAGAAAGTATTGGCAGACTGGCATGATGGGTTTGTTTCCTCGTCCTTGAACGAGGGTGGGATGGGCCACAGACGTTGGATGAATGGCAGAAGCGAGGTTATGGAAATGGACCCTGCCTGTTGTAACATATTCGAAGGGGGGTTCGATTACTAGATGATCAGTTACAGGGGAAAAAACCATAAAGCGGTGAGTTTTACGATGGCAAGGCTATTTATGGCTAGTATCTGGTCTTTGTTCCCAGCAACTTGGCTTTCCTTTCTGGACGTTCTTCCGGCGGCCGGGTCCCTTCCGCCCAATGTCGAGCGTTCCCGAGCCCCTGCTTGTTCTGATTGAATTGAAGAAACGGTCAATTCACTCAATGTGTACCAACACCACCTAACCCATCCTTCAAAACCCTCTGGACCAACAGCACAGCAATGGCAATCACAGACTCACCCTCACTCGGTGCACAAACAAAGACTGAGGCTGAGAAACGTAGTGATGCCGACGATTGGGCCGTTGGGCCTGTGAATGGTGCCAAGCGGGTTTGCTAGTGAGTCGTTACGCCGTGGTAGTCAAGGTAATTCTTTTGCAAACATGCTAACCTCGCAGTGACGCAGCTACTACGACCATGATGTTGGAAACTTTTCGTACGGTATTGGACATCCGATGAAGCCGCATCGGATGAGGATGACCCATAACCTTGTTCTCAACTATGGGATGCTGGATCAGATGCAGGTCTACGTACGTCCGTCCTCCACGAGCTGCCACTATTCTGTACTAACCCTTTCCCCATTCATCGAATGGCAGCGCCCCATCCGAGCTACAAAAAACCAACTGACCCGATTCCACACGGACGAATACATCGACCTGCTCGAACAAGTCATGCCCGAAACAGCGGAAGAATTGACAGGCGGCGGCACACGCTGTTTGACAGGAGAAGACTGTCCGGCTTTCGAAGGCGTGTTTGAGTTCTGTACGATCAGTGCTGGTGGGAGTATCGGCGCGGCGGAGCGGATCAACGAGGGCAGTGCGGATGTGGCGATTAATTGGGCGGGTGGGTTGCATCATGCCAAGAAGACAGAGGCTAGTGGCTTTTGTTATGTGAATGATATGTGAGTCGCCTTCTACCTCATGTCCTCCCTCACATGAGACGTCTTGCTAATCCTCATTCTGCCGCCACAGCGTTCTTGGTATTCTTGAACTCCTTCGGTATGCCCATCTTCTTATCTACCCCTTCTCTGCCTGTCCGACTAACTCTCCCCTCCCTGCCCAACCTCCAACGTAGGCATCACCCACGAGTACTCTACATCGACATTGATATCCACCACGGGGACGGAGTCGAAGAAGCATTCTACTCTACAGACCGTGTCATGACGTGTTCTTTCCACAAGTTTGGGGATTACTTCCCGGGCACGGGAGATGTAAAGGTACGCTTTTCCCGGTTCTCGCCTCCTACCTTTATTCGACATGCGCTTGACTTGTTGCCCTCCTTTTTCGGTTGGCGTAGGATACGGGCATCAAGGCCGGAAAAAACTACGCGGTCAATGTTCCCTTGAGGGACGGGATAAACGATACCTCCTTTCCTACCATTTTCGAACCTGTACGTCCGCTTCCGTCTTTTATCCTCCCTTCCTCCCTTTCCATCTCCCTATGTTTCCGCCCACTCATAGGTCCCTGTGCGTCTACTTAATGTGCAACTATCCGCATTTCACAGGTGATCCAGCATATCATGGATTGGTACCGCCCGACCGCTGTAGTGTTACAGTGCGGAGCAGACTCGCTGGCGGGTGACAAACTCGGCTGTTTCAATCTATCGATGCATGGTGAGTCATCCCACAGTACCACCTCCTTCCCTCTTCTCCTCCCCGTTTGTTGAGGTTTCGCAGGGCGGTCCAAGCTGATGCGTTTCCGGGAACTTTTCGGTATGCTTGTGTGACAGGACACGGCAACTGCGCGAAGTTTGTCAAGAGTTTCGGGTTACCGACGATCATGGTCGGTGGAGGAGGGTACACGACGTGAGTGACCAAAAACATACACTACATCCCTCAACGGTGCTAGTCGGCTGCGTTTGATTAACTAACCCGCCTTGCACGATGTGTCTTACAGGAAGAACGTGTCTCGTGCATGGACGAATGAAACGTCGGTTATGTGTGGTATGCAACTTGATGAGAATTTGCCGTATAATGATTAGTGAGTCTCGGTCGCGTTTGCCTTCTGGGATAATGCCGCTAATGCTGGCGTTCGATCGATGTGTGTCTGAAAAGTCTCGAATACTACGGGCCAAGGTATAAGCTTGAGGTGCTGAGCAATAATATGGATGATTATAACTCGAAAGAGTACTTGGATAGTATAAAGTACGTCGTCTGTCGAACTCTTCATCGCACTCGCCGATCCGCTAATCCGTTATTGGTATGGGTTGTAGAACGAGAATCATTGACAATCTACGTAATTTGCCGTTCGCGCCTGGCGTACAAATGCAGCAGGTTCCGAGTGTTAGTCTGGGAAAAGCGATTGGTGTGCGGACAACCACAACAGCTGCAGGGAATGAGGATGTTGATTTCGAGCTGGATGCCAAGATCAGAGGTAGGTCCACCTTTTATGCCTTTTTGCATTTGTCCTTGTTACTGACATTTGACGGGGCTGCCTGTCCTGCTCGTCCAGACATCATGAAAGCAAAGGCGGCTGCAGATGGATCCTCGGACGAGGATGAGGATATGGAAAGTGACGAAGATTCAGGACCGATGCCGGTCTTTCCTCGACTTGGGTCTCGTGCTAAACGACAAGGCGGCCTGGCGGCGTCCAAGGGCAAGTCTCCAGCTCGTAGTACACCAGGCGCATCGAGTGCTCGTGGTGGAGCAGGCGCGAACGGAAAGGGAAAAGGCAAACAATCGGCCATTGTTCAAGGCTACAATGCAGGGTTCGACGCTGATGCACGGACATCGGCGGGGAATGGATCGAGTACGAATAGCGGCGGACACGTTCCACCACGTCGGAAACGAACGTTTTTCAGCGCACAGCTGGCCGGTTTGCCTCCTCTGATACCGCTCGGACGCGTATCGGCTTCCAGCTCAAATAGCGCTGTCAATGGTCGGACCACGGCCGCTGCGCATCTGAAGCAAGCCGGAGGCAAGGGTGGTAGCGGTGGGAAATCGGGAGGGGATGGCAAGAGATCAAGACGCGGGTCGCCAATGTCTGTGTCGTAATTCAGGGAAAAGTGGCAAGGGGTAGCATTGCTGTATAAGCAGATGGTTTTCGTTGTATCGATCGTAGTGTATGGCATTTCAAGGTAGACTTATTTACTACAACATTCAGGGTTCTTCTGTCGCGCTCTCAACTATGCCACAAAAGTATCTTCCCCAGGAACCATGAACGGATGCTTGAATGGCTGTGGTGGCCATCGCTCGTCTCGCTCGTAATCAACGACATACTCTTTCTTCCCACTGCCGACCTCCTCTGTAAATCCAGGCAAGATGACTTGCGCTGTCGAGTTTGGCGGAACGGCGATAGCGACATGCAACTTGTCACCCCGGATTTCCCACTCGCACGATATCTCCCCATAGGGCCCAACGTGTCGTGTTTTGGCGCTCGTCACCGTTCCACCAGGCCTCGGCTGAACAAGAATCTTTTTCCACCCAGGTGACAAAGGGGACAGTCCTCCAATAACGCTATGCATGAATGCAGCGACCGACCCAAGCGCGTAGTGGTTGAAACTCGTCATCTCGCCCGGATTGATTTTCCCGTCGGGTAACATGCTGTCCCATCGTTCCCACATTGTCGTGGAGCCCATCAAGACGGCGTAGAGCCAACTCGGTGCCTTTGACTCCTGTAGCATTCGGTATGCGAGGGGGAGGTTGCCAGTGTTACACAGGGTATGCAGGATGATGGGCGTTCCTACGAGGAGGGAACAGTCAGCCTTTGTTTGCTGGACCTAACAAATATACTATTTACCTGCAAATCCAGTGGCGACCTTGAACTTTTCCCGAGTCACCAACGCTGCCAACCGCTCTGCCGCATGCTGTCTCTGCCCCTCATTCGAAAACAGATCAAACTGAATAGCAAGGGCCAAAGCGGTTTGCGAATCCGAAACCATCCTCCCGCTCTCCGAAACATACTCCTTCACAAACTCGCGCTTCAGTCGCGCAGCATCATCCTTGTATCGCTTTGCACGCTTGTCTTCCCCCAAAATCTCGCTGATACGGGAAACTGTCGACGTGACGTGAACGAGGTAAGCGTTGGCGACCAGATGCGAGTCGGTACGGCAATCCGCTGGATCATCTGCCGGTGCTTTGGGGTCCAGCCAATCCCCCAACTGGATCAACGAAGAGTCATACAGGCCATTCGGAGCGCGCTTGACCCCCGTATCGAGCCATACGGTCATACTCTCGTATTGATCCCTCAAGATCCGTTTATCGTCAAATGCTTGATGCAGGTCCCAGGGTGTCAATGCGGTCACGTCGTCCCATACCGCCATGGGACTGTGGAACGGTACATGCTGCAACACGTTGGGCACAACCACGGGAGGCACTCCTCCGCCGTCGACAAGTTGCTCCACTGCGACATCCTTCAACCACCCACTGAGGAATCCGGCAGTGTTGAATAGGAAGGAAGCAGTCGGCGCGAAAACCTGCAGGTCACCGGTCCATCCGAGTCGTTCATCACGTTGCGGACAATCCGTAGGTACTGATAAAGAATTCCCTCGCCAACCCCATACGACGTTCCGGTGCAGCTGATTCAACTTTTCATGCGAACATTCAAAGAAGCCCGTCCTCTCCAGATCCGTATGCACGACGACAGCAGAAATGTCGGTCGTTTGAAGGTCGTCGGTCCAGCCGGACACTTCGACGTATCGGAATCCATGGAACGTGAATTTCGGCTGCCAGCCTTGCAACACCGCAGCATCCTCTCCTCCGCCGGCACAGATGACCGTATCCGTACACTTGGCCACCCTCAGCGGCCGTACACCCAGTTCCCCATCCTCTAAAACTTCTGCATGTCGGAGGACAATCTCGCCCCCCTTTGTAGTGTTGGAAGGAGCCCGGTTGAACACGCACCATCCGACGAGGTTTTGCCCGAAATCGAGGATTGTTTTCCCAGTGGGTGTGGTGATTATTTCGAGGGCGGGGAGACGTCGTGTTTCCCTGACAGGAGGAGATTCGGGTGTAATGAGACTAGCGGTGGGTGCCGGGATCGTTTCTGCTGGTGACCAGGAGGACGAGTTGTTGCTGTGGGTGACGCCGCTAGTAGAGCCCGAAGACCACCCGCTCTTCGCCTCTCTTGCATCAAACACTTCCCCATCATAGATCTGAGAGCTAATCAACGGCCCAAAACTCCACTCCCACCCTTCCCCATCAGTCTTGACCACCTGTTCGCCCCCAATCTCCAAACAAAGCATCAACCCAATCCGCTCTCCATAAATGTTTCTCCGCCCTCCCCCAAACCCCAACGAACCGGCATACCACCCTTCTCCGATGCAGGCACCGACCACATTCTCCCCCGCTTGCAACAAAGGCGAAACATCAAACGTCTGGTAGTTTAAGTGGTGCGTGTAGCTCTGCCATCCCGGTGCGAATAAATGGTCGCCGATGCGTTTACCGTTGATTTCAAGTTCGTATAGGCCTAGTGCGGTGACGTAGACCCGTGCGCTGCCATCAACGGGAGGAGAAGCAACGTGGAACGATTTACGAACGTGGAATGGGCGTTTTGTTTCCTCATTTTTATGTATGCCGAGGGGGACGGTGACGACTTGTGTTGCTTCTCCCCAATCGGAACGGTCGAGCAAGGTGGCTTCGAGGTGGATTGTGGACCATGGTGTGGCCGATCCGTCTGTCCCGTGGGCGCGGACATTGATGGTTGCGCGCTCGCGAGAGTTAAGAGGGCTAGAGGGCCAGGGTACAAGTACGTTTTGATCCGATTGAACGGTGTACGTTTCCTCTTCCGCCGAGGTTTCCTTGTTGCTGGGTAATGGTCGTCGTGTCATCCGAATCTCGTACGATTTCTGCGTCCAGTCTTTGACGTCTCCCTTGAACCGCCATGATAAGCGCGGGTCCGGTGTTCCGATGAAGACAGGTCCAGAGGCGCGTGGTTCGTAGTGGTCTGCTGTGAGGTTGGAGATGGTTACTCCACCTTTGAGAGAAGTGGGAGCTGGCATTGTCTGCGAATGGCAAGTGTGGGTTAGGTGAAGAAGTAAAGAGTAGCTTGAAGAGGGTGCTTACGATGTAGAGTGTTCACTGTATGAGAGGCTGGCATGGCTACAGTCTGGACTGCCCGCAAAGCAGAATCACTTCGCTGGAGATATATAGTAAACCTGCTCATCAAGGCCTGCAAGTAGAAGAGCCCCGTACCCATTCCGTCGTCCACGTCCACCCTGGCGTTCGTCCACCCCGCGATATCTTCATCCCGTCATGGCGCAGCACCGTCCGAGCGGCTGTCTCACTAGAGTCTACGCTGCTGCGCGCTGCTTCCGCCACGGGTCCGGTAATTAAGGGGTGATTTAGCTCGTAAAGACAGGCTTCTGGCTCACACGTATGACGTGTCTTTCCATTGTATCCTACAAAGTAAATGAACAATGTTGGCTGATCATCTACTACATCTCCTTCCGTTCGTGTACTGCAACCCCTTTCCTTGATGAATGACCTGATGGAGGAGCACCATGAGCAGGGCATAGACACACACTGGGAGACTACTCTTGACCGCGACTTCCAAATCACAAAGATGCTGGATACAATGTCCGTGCCGAATCGTAGGCCTAGACCGTCTTTGTAAGTCCCTTCTCTGTACCCAAGACGACGCACGCTACAACCGAATCCTCACTTTCGCCATGGGATGAACCCACAGAGCGATATTTGACCCTTTAGCATCTATTGATATTGCTTCGTTGCCGCCACTTCCTTGCACACCACCCGCATCATCGATCCTATCACAAATCAAGGACCATGCTCCGTACCTTTCTCTGGACTCGACATCGGTGACCGTCAGGCACGACACCGGCCACCAAACATTCAATAATGCGAGTGCTGGACATCCGTTCTTTCCCAACACCGAAACATACCTAACAATGCAAAAACCGGGCAAGCTGGTGGATATCGTCACACCTATGCCTATCATAGGACGTACCCTACATTCCTCTGATACGAGACCTGCTCGAGATGTCGCGTCTGCGCTTGTGTCCGGAGATGAATATCCTGTTGATACGGGGCCGTTTGGTCGGCCCGTGCAGGTGATACTGGAACAAGTGGAGGACGAGGAAGAAGCCTTGACCACGGGAATCGCTCGGAATGAGGATGTGTTGGCGTGCCGGGACGATACGCCTCCTACAGGGGATACGGACATGGACGCTCAATCACGGATCTCGACGATTGTCGAGGAAGAGGAACCACAGGATAGAACACAACCGGTTCCCATGCTATCCAGCAGTAGCGGTAACCCTGACGCTCCTTCACCAGAAGAATGCAACCGGGGTTCACCTGCTTCGGTCTTACACGCGAATACGACACTCGAACTGGCATACCCTGAATCCCCAGCCGTCACACCAGCAACAATGACCACCAAGAGCACCGATACTGAGCCGCCTGGATCTTTCCCTTTGTCGTCTGTGACACCTGTTGTGCGGCCATACCAGCAACACCAGAACGTCAAGCACGACGACAACGACATCGTCGTCGTCGTCGAAGAAACCGAGACGCGAATGGCGCAACCGCTTTTTACGTCCAAGCTAGAGTCGGCGGAGCAAGTACCCACTTCAACCTCTACAACCTCTACATGCTCAACTACGACTTTGGATGCGACATCGCCGATCCGCAGCGACGTCGTCGCAAGTGACGGCAACAACATGGGCGCGGGGGATATCAGCCGCTTTCCCGCTCTGGATCGTCATCGGCGTCACCATCACCCTGACCGTGGAGATAAAACTGCAGGTGGGACGACAATAGCGATGACGACGACGATGACGACGATGACGATGGACTTGATGGACGAAGATCAGAGTTTTATGGAAGCCATGATGCGGAGCTCGCTTGTTTCTCCGTCTTCTTCTTCTTCACGTTCCGCCAATAAGGATAACAATAACGATGATGAGGCTTTGATCGTCCCCGGAAGTAGGGAAGAAGATCAAAGTCCGCAGCGATTGAGTGGAAGTGGCAACGATGTCGAGGCTACACCGATGATAGGAAGATGGAAGGGTAAAGGTCGAGCGATGGACCTTGTTCCTGCTTCTACAGAGGGAGACCCATCGCCCTCCATGCGAAGGAGGGACGATCCCGGTAAACCATCGAGAAACGCGTTTGGCAGTGTTTTGGCTGGGATGGCAGAGTATGAAGCGACCATGAACACTCGCTCTGTCGTCGGTATACCACCACTACCGGGACATGACAAGGATCGTCCCGACTTATCCGCGTGGAGTGCGGAGAAGCGTGCGAATGGGGGAGAAGAGGGAGAGAGTGCGCTGTTGACGAGTGGTTTGAAGGTGGTGGTTAGCGAGGCATCGGATAGTCCGTCTTCGCTTGCCACTCGGGACCTGCCCTCTATACCAATGCACCAAGTGCCGCACAGATCTTCAGTAGCTACGACGAGCATACCCGACAATGCCTTGTTATCAGTACATCGTCAAGACTCGACAAAGACCACGGCACAAGGCGGTGAGGAGGGGGATATTTCGACAGTGTTTCCTTCCTCGCCGTCGATCAAACGGTATATGAACACCCAACGTGCAGAGGAGCGAGCTCGCGCGCATGAACAGGTCCGGCGGTCTGCGGTTTCTGGATCGTCCAGGTCTTCTGCAACTTCGTTGGGCAAGTCGAAGCTGGATGACGGGGATATGTCGAGGTTGGATATGGTGGATCTTTCTGATCTTAGGAAGCCAGCAGGGGTCCATGGGGGTCAAAGGGATCGAGCAGACGAAAGTATATCGTTCTTGGATACGTCCATGTTGGTTCCCGCGGCACGCGTTCCCTACCACCCTGGTCCGCGCCGGCATGAAGAACTAGACCGCTCAACGATTTACCCGTCATCTCCAGCCGTCAAGCGAAATATGGAGCAACGTTCAATGACGGTTGATTTGTTGAAAGATGAGATTGGACTAGGTGATTTTGGGAGGATGGATAGTCGGTTGGAGGATCAGAGTGTCATGATACCTTTTCTGCAAACCGAGAATGACACGAGGAGTAGGATCCACTCGCAACCTGTAGATGACCGGTACTTGACGGCGACAGCATCAGCATCCAGTTCGACATCGACAACCAGATATGGAGCCACGAGTTCGGACAATGAAGACCGCAGGGATACTCGGAAAGCGACGACGAAAAACGATGACGCCGATATGGGTGATCAAACGTTGGATATCGGCGCACTTATCAAGAAAACTGGTAGGAAACTTGCGTCGGACATGATGATTGCCGATTCAACATTTTCGGGATCCGATTTCTTGGGTTTGGGCTCGACCGGTAGCAGGGCTAGGAGTAGCGGTAGTCGTGCTCAAGGACCGGAAATGTCGATGCTCTTGGATACCAAGAGTCCTTTCAAGCCTCGTAACACGGCAGTGGATAGCTCTTCCAGCGCTGTGTTTGGAAGTATAACAAGGGTCAATGGGAATCTTGCCGCTGACGAGAGTTATTATGACCTGCTTGAGGGAGATAATACGTTTATGAAGGAAGTGGGTGACGTGACTGTCGGAGGTGATACGTGAGTTGCGCCTTGATTGTGATGAGTGAATGCGCTTGCTAAACTGCCTGCGTTCTAACCCTGCGTCATTCAGCCTTATACTCAGCCCAAGCAAGGGTAACATATTGCCTCCAGCATTGTTGAATCACGCACTTCCAGCAGCAAAGACTCGGCCTACAACCCAAGGTGACTTCCAGTTCAAGATACCCGAGTTACCTAGAGGGATTTCACCAAGCAAATCCTTGGGCTTAAATCTTACAGAGCGCAATAGGTCCCCACCGCAATCACTTACAAGGCATTCTCAAGTCCTGCCGAAACTTTCCACGCGTCTTTCCCCAGTGAGAGCAACCCTCACGTCTGGCGGGTACAGTTTGTCACCTGTCACCCCAGGTCGAGCCGACTCCAAGACTTCAACGGCGGGCAAGTTCATACCATCGACTACACGAGTCAGCGCGACGCCGAGATCCGCGATTGGAACCGAATACAAGCGACCGACTGTCTCCAATTACAGACCAATCACAGCATTACCGCCTCGTACACCACTGGCGGAGCGCGGCTACGGCCCACAATCAGCAAAGAAGGGGTCGACATCCTCTCTAACTTCCGTGCTCCATGAAACGGATGGTCGTACCATCAATACTAGGGACCCCACGACGCTTACAGGCCCATCCAGGAATGGTACCGCTAGTATCAAGCGGTCAGCTACGTTGAATGATTTCTCACCAGTCAAGAATCGGGAAAGCGACGGGGAAAGCACAGTAACGAAGAAGCGGTACCCGATAGAGCACTCGAGGACCCGCTCAGATGTTCCCGCACTGAACCGAACTACTGGGGACCTGACCGCTGCGACTGGTGCGTACAAGAGACCATCAACGGTCAGCAGCTCTCCATCTCGAATCAGTAGAGCGTCAAACGCCAGTATCATTCGACCCTCCCAAATCAGATTACCGGGCCAAGGTCTTCGCCAGGTATCCGGCCAGCAGGAAGCTGAAAATCCGGATGCAAGGTCGAGGAAACAAGCTATGAGTCCCGACAAGTTGCTCAAAGGCTCGTCACTGCCGCGGACCGAGGGCGGGACGAAACGGCCGTCCCCTCCAAGGATGAGAGCCGGGTTCCGACCGACTACGACTCGACGAGAGGGATCGTCTCAAGTGCCGGAAAGATTGACTGGTAGGCAGCAAATAGGCATACCCAGCCGGTCGCAATCGTCCGTCGCACTTGCCCCGGCGTCTCGCTCTGGTATCATCACGTCGACTGCTACGGCCAGATCATCAGGTATGCCACCTCCTTCCTCGGCAAGCAGTGGTAACCTTTCAAGGTTGTCGTCACAGCCCACAACTAGATTACCATTGACTACTGGCGCTAGGATCCCCGCTTCATCCGCTGCATCACTCGCTGGCAGAACAACAACGGGGCTTCCTAAACCCACAACAGGCGTTCGATCGGGTTCCAGTATCACGGGGTCCTCTACCTCGTCGGTTGTGCGATCAGGATCTACCGCATCTATCGCTTCGACCGGCAGGACGGCTGCACCGCTGGCTAGCAGGTCCAGAACAGCAACTACGTCGTCTGCATATGGCAAGACTGTGGTCGTATCGGATAAGGGAGTTGTGCCGCCAAAACGTGAGGCTACGGATATTCGAGCGAGGATTGAGCGTCCTCGACAGCAGCCCAGGTGAGGGGCAAGTGGCACAACGATGTGCTAGTGGAACTGTGTTTCGTAAAACTGTAATGCAATACAACTGTATAACATGATACATTGCCATTCTCCTGCGTAACAACGCACGCACGCACGCTCGCACTCCTGCCCGTGCGTGAAACGCCTTTACCGCGGCTGACCCTTTTCACCCTCTGATTCAAGCGTTTCACGCGCCGTCGTAGACTGTCTCCGTTGCGGATTCTCGAATATCGAACGTGAGGAAGCCGTGGAGGTGGTGGTGGTGATGCCCAGTCGAGCCTTTTCCTCCTCTGAGAGGTGGGCGATCGAACTGGTATAGGTGCTGAATTGACGGCGGATCTACCGAACAAAAGAAGAAGAAACAGGCGGGTGGAGAAAGGGGCGAACCGGAATGAGTGGACATTATTATCAGGGGGAGACGGAGGAAGGCCTAAGGAATGCATGCCGCCGCCTTACTGGTGAAAACACATGCTCTCGTTCTCCGAAATCTGCGTAGAGGACCATGTACCCTGCAGCGACTACGTTGAGGGCAGATGTGCAATACATGCCGATGAGACAGCACCCGGGGGAATAGAGTAGGGCAGACGACAAAGAGGCAAGAAGAGGGATACGGAGGGTATGAGTACGATATCTCAAGTTTAAGGGGCATAATTGAATGGATGGATGGGTATAGATATAATGATGGATACAACCAAGGGACGCACAGCACAGTTTTTCGGTTGGAAGAGCTGCAACACCTCTCCCGCACGTTTTACGTCTACTACTAGCTGGCTGGCTACAACGGAGGAAACCACCGCCGACGAGCGGGCGAGCCGTGGTGACGAACGGGTATTCAGACGCCCATGAAAAGAAGAAGGAAAGGGGGTATACGTACAAGCACCAGCAACCCATCCACCGATACTCAACCAGCGCATCGTCTTACTCGGCGGCTGGCCTTCCAGGGCTATCCGACGGAAAAAACGGTCGGCTTCTTGTGCTGTTCGAGGGCGGGTTGATTCGGCGGTTGGATCAAGGTTGATGAGTGCCGGCATGGGTTGGCCGTTGGCGTTGAATATCGGACGTGGTGGTGCTGCTGCTGCTGATGGTGGTGGTGGTGGTGGAGCTGCCGATAGTGGTGAAACCGGTGTGAGCGGTGGTACAGGCGATGGTGGTTCAGAAGCCATGATGAATGTCACTGCAAGGCTACAGGCGGAAATGGACGAAAAAGATCAGCGAATCTGCGCAATAAGAATTCCCTTCCTCCAACAACCCGCAAGGCCGCACACATCCAACTCGTTTGGTGGTGTATCCCTCAGTGTAACTATGACATTAAAGACCCTCAACGCACCAGTAACGACAGCCTCGCCCCCTGGTCCCGCGTTCTTGAGACGCCCCCCAGTTAGAACTCAAGACGAGTTCAGCGGGAGACTAGCAGGAAAGGCCAGGGATCGAGGCCGGTCTAGAGTCTTTGGACTCCCTGGGCTACGGATGGATTTTTTTGGATTATGTTTTCGTCTTTGGGAACGGCGGGATGCCGGGTGTGTGCGGTGTGGTGCGGTAGGTAGATGCAGAGGAGAGACTCACCTGTTGATGCTAGATAGGAAGAGAGGAAGAAAGGTGAGGTGGGGGGTGAGAGAGGAAATGTATAGAAATTCAATTCAAATGATTATATGGCACTTTGCGCTCTGGGCTCTGTTCATCGAAATTTCAGGCGCGGCGCTTGTATTTGGCTGCCTTGTGGCCAAGTCACTAAGCGCAAGTACGTTGCAAGCCATCGATCGTCGTCTGTACTGCGTGCACTCCTCGCGTTTCGAAGGATCTATCATTCATCCGTTTCAGCAATGGTTTCAAGCGGTCTCCGGTCTGGCTGCTTTGATCTGGCCTGCCTATTTGCAGAGCTAATCCAGCAGCTAGATATGATATAGCTATATCAGGATTGTCCATCACACGAGAGTCCGCAGAACCGCAGTGCCAGAAATTGAAAGCAGAGTAGTTACACTTGAACGATGACCGCGGAGCATATCAGGGGGAAATAATGTTGTGAAGAGAGCTCCATCTTCTGCTACACTTGACAAGGGGGGATGTATAGCTGAATATGATTCCAAGAGGTACGGTCGGTGTGTATCGACGTCGTCCACCTAGCTGTTTGAGAGGCCTTAATCCTGATCGCTTACCGAAAGGAAACGCTCAACAGTGACACATCTCGCTCAAGCATTTACAGTCGCTCCTCCTCCCTCCTCGCTCATGACAGAGTTCTAGCATCATAACCCGTTTGCCGTGACGTGATTTCTCTCGCCATTTTTTGCGAGCAGGTTTCACCTGGACCACACAGATCACAAGCATCTCGCGACCAAAACGACTGTCACAAAGTGATCCGTGAAACAGGGAAGCTTGGCGAATCAACGAGGAGACGAGGGTTGGAATGATATGGGCGATGCGATGGTCTGTCCGTCCGTCCGGATCGCAATGGTCGTTCTCCGGCCGATTATTCTCATCCGATCCTCCAGTAGCCTTTCCTTCCTCTCAAGGTTCTTCCCGTTCAAATCTAACACCTCAATCCCGCTCTCACTCTCACTCTCACTTCATCATCTCAACACTCTTCATCGACACTCCGTCATTCCCGTCATTTTCTGGTTCTGGTCCTGGTCTGTTGTCTGTTGTGTGTCGAGTTGTGAAGTGTTCCCTGAAACCGCTTGTATAGTCATGTATTCATAACCAATACAACCACCCGCAACATCCCGCGTCGTCAACCTTCTGCCCTGCTGATCCAACATCTTTCCAAAATAGTCCGGCGAAGCAGTTGGATGGCGGAGGCAGGAGGAGAAAGCCAGGCTCGAGCGACACATTTAGTGCTGTAAAACGAACACAGGGAAAAGCATGTTAGCACGCCATTTCATTTGGGGGTTCCTTGCGACCGGGTAGGTCCCAAAGTGGATGACCGGAGCCGTATCGTCAAGAGGAAAACACGACGACGACGACGAAAACGCACCTTTTCGAAACCGATCTGGGCAGCTCGCTCACGGAAACACTGTCGGCAGATGTTCATACCGTACCTTCTACTCGTCGGATAAATGTCAGAAGCAAGCACACAAAAGTCGTCAGATCTCCCTTTCTGCTGCGAATCGTACAAACAGACAACCTCTCGCCTCTCCGGCGGGACGACACCGGGGGGGAAGAGGTTGAAAGTGCAATGAGGACAGGAACTTACCGGATGATACCAGCTTGGTGAGCACAAACTCGACTGATCAAAACAACAAAAAGCACACAACCCCATAGAACCCATATCAGTCCATCATGTTCCCATATCTGACCCTCCGCATTTGAATTCCTGCATACCATTGTCGAGAGCCCTTGCCGTAGTTTCGGGGGTGGGAGAACCAGACGTTGGAGTGAGCCCTGGATAACACAACCAAACAACCAAACAAACAGAGGTTCCAGTCAGTCACACAAGTCCCCTAAACCGTATCCTACCCCCTATCCCTCTCCATCTCGCCGGTTCCTTCCTCCAGGGTTCCGACACACGGGGGCTGAAAGGGCGTACATTTTGATGTGTTGAAGAGTTCAAGAGGTAAACCTTGAAAAAAAGATGGCTTGACGAGTACGCTGGGTCGCTAAAAGGGCAAAGGTCAAGGCGTCGTTCAAGATTGTTCAGCGTCGTCGTTGATGATGATGATCTGCCCTGTTGCGACGGTGAGCCAGGCCCGTTCGTTACCCGTCATTCGGTGACCTCCCGCCGTAGCCCCCGTAGCGTACCGCGGATTTCGGATCCGAGAGAGGTGGAAGAAAGGTGCGCGTGAGGGGAAGAAGCGGAGTCGAGACCGGGTGTAGCTAGAACTGATTCGAATCTTAGAGGCATCATACCTTTTTGTCATAAATAGTTTATATCTGCTGTCGAGCGTATGGTTTGGTTTTAGTTTGCGTTTTTATGACTTCCGCAGTGAAGCATTTCTGCCATACAATATTACCAAATGTATCGCCAACGACTCTGTCAGCAGTTGTGTTTTGGATTTTGGTTCAAGTGACAGAAACAACGATGTATTCCGGATTTCTTAAGGGCTCTTCTACGTCCCCCCCATGCATACCAACCCAATTCGTGTTTACAAGGGTTTCAAACGAGCATATCGACAACTCTATAGACTTCTTCTTGCCAAAGCCTTTGCGTTTTTCTCTCGCACATACGGCTCGGAGCTTCAGTACTAATTTCGCGACCTCTGTTGAAGGGATTCTTTGGACTAGGTTGAACATTCAAGTGCTTCATTCACACAAGACGCCGAGTTCCTTAAGCCACCTTGTCAGAAGCCTGATCGGGTACGTGTTCGACCTCTTGATCAATCTTCTCGATCCGCTGCTTGGGCTATTGGTGCAACACGATACCACGAGAATGAGCTGGATTGACATAAGGCGCGCGAGGTTCCTTGTTGGTTACTTACCAACCACGCTTCAGCGGGCGTGAACCACCAAGTCATGATGCCGAGGACGGTAGCGCCACCGAAAATCACACTGTTCAACACGCAAACGGAGCATGTCAGCAGATGATGGCGAGTACGTGGAAGACAAGACGGACCTGGCATAGTTGAAGGTTTTACCGGTCGTAGGGAAACTGAAGGGCGAGGCATAGACCTAAAACCAAGCGGTGCGATATCAGCACCTATCCTCGTTGCGTCGTTCAACAGACCCCACTTACGGCAAAGAGGATGCCGTTCCACACAAACGCAATCGCGTAGAAAGGTCGAGCAAAGATGCCCAATCCAAAACGTGTGTTTCTGAACGAATTGGGAGTAAAGCACAGTCTGCAAAATGCAATGATTGCGTAGGCAGCGAGTGTGGCTGAGGAGCGGTCCATTCAAGGATATTAGCAAAGTAACAACCTACCGCTCCGTAAGGAAGACTCACGAATACCACCAGCAGACACAAGCGACGTGAAAGCAACGTTGGATGGCAAGATGGTGCAAAGAAGCACAGCGCCGAAACAATACATGACGGTCACAGCATTCTTCGGTCGACCATCGTCGGTCACTCGCCCGACCCAAGAGGAAAACGGCAAGACTCCATCTCGTGCGACGGCAAAGACGAGCCGAGATGCGGCGACGGTGGCGATACTGGCGTTCAAGATTAGACCAACGACGGCCAGGATCGTCATAAAGACGGAGGGTCCCTTCCCGAGGGCTAACGCGTAGATCTAGAGTAAACAGAAATTAATACGTTTCACAGTTGGATAAAGACCTCGACACTTACCTGCACAAACGGTTGAGGCGCATACAAATCGAACCAGACTTCAAGCGGGGGTGTGCAGAACAACCACAAGATGGTAGCGGCAAACGCACATCCTCCCGTGACAAGCTGACTAAGAAGGATTCCTCGTGCGGCAACCGTGCTAGTAGACCATCGGTACAGGCATTAGTATTGGACAGGTACAGCAATAAGGACTGCGGCATTCACCTAGCATTCTTGAGCTCCTCGGCTACATGCCCACTGGCGTCAAATCCCACAACCGCTGATGAGCCGTATAGTCTGGATACAAAATTAGAGTCAGACCGGCTCAGATGATGCGTATCGCGGTACTTACAGTGACAACATCCAGTTCCAACCAGCAGGAGCGCCGGTTCCATTGTCTATGAGATCACACGCCGTTAGCAATTGCATCTGACCGAAGCCCATACGACCTACATTGTCCAGTGAAAACCTCTTTCGCACTACGAAGACCGTATGTTTTGTGAACTCGAATCTACGCAACGTTGGATAAGTATGACTATAACAGCCTGTCCATACGGGTGCAGCGTCTCACCGGCAACCAAATGGTACAAAGGACGAAATCCAGGATCATGAGGAACATGGAGAACTTGAAAACGCGCGAGTATGCTTTCGCTGCGAAACAGAAGTATGCGTTTAGTCCTTGTTCAGCAGTCAAGTCCTTGACGCCAGACAAGGGAATAAACTTACGGGGCAAATAGTTGAGGGCAACAACCATAATCAAGAGTACTTCAGAGACGGCCCAAACCACAACACGGAACTTGATGTTGTTAATGTCGACTCCCCCAGGGAAATCAACCTCCCAGACGACCAACTGGGACAAGATGTAATACGCGATCCCTTGCATGCTTGAGCCGACAAACGTCATCCTGCAAGCGATAGCATCGTCATCAAGACGAGTCTTGGGCATATGTACGAGACCAAACGTACCAGGCCGTGCAAGCCCACCATGCAACGACGAATCCGACCACTGTCAGAGAGCATATTAGATTTGGTTGATTGTAGTTTAATGGATGTACTCACATCGGGCATGTTCCGGTCCTGCGGCTTCAGCTGCCCAGATATAAATGGATCCAGAGAGAGGCAAGGCGGACTACGTGTCATGTGCATCAGTGTCGTCATCGGAGTAACTCTGCCCGTGCGTCACTCACGCAAATCTCGGCCAAGCTACATTTGCCGAGGGTTAGAGGGTTAGGACACATTCGAGGGGGGAGGAACATTGGTTGGGTACACTTGTCGTGACTTACACTGCCGCCGTGATGGCCATAAAAATCCAACTAATCAAGCTCGAAGACCTGTTCGACAATTCGCGCAACAGATTAGCAAGGTTTTTCGGTTTCGGGAAACCATATCTAGGGGATGGAGGCGAGAGAAAGAAGCAAGGAGAAGAGTGCGATGAAAAGAACAAGAAAAGGGGTTAAGGGAAAAAGAAGACGAAGAGGGGAAAACGAAAGGAGAAAAGGGGGGAAGAGAAGAAAAAACGGGTTCCCGACGCGAGCATTAACTCGATCCGGTGGATATGACGGTATACTCTCAGCCAACCTTGCCCTTTTCCGGCCCCTGGCTTCAAGATCTCCCGCTGCGCAGACGTTTGCCCGAAAAGAGCAATCGCGATGCGCAGGGGCGATCTTTCAGAGCTGGGAACGGAAAAGGACAAGGAGCACCCGTACCCATGACACGATGTATAGTGACGAACGAACGAACGAACATTGTTCTTCCCGGACATAGATAGACATTTGACATGCTCTTGAAGGAGCATGCGTCTAGTATGTTAAGGGAAGAACGGTTCGACGATTGAAAGAGGACAAGGAGGGAGTGAAGGAAGCTGAAGGAAGACGAAGAGCGGAAGCGGAAGAGGAAAAAGGAAGAGATCGAGATGGAGGGGACTTCGACAACGTCTCTACGCTAGCCAACCTATTCACACCACCCAAGCAGAGCTAATATCGACCCGCGTTTTGTTTGGTGGATTGAGCGTTACTTGCGACCGTGTAAGAGGGGTGTTCAGTGTGTGTTTGCGTGGGCGTTTAAGGGGTTTGTCTTTATCTCTGTTTGTCGAATCAAGAGACCCCGAGGCGTGTGTTGCTGAATAGGTCGTAATCGTAGGCGTTGTATGTATGCATGCTGCCAAGTCTGTTTATCCATCCCTGTCATTCAATTCTCCCTTCTCCATGTTTCCAAGCTCTTCATATTCTTCATTCTTCATCCTTCATCCTTGGCTCTCCTACATTCCTCATCCATTCCTCCTCCGGTCCCGCAAGTCGGTAGAAATTCGCTCATGCGTCGGAACCGGTATCGTTGTCGTTGTCGTTGTCGTCGCCACAAATCCCTCGTGCCAGCTTCCCCTCCATCTTCCACACCTCGTCATATAGACAGGAGAGCGGAAAACGGGGTGTTGCACTGGGGTACGGTGATGTCTTGAGCTGGGGCTGAGAGTATGGTATTCACCTCTTGAAAAAGGGTTACTTTAGTGGTGGTGTTTCGTTCATATCCATGAAATCTCGGGGTTTCCGGATCGAGTGAGTTGTCCTTGCAACTGCCTGCTGTTGCGCGTCGGTACTTTCCGTTCTTGCTGGTGGTTAAGGGTATGCCTAGAGTTTTAGCTGCAAAAGATGGTTTTGTTATACGAACCATGCGGCTGCTGGTCCTCCTGCGAGAACACCGAGGAAGATTGTTCCCCTCTACGACACCAACACCGACAAGCGAACGTGATAGACCTCAATCAACAGGCAGGACGAGAGAGGTGAGATGGCTGGAACGTACGGTTGCGCCGATAAAGTTCCTGTGGGAGGGAAGGAGAGCGGGATTAGTACATGTCGAGATAGGGTTCGAGGAGGCTCTTGATTGATACCGATACTCACATTGCACAGAAGCTGACCGCGAAACTTTCGAGACTGTGCCATCGTCGAGCGAGCTGGGACTTGTATCCGAACGCTGCCTGTTACATTGATCAACCCGAAAAAGAAAGGAAGGAAAAGGAGAAAGGAAGAAGAGTTTTGGTTGAATCCCAGCGGTCGTAAACGTGTCTGGAAACGTAAGGGCATACATACCATTTGCTTGTCATCGTCATTGATCGAGGATCGGCTGGATGAATCCAACGTCCCTTCAACCGTTGCATGGTCTGCATTCTGCTCGGGAAATTGCTGAAAGTTTGAGGAAAGGGTAGGTTGAACCATGGTGGGTTCGATGGTGTCAAGAGCTGCCTTGAGGGCGACCTTGGATGAATGCGTGGACATTTTGGGTGGTAATTCTTCGAATAGCCAGATGATGGTTTCTATCAAGTGGTGTAGAGGAGAAGAGTGGCGGAGTTGTCTATGTACAAAGTATGAATATAAGTAGGGGGTGAAGCGACACCGAACTAAACTAATCTCCTATTCGCTTACGGAGTAAAGTATCCGAATGAATGAAACGGTGTCCCGTCTTCCGTCATCCGCAGGCGAGCTATAATTAGTCTGCGAGTTATTATTGATGATTTATATGAGCTGTATTAGCTGTGATATAAGTGTAGGGAGGGTTTGGAGTTGTAGTATCCCGCTAGGTATCTATCTCTCAAACCCCTAGCGTTCGTTACAGCATGTAGGTTGTGGGCATGTTCCCTAATTCACATGGCGCCGTAGCATTACGAGCTATGAATCCGCTCGGATGGTCATTTATGGAAGATGACAGTACGAGGGCGCGCATCAATCTTCATAACCTATCCGATGTCATGTTTCCAATCAATTGCCTCTGCCTTTGCTTTGTAGGCAAACTGAGAATGCGGGCCAACAAGTTGGACAGGATAACAGAGAAGAAGAACGATGATAAGCACTAAAGTAGGTTGATTAGACTGTCGCTCCCCTAACCCGCAACCACGTGTTTGTTCGATCGCATCTACCGCACCCAATATGTCGCAAGCTGAAACACCACCACGCACTATCTATGTTTTGGGCTCTTTTGTTGTTGGGGGGTTCTTGTCGTTGCTTCCTCTTACAATCCCCTCTGCATTCCTTCCTGCAACAAACCCCCACTCACGGGACTCAACCACCGCGATGGGCGACCCATTCTGGCGTCGTTTCAGCGCGTCAAGGGACAACAACAATCGTTCGGCAGGTCCTCCTCCACATTATTCCCGGGAAAGAACGCTGGCGACGGAATATACGAGCTTCAATACCCGGACGTCTGCTTCGGCGGCGACGACGACGGTGGCAGGGCCGACTACGACTACTGCATCAAGGCGGTCGAGGAACGACCTCTTTGAGACTGATTGGGGATGGAAAGGTGATACGGAGCAGAGGAGTGCTGCTGTAGCTGGCGAGGGGAATGTGTTGCGGGGACTTGGGATCATGGTGCCCACTTCTACGGCCGACCAGAAAAAACTATCGGAGGACGAGAGAACAGCACTTTGCAATGATGTGCCAACTTCCGTTGAACCTCTATCGCCAAGGCAACACCTTTCCGACCATCTTTCTTTGTTTACTTCCGAGCCCGTACTAGGCGCTCCGATCCAGCTTCAATCCACCCCTCCTATCCATCAGCGGCATCGACCATCTGATCATCACTTGGACCTACAACCTCCGACCCGTTCACGGAATGATGCAATATATAATGTGAATTACTTGACTGTCACGCCTCCGCGCTTCAACACACCACCCCTGCCGGTCTCGACAGCAGCGTCTGGAGGGAAGAAGCCGCCACAGCAGCTCGATCTGGGTCCGGGTTTGAGTCTTCCCGCAAGCGCTACTTCCTATCACCGGTCATCATCTCTCCTCGCAGAAAGCGACGCCGCTCGTCTTTCTCCCTTATCCAAAACTACGGGCAATTCGCCTGCAACAAGCGATACCTCGATAACGCTCCCTTGCAAGCGGGATTACCAGGTCAGTGATACCCTTGATGGCGATACACGACCAACACGTTCCGCGACGGCATCATCTTCATCTGGATCTAGTACGAGTAACTGTAGCGGCATTACAAGCTTTGCCGACCATACCGTGCAACAGCACTCGGAAACAAGACCAACGCACGGTCGCGTCTCTGCAGGAAGCGCAAACACGGAACAGCCGAGATATGGAACAACGCTGTCCCCTGCCGTGTCGCCCATCACACCAGTGACTCCCGACACACACTTCTCTCCCGCTTTTACGTCCTCCTTTTCTTCCTTCACTCCCACCACGGACGACAAAAGGGCGATACAGCAGCAGGTGGGGATCCACTCTAGTCCTTCTGCAAGGATCATGATGACGCCCACAAGCCCTTCGTCTGAGGTATCCCTTTCCCGCACATCGTCAATGACCATCGTTCAATCACCTTCCACCGCGCTGGCAAACATTACGCGGAAAGCAGGTCGGCTGTTGGTGCCAGATGACAACGACGAAAATGATGATGATGACGATGGGGATGTTGAGGGTCGTGCTGCTGAAGCGGTGAGAGAGAGTGGTGCTGGAGTCGCGCGAGTGCGGGCCGATATTGTTTCGCGACAATGGCTAGTGGGGTATGGCCGATATGCGAAAGTCTACCTTGGTGCGTTCAAACCGGCACTACCATCACCGACAACGGTCTCGAGCTCTACAACACCAAGCACCCGGCAAGGGAGCGAGGTATCGCCTTCTCCGCCGATACAGACGTCAACCGGTTGGAGCTTGTGCGCGGCAAAGGTATTCGATAATGACATTGAATCAATCAGCATGGCCAACCGGGAATCCGCGATGCTCGGGTACCTTCAGGAGGACTTGCCATTGACACGACTACGACCAGAAACCTTGGTCCGTCAAGGTGTTGAGGAACGTGAGGAGGGGGATGGCCGACGGTTTATCCTGTCGCGGATCGCTCTGGTTGATGAAAATATCATCGAGCCGCCACCGTCATCAACGACGGCGATCCTACGACAGCTTGGTAAGACTGCCATCGCTGCGAAATCCAGCACGAACGCGTTCCTGCCCGAAGGTGGAACGGATCCGGCGCCGAGTTATCGCCCGATTCTGCTCTTGCCGTTTTATGCGAATGGTTCCATGGCGACGTTCTTGAAGACGAGGGAAGAACCGGTGGACGAGGAGTTGTGGATGAATTGGTTTGAGCAAGGGTTACGTGCATTGAGTTGGTGCAAGAAAAAGGGTGTTTTGCATAATGATATCAAGGTCGGTGGCCGGTTTTGCTCCTGTGTCTCCCTTTACCGTGCCGCTCATCTTCCTCCTCGCAATAGCCGGCAAACTTTCTCGTAAGTGGGAACTCTATCTACGTTTTCTGCTGCTCCGCAGATTGACAATATTCTGGCGGTTCGGATCTACACAGCTGGATGATGACATGAACCTGAGACTAGGGGACTTTGGCTCAGCCTTGCGAATCAATCCGGATGATCCGCCGCATGATGGTATCGGATTAGGCACCGTCTCCTATTCGTCGCCCGAGATTGTCGACCCCTCGACCGAACGTGCATTCTCCTTCCCTTCCGACCTGTTCTCTTTCGGCGTGACAATGCGACAATGTATGACAGGGAGGGAGCCATATGAGGGGCTGAGGACCGTGGAACTCATGTACCACGTGAGAAAGGGGAATTACTGGGAATGGCACGCCAGGAGGGATATAGGTCTCCCTTCTTCTCCATCATCAACGAGCAGTAGCCGATTTCCGATATCCCCGACAACACATCACATCGCTCGTCTCCGTGCCACTACTACCACCGCTACTTCACCAATCTCTCGGAATCATTCTGTCATAGGACAGAGTGACGGGATACGGCGTGCGGAAAGTCTGCGTGAACCTTCACGAACGCGAGCGGACGTGCATCGGCCTGCACTGGCTCGTACACCATCTTCCGATGTAATTGTTCGACAATCAACTGCAGTGGCGACAACATCAGAAGGCAGGGCGGCGAATGTTGCTGGAACTAGCGCTGGTTGGAGTACAGTTCAGGATGAGAGAGAGGGATGGCTACGCCGGATACTGGATCCCGATCCCGCCAACCGGCCTGGTGTTGAAGACCTTCTCGACCAGCTTCCGAGAATCCATGCAATACAGAGGGGCTGTTTTGGCTAGTCAGCGTTGTAAGCAGGATTCCATCTGTTGGCCGCCAGAAGAGGGTGTGCAGCGAGATGAATTGATAAATAAGTCCGCAGGACAAGCTCATTCACGCAGGCGTAGGCGCAGCGGTAACTGCTTATGTTATGATCACGAATGTATGGGGGGGGGGGGGTATGGCTCAGACTTTTGTTCTTGTGAGACAGCTTGCTCGCTTCTGCACTACCAGGTAAAAACATTCATGCCTGGATGATCGTGCACGGTACGCCGAAAGGCTGTATAGGCGCTCTTCGACAACTAAAGGCCAGTGGCGTCTGCTGAATCTGACATCGTGGATAACACTGTCGCGGAAAGCCCTTCATACTTCGAAACGAACGGTTACGGCCGTGGGCATTGCAACGCTTCAGGGCGACAGCACATACGAAAAGATACAGACCCGATATGTAACCGCATTCCGGACTGCAGTCCACAAGCTCGCACGCCAACGTCGCTGAGCATTCTCTTGTGTCGCATCTGCACCCCCATTACTCCCTCCACCCTTGCCGCTTTTGTGTGAAACAAACAGTCAACTCTTGAACCTTCCCGTCATTTGCTCCATGCGCCCTTATATTTTGCGGCCTGCTTTGTCGGTTGATGTTCTTGGCATATTAAGGCAATGATTGCGGAGTGTTCTCGAGTCTCGTGCGCCTGCTTTGACATGAAACAGCGGCGTGCCCCTGCGTAGCCACTGCCTTCTTGCAGTTTGCAGTATAAGTTTGCGTACCCGTGTCGCATGCAAATACGCTGCGATACGATGTCTGCTTTGCCTAGTAAGTTACAACTTGCCGCAGTCTTTGATCGAAGAACTGGGACAGAAGGCATGGTCTACGCTTTACAACTGAGAACCGGGGCGAAATGTACGAGTCGTTTGACGTTCGTCATACTTTTCAGTCAAGAAGCCGCGTCACAACTCCGAGCAGCTTACTCCGACTCTCTCGAACAATCAATCTTGCGCCCTCCTGGACAAACTCAGGCTGCTGCAGAAACTCAAAAATCATCTTGGCCCGGTCTCCAGTGCGCAGCACACCGGTTGGATGCTCAATAGAGACCACGCGCACGGTTTGACGGATCGAGTTGACATGACACATGGCCTGTTGGGTCGACAAAATCAGGATAAGGGCAATCGCAGTAACTAAGGCTAACCCACCTGATATCTCGGCTGGATCGTTGAATTATGGCTGTGACCATGATTCAAGTCAGATTGATGGCAAGAGAAGACCTTTTCCGGTACTGACTATAGAATTAACATCTGCGCCTCGAATCGTCGGATCGCTTTTGGAGGAGGCGCACTTGCTGCCAGTATCACCATACCTGTAAGAACTCCACGTCGATGTGAGAATCGCGATATACGCAAAAGGAAAGATACACGAGTAGCTCACCTTTCCGCAGCTGATTCCTTCGTATACGCTTGAGCGCAAAGCTTGTGAAAGGCACGATGATCAATAACAGTCGGCAATTCAACTCCAGACCTACTCACGAGACTGAGTGTCCCGCCTCGGCAGTCTCTATATCAACTCTCTTCCGCTGTATTGATTTGATGGTCGTAGGGATGAATTGTCCAACGCTATCGGGACCCAATACTACTGCGTCTCCAACTGTTCAAGGTCATATTCAGCACCCTTGTAAAACTCGAACGTTGACCAGTGGCAAGAGACTTACCATGAACCTTTCCGGAATTGATGATGCCGCTCTGTCATCAGATAAACATTGGGAGATTAGCATATTCCGTGTTCCGCATACCGACAGAGACTGATTCAAGCCTACGGCGAAGGGGGAAACTCACGGCCACAGCGCCGACAAAAGGCACGCTAAAACAATCGGATATACTGAACTGGAATGATCCCTCTGTCGTATACTTGTCGCTGCCTTGAGACGTTTTCAAGCAATTGAGAAGTGTGCGAAGATAAGGCAAGTTTTTGCCGGTCACATTCGAGACCATGAAGACCGGACAAGTCCTGATCGACGGTAAAAGATTAGTCCAACTTGTCAAAAGATAGAGAAAGGGGAAGAACTCTTACTTTGCATCATTCATGTTGCGAGCGCACTCGACCGCCTGCTCCTGCGTCTCCACCCAGACGGGAATCTTCCTAAAAGGTTTCAGACGGAAAAATCAGTCCTCTATTACCGCTTACGGACTACGTGATGTACTCACCTAACACCCTGCGATCGCAGTACCTTGTTCAGCTGCTTTACCGTTTGTTCCAAGACATGAGCCGGTGTCATGTCGATCTGAGATGATAAGAATGCATCTTAGTATCACTGCGGTCTCCGCTTAGCGTCAGTCATTATTACCTTGGTTACACATATCTGTAAGTAGGGCATTGCGTGAGCGTCTCGAGATCTAAGTGACTTGTGCGATGCAGAAGATACTCACTATGACAGGGACATGCAGAGCAAGCGCTACGCCTAAATGTTCCTACAGGGAAAGAGGAACAGAATAAGCCGTGAAAGCACTCAACATGCTCCTTATCGGAGCAACCCACCTTGCTCATACCAATCAACCCGGCATTGCCTCCAACAATAAGCATCACATAATCCGGCGAACAACCCGTCAAGCCGAATAACGTTGTCTTTAAATACCTTTCATGCCCAGCAAGATCGATAAAGCTAACAACTTTGGAACTCTTTGAACAGATCTCGTCCCATGACATCTTCTCTCGTTTTGCGGTCGTTAGGTGCTGGAGATCGACGCTGGCTGCGTGACCGGTTGGAACGACAGCTTCACCTTTTGGTGAGAATCCGAGAATCTAGAGGCCGCCTAATGGATCAGTCACAGTGATACGAGCATGAGTAGACCGTTGGCGGACTGACCTCCATACCGACGCTTGACGTCCTACCAGTCTCCACTTCGTGTTTATGTCTGAACAATGCTACTCGAGCCTGTGGAACAGAAAGGCAATGAGGATCTTTCGGGATTTGATTGAGCCTGCGAATAGTTTACCTTTCCCCTGCCATCGTCGAGGCTTCCACGGGTAAGCACACCTGAGTTCCCAAACAGCATTAATAAACGGGATTGTGACGTGGTGACTATCCTAAAACATACCGAGCATGGTAGATTTCCCCGCATCGACATTCCCCACTACAGCCACTCGAACCTCGACGATATCCTCCACGCTCTTGGGCATCCACCTAATCATCCAACAACCGTACATCCCTCTCGTCGCTGGATCTTCGCTGACATACAGCTCAGACAAGTCTGCATTAACGGCCTTTACGTTCGCTTGAAGCCGGTCTAAGATCTTGCTCAGTTCCTCACGACTGGTTATTCGGCGGCTGTTCCCGTTGACCCCTTCTTTAATGGTATCGGCTTCCCCGCTTGCGTGTACAGGCTGGTCACCCGCGGCCGGATGCTGGCCTAGAGAAAGAAGGTATTCTCCATGATTTTGCAATAATATTTGGCCAAGTTTTGATCGTAATGGATCGTCTTCGGGAATGCCTTCAGCGGGAAGCGAAGTAAATAGTATGTCCTGGTAGGAGTTATGGTCTATTAGTGGTCAATTCAATCGAACGAAAGCGAAGCAGGACATACCTCGATGCTCTCGTCCGGCTCACTATGGGCTGGATCCTCCACTGATGCAGGTACATCCGCCGCCGTTTTCTTTACCGTATCCTTTCCCTGAACTGCTGCTGCTGCTCCCTTGACCTTATCTCCATGTGCAGCCTTTTTGCCATGATGATGACCTGCCATCTGTTCAGCAGCTACTCGTTGCTCATGCTCGTGTCTCGCCTTTGTTGCATCCGTTTTCACCTTGTCTATCTCGGCCTGGAAAGCGCGGAGTGATGTATGTGCCGATGCTGTGGATGCTGTCATGTTGTTCGACTGGAAGAGGGGTTGTTATGGTCGTGGAGGAGACCGGTGATCTTGCTATTCTACACCTAGTTAAGCTATCTAGAGTGGCAATATCGAGTCAACCGATCGACGATGACTGGCTGCTCTGGCGGAGACCCCACAGTTGACTCATCCGGCTGATTAGGTAAGCGAGAGCAGCCCTTTCATGTGCTCGATGTGCGTACAATAATATGTGCTCGCATTCAGCATTTTTGTTAGTTGGGAAGGGAATGATTGGCGAAGGCATCGTTCAAGGTTCAAGAGTCAAGTTGGGTAGAATAGTAAACATAGACGGTCCGCTGCCAAGCTATGGGGTTGATCGTCTTGAAGATATCCTTGCCTCTGTCGATAGACAAGGTCGTTATAACAAACATATTAAGATACCTGTGTAAGGAGCAATCAAATGCAGATCCCATTCAGCAGAGGTATTTCTGCATAACGTTACAACCGAGGAAATTCATTCCCTCATCTATCTAGGGATTCATCAGGCGACACGCATCTACGACTTGTCAGACTAGGCCACATCCATAGCAGTGTTTGCGTCGAGAGAAGGTGGTAGGATCTTGACTTCCTCCTTGAAGATCAAGCTCTTGATATCCTCCTTTGTAAATGCCGTCGTTCCACGTCGGAACTTGTATTCTCGAGTCTTTGAGCCTCTCTCGTTCTGCAAATCAAGCAGTCAAAGCACACGAGTCAGTTGAGAGCATCACGAGGTAGAACCAGAAGTCGCAGCTTGACTTACGGGCATCTCGTAGTTTCTGAGCATTTCTGTTTGGTCCTTTGTGATCACACATACATCCACGTTGGAACCTGATCCGAGATCGTTGAAGATACCTGATCGAATCGCTCTTGACACGAGATCAATAGCTTGTTGGCGCTGGAATGAGACGAAGCGTAGTATCAGTACGCAAATCAGCAGTGTGAGATTGATGGGTCCAACGCACTGTCAAGTTCTCCTTGTATCCGCTTTCGAATACCGCCATGGCAGCCATACTGCCACTTCCCATCGTTACATACGGCAACTTATCCGTTGATCCGTGCGCGTGGACGGTGAATAGGTGAGCACCAGTCTCGTCTACGCCTCCGATAACCAGATATGCACCGACGTGACCCTGATACCTGCGGTAGTCGAAGGCAATGTCGGATTAGAGGGGTTGCGAGATGCATACAAGGTAGAGCGGGATCAATTGCATACCGGTACAAGTATTGCTTCAACATTGTCATTGCTGTGACCACCTGAGGCTTTCGTCCACTCGACAAGGCATGAAGCTATCGTAATGCGATTATTCGGTAAGCAAGGCGTCGAGCGCTACGTGCCCGCAAATGGCTCACTTACCTCCATGTTAGAGGAAATCAAATTCGTGACAAATTCTGTATCAGCAGCGGTACCGGCTCCACAGCATCGTATATGGTTGGCAATGTAATGGATCTAGGAGATGAGAGAGATCACGATCAGTACTCTTGATACGATCAAAGGCACAGGCCGTGGGGCAAAAGTCAAGGGAAGAGTCGCCAAACGCAAAAATGATTCTTGAGCGTCTCTCCGGGTGTATCAGAGAAAAGAGCCTGAAGTGTACCAGGTAGGATGACCCAATGTGAAGACCAGCACGATTACATACCTTTTCACAGTTCTTGTCCGCAACGATGGGACCTCCCGTCGCCCTCGTGTCAGCTCCAAGACAGACACCTTCTGGCTCCCCTGTTGTTCCTCCACCAAACTTGACGCCTACGATGGTGGTACCCGTTGAAGTTGCTACAAAAGACCGATCGGGAGAGGAGGGATCCAGTCAGTGATTCTAGATTCTGTAAAAGAGCGCAAGCGGACGTACCTTTGGGCAATGCGCTGCCTAAGCGTTCTCCGAGGAACTGGTTTCGTGCGTGGTTGCTAAAGTCAAAGCCGGTATTGTTGGTGGAAGACATGATAGGCAGTGATCTTTCAAGTAGGTTTGTACTGTGTTCAAGGAATAGGCATAATTATTCTCAAAGGGTGATGATGCAACTACCAAGTTGACGAGTTCGTCATGCTCGAGCGATTGCTAGTCGTTCGAGGTGTGTATGCTCCGGCCGCCGAGAAGATCATGGAGGTGCGCCCAACGTAATCTTATCCCCGGTCCCCGGACATAAGTGTTGAAGCAGACTCTACTAGTAACGAAATGGGAATATGTTTATACAATACGTTGACTATCTTCAGCTTCTTGCATCGCACTTGTTCCGCCCTTCTCCATTTGAATCCACTGGCTGGAAAGCTAGAGATAAAGCATCCATCATGTCAGCTTCGAGGACTCCCTCCAAGACCAGCAAGTCGAGGCATAACACGCCTTCGAAGCACACCGCTTCCGCTCTTGCTAGTAATTCTCATGCCAACATCAGTCTGGACGGCTTCGATACATCGTTTGCAAAAGGAGACACGTACGTCGCGATTCTCGTCTACAGGAACTTCGGTGATATACTAGACTGATGTAGATGCCACTGCTCTAGTACCAACAATTCATTCATCAGCAGAAAGCCTATCGGGTCGGCCAATGTGTCCCCTCGGAAATCTGCTCACACAGTTGGCCGAACGACTACCGCACCTATCAGCTCGGGAAACTCTGTGAATGCCAATCTTCGTGGCTTCGATACCGATCGCAAGGACGCTGCCATTTCAAGCTCCAACAGTGGTAAATTCGCAACAGGGAGAAACGTGAGTCGCAACTCTCGTCTCTTCAGGTCGTCTCCACACACAGAAAGGAAACTGATCAGCGGAAGGAACTGTAAAACAGCTTGATCGTTTCATCCCATCACGTAAAACATCTGGCGACCTATCCATCCCCTCCCTCGCCAATTCATCCCTCAACATAAGCATGTCAGAACTATCACTCGGGGACACTTCAACTTTATCAAACCACGATGGCTCAAGTCAATCCCATACCAGAATCCTCTCGTTCGCTGCTGCACCACCTCCACCCTCATCCCATAACCCACACGCAAACTCTCACCTCAATCAGTCGCGGCAGTACACTGGTGGCGCTCGAGGAGCGTACGTAGGAGGTTCCCGTAGTTCGCAATCAACGGGTCAGCCCGCAGTGCCGAACAAGCGTCGGATTCCTGCTATTCCCGACCGAGTGTTGGATGCTCCTGGGTTCAAAGACGACTATTACTTGAATTTGGTTTCGTGGAGTTCTAGCAACAAGGTGGCGATTGGACTGGGAGAGCTGGCTTATGTCTGGAATGCGGATACCGGAGATGTTACGAGTTTAGGAACAGAAGGGTGAGTAGGGTCTGTTTCTGCTCTTTGGCTTTTCAGCTTATTGAGCGAATACACTGATGCTAACATCGTCTCGTGAATAGTGACGACCAACCGCAAGTCTGTTCAGTAGACTGGGCGAGCGATGGATCCTTTTTGGCAATAGGAAATGAAGATGGGGCCGTCGAGCTTTGGGACGCTGATACCGGACAAAGAGTTCGAAAGATGGAAGGCCATCAGGTATGTGACGGGATTATCAAGGTGAGCCCAAAGGAAGAGCTTTAACCACATTTGGCTCCTCAGGCTCGTGTCGCCGCCCTTTCGTGGAACGGTAGCGTTGTCTCTTCGGGCTGCAAAGACGGATCAATCCACCACCATGATGTACGAGTCGCCCAGCACAAGGTACAGGACCTTCGTGGTCATCGAGCAGAAGTGTGCGGATTGGCATGGAGAGGTGACGGTCAGTTCTTGGCTTCTGGTGGGAATGATAATGTGGTGAATTGCTGGGAGTGAGTGCGGGAGGAGCGTTCCTCGGGCATAATCGTGAGAAATCGAATAACAACCTGCTTTTCTCCTTTAGCGGTCGTATAGGTCAATCAGTGCTGAAAGACGCAGAAGGTCTACCCACGGCTCCACCGAAGTGGCAGAAAATGAACCATACTGCAGCTGTCAAGGTATTACGTCTTCGTTACTGCTCCAGCGCAGCATCCGGACTGATGCGAATGGCGCTGATTCACGTTTTAGGCTATAGCTTGGTGTCCTTGGCAGACAAGTTTACTAGCTACAGGTGGTGGAACTAGTGATCAGACTATTCACTTTTGGTATGTATTGTCAGGCAATTTGAGGCCTTTCAAGTATACCTTGACACTGACGGGTGAATCATGCAGGTCCTCAACAACTGGCGCAAGATTGTCGTCCTTGCCAACTTCGTCGCAAGTCACATCTCTGATCTGGTCAAACCACTCCAAGGAGATCTTGGCTACTCATGGGTTCCCGGACAAGAGCATGACATTATGGTCGTATCCTTCATTGACAAAAGTTCAAGAGCTTCAGGGCGCACACGATGAGCGAATCTTGGGTAGCGCAGTCAGTCCGGATGGATGCACGGTCGTGACCGGAGCTGCGGATGAGAATCTCAAGGTAAATACTCGTGCTGTTGGTGCTTAAGACGCGGCCGTGCTGACTGATGCGATCGTCTATAGTTCTGGAAGATCTGGGAAGCGAGGAACAGTTACAAATCGAAATCAGAGGACCGAGATGAGAACGGCGCGGTCCGCACCAAGCATACGCCGTCAATGTGGCGGTAATGCGCAGATGTTTCTTTCATCTGGAAACGCTTGTATGGTGACAACGCAGGCGCGTTCGTCAAGCAAGTAGTGATGTTATTGCTTTAGTAGCAACTGTTTTTTTCATGCGGAATTACACAATCTTGCTTGTAGAATGATGATAATGACTGTAGATGCTCATAGTCCTGTTACATCTTCCTCTTGCGCCGGGGTAATTACTTCACTCTCAAGATCGAGATGCGGGAAGAAATCTACGTCGTCATCATCGTCCGGCCAATGAAGTTGCCAGAAACCGGGCAAACTGTTTTCCGATTCGGCGGCGGGATTCGAAACTGACGGTATGACAGGGTTGCCATTGCCTGCTGCTTTTCGAGTCATCCTGCTCGCAGGCTGTAGAGTTTCGATATCTTGCTCCTCTTCCGCTCTCTTTCGTCTGCTCAATTCATCTTCGTCCTCCTATGTGACGTTCAAGAATTAGCCGCTGTTCATGCGCGATGGTTGTCCTGCATTCGATGCGAGGCGGCAAACGTACAATATCGAATTCATCTTCCTTTTCCTCGTACTCTCGGTTCTCTTCCAGTTCCTCGAAACCGGGCGCAAATGCACTCCAATTGTCAATGACGGCGGTTTGCCAGATATTGATCGTTCCTGCCGAAGTTGCTGAAGCGATGATGGGTTTCGTCGGATGCCACTGTTCGGGGCGGGTATAAAGTGTGGGTGATCAGTGCTGATTGTGGCTTCGACAGGCGATAAGGTTTGCCATCTGCGGAACCAACGGGACTCACGTCACAGTCGTCCAAGGAGTCTTTTGGTCCCTCGAGCACTTTGACAAGTGCACCGGTAGGCCGATCCCAGAGATAGATATTGTGTGAAACTTTAGTTGCCGCCCCTGCAGCAAGAACAGCAAGAATGGTGGAAATCAGCCCTTCTTTCGGTGCGGGCGTTAAAGGCAGCAAGGTGAATCAAAGGACGGCGACCCACCTCCCATGACGTATTCCGCATCGCCACTGAAACCAACAGCATTCCAGGGTGTTCTGCTCACTTGGTCCTGGAATTTGTGGAGTGGAATGATCGAGACTTCTGCTCTGGATAAGTTTCTCGTCAAGTCGGATATAAAGTTTGGTGTTGCTGACGAGGATGTGGCGGTGATGTTGTTGGTGGGAGCTTGCGGCGTAATGGCTGCCCTTGGTTCTTGATGCTCTACATACATTACTCGGACAGCTCGATCGGTGGAATTAATCACAATGTATCTGTAGCGCCGATGATTCAACGGCATAACAGTAGATTACCTTAGCCATTGCACTGTCGAGATCATGACGTCTTTGATGCCTCAGCTCTCGTCCAGCACAACACGTACCTGCCTGAACGATCAAACGCAATCTGTTTAAGCGCGGTAGTGGATATCTTTGTCCGATTTACAAGCTGTATATACACAAGGGCAAAAGAAGAGCAGGAGACAACGTTATTCGCCCCCGGTTACCAGAACATCATGGATTTGATAGTGAACAGTACACAAGAGCACCCCGACTTACCCATCTCGTCCTGGCATCGAATATGAGTAAAACGCCATGCGAGGTACCTGCGTATATCCACTCCCCAGACGGGTGAAAAGCAGCCGATGTGAAACCTCGTCTGTTTGCAAGGCGTGAGGAGGGTGATGAGCTCTTGGGAGGAAAGGTACGGTAGTGTTTCCGTCTATGTGGGATGTGGAGCTTACGAGGCATTGGAAGCGAGTCCTGGTGCTTCAAGAAGCTTTTCAGAGGTTTCAGCAAAGTCGTTGAATGGTGGGGTGCTGTGGGATCCGTTTGTTGAAGAGGTTGGTTGGGCAGGGTCTTGGTCTATGAGGGCGTCATTGTCCATGTTGGTGTCAGGTGCTGGATCTTGCGTCTCTGCTCCCGCTTGGGTAGGGATGAGAGCCGCTCGTGCTTCATTCCGGGTCTGATCCCTCAACCAATATATCTTCCTGCGCTGATGGGATTGCCGGGTCGACGAGACCGATTCTGGGTTCGCCGTATGAGTCGGATTATCGACGGTGGTTGACGTGTGTGCTGGTAGTGGTGAAAGGTAGAGGACGGCGACTTGGTGGGTGGAAGTGGTGGCGAGAATGATCTTACTTGTTTCTGGATGGAATTCGGCGTTTAGGAGAGGTGTGTCGAACATGATCGAGTCACGCATGGGGGATGTAGGATATACAGGTGATTGTGTAGGAATGGTCTTGTTTGGTGTGGTTGAGTTTGTATCTGATGTTGACCGAGTGCGTTGGCGCTTGGATGATGGTATAGGGTTTGCCGGGGAAGGCTTGTTGTGCATGACAGGCATGTTTTGTTCGGTGAAGAATAGGTCCCAGACGACACATTTCCAGTCCTTGGATGCGGAAAGAAGGTATCGGCCATTCCGTGACCAGCTGCCATCATGTAGAACGTCAACATTGTGTTGGGTCTCACTTAAAATACGTCGACGGATAACTCGTACCTTAGACTTTCAACACCTCTCACATGTCCATCAAAGATCCTGATGACATCCTTGGTATCCAAATCCACAACCTCTACCAGCCCATCCGAGCATCCACTAGCGATCAGGTGACCTGCCCATGTTCCTCTTGTCTTGTTGAAGCGGCATCTTTGGGCGGTGGTTTCGATGGCTGCATCTACCGCGTCTGGGTAGTCTTGCGCGAATGGGTCTAGGAGTAGGGAGGAATGGTTAGGGGGGTGTGAGGCGGGTGAATAGGTGGAACGCACTGAGTAGGTGTTGGTTCATGGCGAGTAGAAAGCGGTGCGGATGGTGGGCACGCTGTATGAATCTCGCCCGTACCGTACAAGGAGAAGAAAGAACACTCTTGGGTGTTTTGGCGAGTGGAACCACCAACAACTACCAGCTACCAGGGCTCTAGAATGACAAAGTAAACAACACCAGCGTTTAGAGGGTATTCATTTATAGCGCCATTTTACCCAGGCAGCCCATTATTGAGCGGGGCGCGCCATATTCGAGCGGAAATGGAGATCTCATAGATCGAGGGAATGACTGTTACGTCAGATATCGCTTCATCGTCGTCGCTGGTATATCGCTGACACCCAACTTGAACAGATATCAAGTAACGAGGGTGGCACATCCCACTATACAAATAATGTTGTATATAGCATCGGTACGTATGCCGAGGTAGATTGAGGCTGAGCTTCTTGCAAAGGCTGACTGCTGCGGCGTTCTCGCGCTTACAGGCACTCAAATCGACAGCGGTCACTCATTCCGCCTATATTCCCGGCTTTATTCCAGTGGATCCGGCTTTACAGGAGGAAGAGCAGGACATAGGAGATGCTTTGGTCGTAGCCAAGGGAAATGCGTTGGAGGTGTGGCGTGCGGCGGCGGATGGGTTGGTAAATGTGGAGAGTGCGAGGACAGAGGTTTGGGGGATGGTGGTTGGTTTGGAGTGGGTAGGGAAGGAGGTGAGTGGTCACACGAGGTACCCCCAGGCAGTGGTCGCTGAATGAGTTTTTGCCTTTTTGTCTTTCGTGGTATGGCGCAGGGTCAGACTCCACATGTGGTTGTCATGACTGATCATCCGCTCGCGCGTCTTCTTATTTATCGGTACCAACACTCAACAACCACCAACCCGTCGTCGCCAAGCCTGCTACTGACCGACTCGTACACCCTCACTCCGACGAAATTCACAGCAGAGTTTTATACGGATCTAGTGGCTGATAGAGAACGCGGGATGCTCGTCGCGAGTCTCTATAGTGGCGTTTTGGGTGTGTTTATGGTTGGTGATCCGGCCGAGCTTGTGTATGATGCGTCGGCGCGTGGCGGGAGGAAGAAGCAGGTTAAGGGCAGGAGGATGAGTCAGGCTGCTGCTGTGAAGAAGGGAGGGAAGGGAAAAGGAAAGGCCAAGGATGGTGAGGATGGGGAGGAGGCGGAGATGATGGACGTCGATGATGCCGAGGGTGGAAATGAGGTCACAAGGTCAGACGTGTTGGTGTTTACCAAGAAGCAGGAGATTCCGTGAGTCCGCCGTGGACCGATGATTGGGTACTCGAGGCTGACTACGACTTTTGGATAGGATACACATCTACAATCTTCTCTCCCTCGCATTCCTCGCCGTGCCCAAACCAACAAACTATTCCGCCACCTCTTCCCCTACCATCGAGTCCGCCGCTCTAGCATTCCTCTACGTCACACCAGATTACACGATCGAACTCGCAGCAAAGACGTTGGATCCAGAGACACAGCAGTTTACCGATGTTTGTGCGCCTGTTGATGTCTTGTCCCCGCCGTCCCTGTATGCGCCGCCTGCTGTTGATCCGTCATCGGGTGCGACGCCAACATCGGGAGCAGGAGGCAGGCCGGATCCATCGGTGCTTAAAGAGGAGTTCGGAATCCCTGGGGCAGCAAAATTGTTGTCGCTTCCGCTTCCTTCCGTGTCGATCGATAGACAGTCGTTGGGTGGTGTGTTGGTTATCGGGGACGAGTTTAGCGCCGCGTTTACACTTCGTCGTGTACATCAGAGGAGCTCGTCTTCCCTCTCCTCAATGTCGGCTTTTCAGTCGCAATCGGGCGCGGCGTCGTTTGTAGATGCTAATAGTCCAGAGAATACGAAACGGAGAAAGGGAAGCGCAGGTGGGAGTTTGGTCCCTGTTGTCGGGAATACGGGAGCAGCGGGGTCAAGTAAAGGGGATGGAGCGCAGGGAGGTGCGGGTGCGGGTGTGAAAATGGTGTTGGCGCGGCAGTGGAGGGTGCGGCAAGGGTTTGGCGAGGTATCAGGGTATGTCTGTTGCGCTGGTTACTCTTCCGTTCTGATCTTGGCAATTTATGGTGGTATGCTCTTGTTTGCAGTGCGACCTACGTACTCGGTCCGACTCCATTCGTTGTTATAGGTGACAGACAGGGCCGGATGAGTGTTTTGACGTACCCTGTTGGGGGAAATCGCGCGACAGCTTCCCTCTTGGGGACAGTGAGTCGTTATTCTGGCATGCGAAAGTCATGCGTCTCTGATCAGGCCTGCGCATCTAGGTATCGCCACCTTCGTGCATTTCCTACCTGGACGCCGGGTTTGCTTTTATCGGCTCCGAGTCCGGTGACTGCCAGATTGTTCGGCTGGAGATTGGATCTCAGGCTACGGGCACTAGAGCCGAGGCTGCCGGAGCAAAGGGAAAAGGCAAATCGTTGCAGCTGACTGGGATTACAGAGGAGTCTATGGATGTGGATACGACGTACCAGTCAAGGAACCCGACGACCGGCTACACTGTGATGGATACGTGGACAAACATTGCGCCTGTCAAGGACTTTTGCGTTGTTTCCGAAGAAGGTGGAGCGGCGAACAGCCGTGCTTCTACGCAGATTGTCACTGCATCGGGGCAAGCGTCGGGCGCGAGTGTTCGAGTTATCCGGAGCGGGGTTGGGGCAGAGGAGATGGTCACGTTAGAAGGGCTGCAGGATGTCGTTGGGTTCTGGCCTGTCCAGGGTCTGACTGGCAAGATGTAAGTTTTCGGTATGTTCTCCTACATGGGGTGACGATCCTGATATCTGGTGTCCCTTTGCAGCGGCTCGACTTCTGGCGTATTGGTTTCCACGTACGACGGGAGCACGCTCTTGCGTCTGTCTGGAACGAACCAAGACGATTTTGATGCAGAAGTGGTACCTGCCGGCCCCACCTTCGACTACATCTCCGACCATCCCACGTTGCTGGCGGGCAACATAGCAGATGACACGATGATTCAGATTACACCGTTGCAAGTCCGATTGTTTTCCTGCGATACAGGACGAATATTGTCGACGTGGTCGGGTCTCGCTGCAGGGGAACAAGTACTTCTCGCCGATTTCGATGGGGAGCATGTGGTGTTGGGGCTATTTAAGGCCGAAGTTGTGGTGCTAAAGGTGGAGCAGGGTGATGACGGATTGGGATTGGCTGTCGTTGAGTAAGCCTGGATTCCCTCCCTCTCATGTCTTCGGAGTGCTAATGCTCACCAACGACCGCACGCAGACGCCGCTCATTGTCCACCGACCTCGGCACCGAATTGGCTTGCCTGACTGTGGTCTCACGCGTTCAGGCGAAGATGGGCGCAGGACCTTGTTTGATAGTCGGTTACTGGGGATCAAACAAGTTGCATTGTTTGGATCTATCTACCTTGACGGCGAGATCGGGAGCTCTGGAGTTACCTACTGCGTGTCGATCCGCTTGTGTCAGATCGTCAGCGAGCGGTCTACAACTACTGGTCGGTCTAGGCGACGGCAGTGTTCTTTCTTACACCCTTGCAACGGAATGGACACCGGCAGGTGATCCCAGCATGAGTTTCACGAATCGTAAAATGCTACAAGTCGGCAATGTTCCGGTCTCGCTCTCACATCATCGCTCGACGGACCAAGTGGTTGCCATCAGTGACAGGACGGCTCTGTTGTCAGAAGATTCGGGTCGAATGTCTTTCGCTCCGATGAATGTCAAGGTAAGCTACATTAGCTAGAATACCCATCCTCTGCCTTTCTCATGTACCCTTCTTCCTCTAGGGTATCACCTGGGCAAGCCATATTGACTCAGCAGGTCTCGGCGAATGCCTGCTCACCGCGGACTCTGAAAGCCTCACTTTTACAAAAATTACTAGTCCTAAGAAGTTGCACGTAAAGAAGGTTCGTCAGTAGTGCCAGCTGCACTACCCAATAATGGCTGACAACTTGACCGATGGTAGATTTCGACGGAGGGATTCGCCCCTGTAGGTATCGCATACGACACTGCCTCGGATTACTACGGTATCATTGCTGTTTCGGAGGAAATAGAGCAAGAATACGGAGATATGATCCGTTCAGGTAGCTTCCATATCATGGGCAATCGTGATCAAAAAGGTGAGCGGCGCTCGATAGTTGCCCATCGTTCGCACGTCTTATACATTCTATTCAGTCATCAAGGCATTCGACTTGGAGTCCAACGAAGAGCCGATTTGTCTGGAAGTCATCAAGCTGCATGGCGCTTCCTACTTTGCTCTAGGCACCACATTCCCGGAGGAGCTCGATGATTCTGGAATTTCAAACAAGGGTTACTTGCGGTTAATAGAAATGGACAGAAGTGATGTCAATTCAAGCATGCCCAAGCCTCGGGTAGTGGCTCAGTGGCAGGCTGCAGGATGTGTGCAGGACGTCAAGGCAGTTTGGGATAAAGTGGCGATAGCGCTTGATTACGGTGTAAGTGATCAGTCAGGGATATCGATGATGCTTCGCTAATAAACAACTCAACCCAGGTGGATTTGTTGGAGTTCGACTTGACAGCAAAAGACAAGAGTACCTCACTCAGTAAACTTTCTTCATGGGAATGTGCATCCAAGGCGGCGTTCCTCAGCGTGCAGAGTCTTCCACTTGAAGAGGCAGAACAATCTGACCGGTCAGAGTACCCGAATTGCCGCCAGCGTTTACATGTTGGCGACAGTGTCAAAAGCGTTTATGTCCTTGAACGGGACTCGAAGGGTCAACTATGCGACGTCGCCCGAGATTATATGCAGCACTGGGTAGTCGCGATGGAGGAGCTGGACGCGGACGGCGGCTCCGTTGTCATCTCGGATGTAAGTCTAAATCGTCTGGGATTCCCTTTGCAATCGAGTCTAAACTGTTCCCCTATATCCCAGCTGTCATACAATGTGAAGACTTTAACGTTTGAAACCGCCAAAGTGCATAACGCGGGTGCCATGGCATTCCATGAACTCATCACGAAATTTCAAAGAGGTTAGCACCAAGGACACCACCCTATCTGACGTGGTGACCTGACGGCTGAATGCTGCTTCATAGGCTTTCTCAATAATGTCGAGACTAACAACAGCGCTGGTCACAAGCCTGAGGTCGTGTTCGCAACTTCTTCTGGTACTATCGGGATCATTGCAGATCTTGGCGCTAAAGAAGCAAGCCTGCTGAGTGAGCTACAACTCAACATGGACGGACTGGTGAAAGGCCCGTCCATGGACTGGAAAAAGTGAGGAGTCATATATTTTTACAGGGGTTTGAATGCTCACTCAACCTGTATTCTCATTGCAGATATCGCGCCATACATATGGAGGGCACTTCCAAGGCCTCTGCGACCGCTGGATTCATAGATGGCGATTTGTAAGAACTTGTTCCTGTCATCCTGCGTCATTCACCCAGCCGTTCTCATTGCCTTGGTATTACATAGTGTTCAAAAATTCCTGGACATTGCATCTCAAACCGACACAGACCTTTCCGAACAGATTCTCAGCGGACCGAACGAGTTCAGTCGAGTAGGCAGATCGCAGGTACAGCAACAGGACGGCGATGAAGATCGTCCAGCGACTGCGGCGTCCTCGGAAGATGTTGCAGCCGTTTTAGAGAGTCTTGCGTCCATGCACTAATCCTATCCACTGTGAAGGTAACGGAGCAAGCAGTTGTAAGAGGATACTGGAGAACTGTATTTGAGAACCAATTGTAGCTAACAAATTTTCTTTGAATTTATCTTGTCGACTCACCCTTGGAGATCGTGTTTAGAGTTCGGAGAGATAGAAACCATACGGGTAGCCCCGGCCATACGGATTCAGCTTGTTCACCATCCCTCCTACCTCTGGTCGAAAGGGATGCTGGTAAGATGAACAGGGCCAAGGAGGTCAGCGACGATATAAGAAGTTTACGAATGACCGCTCTGGTGCGAGTACGCGACACAACCTGCCTATAGGTTCATACAAGGCTAAATGCGCAGTCAGTTCCGACTTACAGGTCCATACCGAGGCATCCCATATCCATACGGCGCAATCCCCTGAACCTGAACTTCGGCATTGTTGAATACTTGCAGTGCACCAGGGGCGGAGTTGGTCGGCACAACTGGGACTGGAAGCGTAGCAGGATACATCCGAGCATAAGGCGCATTGTAGAAGTCGTTCGCTTGGGAAAGTGATTGCTGCAGGAGAAAGGGTTGTAGTTTGGCGTGCCCACTGTCTCGCTCAAGGTGATGTTGATTCCGAGTCTTCATAGCAGGTTGTAGAACATGATTCATAGAGGCGCAATATGGGCATCGCGCATGGTGACAGACTGCGCTTGTCATCGAGGTAGTTGCTACTAGCTAGTGTCTCTCGGCGAGAATTCGATGCGCATATGTTCTTTGGTCAATTCACAGGTAGAGTCCGTCCGTCTGAATAAGTACGAGATACCGCCTCTCCTGCGACAATGTGTTGGTCTCTCGCCACCCAATGCCGCATCCAATCTAACGCTAGACAAAGGGAATCAACCTTTGTGCCTTTGGTTGATCACAAAGGCGGTTTGTTATGCCTTTCACAGCCATGACCTGTTCGGTAAATGTCAATAGTCTGACTCGCAATCAATACCATATGCGTGTTCGCAAAGTAAATCAATGATGAATGTTCCAACCTAAGCGGTAATTACACAGTCACCGAACTATCTACCAGGGACGAATCTAGATTCAGGTCGCTTGTATTGTGGGATTCCATCCTCAAGCTTTCCTCTGCATGTCAATGATGATTTTGCCCTTCGCCTGTAACATGATAAAGTCTCAGTGGATGTTGTTGCAAGTAGGACTGACACTCACACGAGCAGACATCTGTAAATCATACGCCTTCATGACATCTTCCTTTTCCCAACCGTATTCACTGTCAATCGGAACGTGCAGGATTCCTTGGTCGATTGCATCCGCCATCTTCTTCAGCGCTTCTCCATCGTATTTCATGGTGAACACACCAAACTTTCGTGGTACACCTCCAAGGAAGGTAGGTAAAGTGACACTGGCGGCTACGGCGAGGAACGTTTTCATGATCTGCAAGGTGGAGAGGCCGTGCAGATCGATCCCGACAGCGATGTAAGGTCGGTTTGGCTTGAGGTACTTGGCGCAGTTTCGGTAGACGGGTATTGTGCCGATGCAGTCCATGATCAGGTCGAATGGCTCTAGCTTTGCCAGTTGGGAGGGGAGCGGGGAGGCTTGATAGTCGAGAACCTAGACCCTAGTATGTTAGCGTGAGATGCGCGCTGCGATCGATAATCCATCAACAACTCACCATGTCCGCTCCCAAACCCTTGACGAAATCGGTCTTGCCGGCAGAACAGCTGGTGACAACAGTAGCTCCTTGCTGTTTGGCGATCTGGATTGCCATGGCTCCGACGGAACTGCTGCCTCCGTTAACGAAGACTCGTTGTCCGGCTGTGAGCATGCCGCGGGTGATCATGCCTTCGTATGCCGTCATGCCGACGATGGGTAAGCCAGCTGCTTCAGCAAAAGACACGTTGGGAGGTTTGGGGATGAGGAACTTTGTCTAAACAGCGTTACGGCAAGTCAACATCACAGACCTACGAACACATGTGTATTCACGCATGCGTACCGAAATATTGGCATACTCTGCGAGCACGCCTTGTCCTTTGCGCAACTTGTCGAAAATTTCTACGTATGACCCGATGACCTCTACAAACGAGCAGGAACGCGGATGTCAGCACATCATAGTTGCAGTAAACGCCAAAATATGGGAAACAACTCACCCTGCCCGACTTTCCACTCTTCATGTCCATTTGGGTCAACGATTACGCCCGCAAAGTCATTCTCTGGCACGACTGGATAACGACAGATCGGCCAAGGTACACTTGACATTAGCTTCGGTCCAAGCGGGTTCAAAGCTGCCGAGTGGACTGGAGATCGTAGAAAGAACGTAAACGAAGAGACACATTCTCGAGAAAGGGGAATGGCCAAGTTGCTTACCTTTAACCAGGACTTCGTCGGCGGCAGGGCGTGGTACAGGTGCATCCTTGACGAGCCTGAGTACATCCTTGGGCTTTCCACGGGCAAACTGCTGCCAGGCTGTTATAAGAAGCAGACAAGTCAGGTACGGTACTAACTCCCATCATGGTCAGATTGCTTACCGCTTTGCTTTGAAGGGAAATTTCCATCCATGCTGGGTTGGGCAGTGTGAATAGATTCCTTCATGTTGGGCTCTTTGGTGGTTGAGACTAGAGAGTGCAGGGCCTTTTGGGTTGCGTTTGCCATGGTATAACGAGTGGTGAAGAAGCTGATGATGGCATCCTTTGGAGGAGGGAGCGTATTCCTTGCGGCATTTGGGTGTTATATAACTCTTGGATCGCCATTGTCACATACTTGAATGCTTTGCCCTTCTGATAACGGCCATACCACCACCACCACAAGGCACATCTTGTCGCTTGCTATCAGGAAGGTCAACCTTCACCCTGAATTGACCGAGGTAAGCAGTTAATCCGAGCGGCCTTCATGACCGATCGCCGAGGATTACTGTATCCTCATTCTATCAAACCAGGCGTTATTACGGCCTTGTGTTGCGTATCGCCCGAGCGAAGACGTTTCCAATATCACAACCTGTAGATCTTTATCACCTCGGATCACGGGTTGATGAACCCGCTCGACATCCCGATTCGGAACAGCCCAAACGTGCAAAGGCTAGACTCTGCTATATTCGATCTACTTGATACATGGGTGCTCGCTCTCATCTCTTTGATACAACTTACTTTGCTACATAATTCCTTCTTCTCTTACTGAATAGCTGAATCATCTAGGCCGTTTTTATAGATCAAAACACCAAACCAAAACTCCCAGTCTTCGGAACTGAAACTCTTTGTGCAACAAGCCAAACGAAGTCATGTCATGCCTAGCTCGTCCACTCAAGGCCTTTGCATTTCGACAATGATTTTGCCTTTGGCCTACGGGTCGTAAATCAGATCAGCTTTCCGTGGTTTCGCAAATGTAGAGTCCCACAAATTACATACCTTGTTGGTCATGATCTTCTCATACGCAGCCAGTACGCCTTGCTTGTCCGATGCGTATCTTTCATCAATCGGCACTCGCAACTTGCCCTGTTCCATCAGCTTGGTCATCTTCTTCATCCCGTCCTCATCCCATTGCATCGAGAACATTTTAAACTTTCGCGCGGTACCGCCGAGGAAGGTTGGTCGGACAAAGTTGCTGACAAGGGAAGCGGTGAGTTTCGCGGTTCGAAGGGTGCTGACGCCGTGCACGTCGAGGGAGATGGTCACGTATTGACCTTCTGGTTTGAGGAAAGAGGGTGATGCGTCGTATAAGCTTTGGGTACCGATGGCGTCGAAGACAAGGTCCACGGGAGGAAGTTTTGCGAGTTGTTCGGCGAGAGGAGATGTCGTGTAATCGAGGACCTGTTCATAGTAGCCCAATATAAGCACAATTTAGATAGCAATGTATTACTACGTACTTCGTCTGCACCAAAATCCTTTACCATACCCATCTTCGGTCCTGAACAACTGGTGACAACCGTAGCGCCCTTATCCTTGGCCAGCTGAATTGCGATCGCACCAACAGAACTGCTTCCTCCGTTGATTAAAATACGTTGCCCGGCTTGAAGGTTGCCGTGTTTGAAGAGACCCTCGTTGGCCGTCATACCGACTGTAGGGAGTCCGGCGGCTTGGTCGAAAGGGACGTTGCTGGGTTTAGGTACGATTCTAGCGGCCTGTTGCGCGAGTGGCGAATAAGACGAAGTAAGGGAAAAAAGGTAAAAGTTGGAATACTCACATCGACGGTGATATACTGCGCCATTGCACCTTTGCCCTTGTTCACTCTGACTGGAACCTCGATTAAACCAATGACCTCTGCACCCGGGATTAGACGAAAACTGCGAGGTGCATAGGAAAACGGCTAAACGGCTCACCATCGTTGATCCTCCATTTGCTATCATGACCATTGGGATCCACAACCCATCCAGAAAAGTCTCCTTCAGGTATCATCGGCAGCTTGCATAGTGGCCAGAATAGCATTCCCATGAGCTTGTATCCGACAGGGTTGAGCGACACAGAATGCACTACGCGGAAACATGTGATTAGAATAGTAATAGCCGATGCAGGACAAGGCGATGTATACCTTTGACGACGACTTCGTTAGGTCCTGGCTTGGGAATCGGAGCATCCTCCTTGACGCTCAAAACATCCGAGGGCTTGCCACGAGCGGTCTGGAGCCATACTGTCGGGGCGTCAAACGTCAACGAGGAAGGCTCGGCTGCCAGCCTATCTATCAACTCACCTCGCTGTGCTGTTGCAGTGATGGCGCTCATTGTTGTCAGAGTGGTGAGGTTGGAATGTGTAGAATACTCGTCGGTTTAGCTTGCACACATGAACACATTGCAGGAGCAATACGAGATGACGAAGCTGATAGATAGTCTGGTAAGCGTCAAACAAGCACAGGATGCAACATCCTAGAAATAAGAAATAATCGAAGAAATCGCGCAGAAAGATGAAAATGCGGAAATGAAGATTGTCAGTGCGCGTCATCGAGTTTCGTACGGGCGTCGAAACCAGTTCCACGGCCCCCCTATAATTTTGGTTGCAAGTAACGTTCATGCAAGCTGTAGAACATCTAAAGACAAGCAACTTTCACGTAGAGATAGATGAAGACCGAAACAATTTAATATCACGTCACTGACATGGGAAGCTACAACTTGTTCGTGCATTCTTTGATGCCCATAATGAACCCATTGACCATAGACCGAGGAACCTCATCCCAAACCTTCTGAATATCCTATCAAAGCACATCGGACCCCGTAGGTCTCTTAGGTATACGCTTCAGTCTATCCCTTATCCAGCAAGCCAGGAGCCTGAAAAGGCGGATTCACTCATCCAAATATGGCCTCTCCGAACGACACCACAAACGAAGGGTATTCAAGCTCCGAAATCAGCGAGCTCCGATCAGACCAGAAGGAGTCAGTCAGCAATAGGTCGATCAGGTCAGCGACGCTGATCTTGACGATCGCGGAAGTACCTCCGGTCGGTTTCTCCGTTCCGGTGAAACAGCCAAACCAACTCCGGTGGAGAGACCAGAGCAGGACAGAACAGACAGGTGGCTTGATCATAACAACAAGAAAGAGGCACTACAGACTACAAGGATGTCCTGATGAGGTGTCGGCGCTAAGCGCATGCGCTTCTACATTCCCCCCCAAAAAAGCGAGTCGTCCCGACGAGGAACAGACCCCGGTACCCTGGGCTAAAAACCTGAAGACAATGACCGTTCTTCAGGAAAACCGATGGCGTACCCTCCAACTCCAATCCCATATCTCTATCCACTTATCCGGCAGAAAAAATCCAACGTGTCGGTGAAGTAAATTGTGGTGTTGTGTCGCAGAGTAACCAAAGGTTGTAACCGTTGTAGCTGAAGGTGTAGTTGAAATGAAATGTGAATAACAAAAAGCTTGAGCGCAAGCGGACGTGGAGAGGGTCAGAGCGACAGGAATTACGGGTAGGGAGGATTGGTAAAGAAAGGGAGGAAGAGGAACTCGGGATGCAAGAAGAAAACGAAACGTGAGAGTACGTCAATTCTAACATCATGCCGGGTACACTCACATGCTCCGTAGTAAACCAGTCGAGATATCGTACGACGGAAAGCTTTGAATCGCAAGCGGACGCTGGCTTGAGTGCAAGCGGACATGAGGTGGTCGGAGGACAAGAAATTAAGGAGTGGGGATAGTGGTACTCCGTAGAGGATTGCAGTGAACGGAAAGGAACTGATAGATAGGTAGTAGAAGGATGAGAGGTGGTAGAAGAAGGTGCAGGTGATGGAGGAACGGAGGAAGATGGAGAATGGACGTGGTTGTGTGTAGTGGATGAGAGCGGAGAGGGATGGAAATCATGAATTCATGGCTTCCTCTTCGTCGTCAAACAAGGTCAGGGCTTTTGTCGAATTCTCGAGCTGCAAGAGGGAACCATTCCACAAGCGTAGGCGATCGAAGGTTACCGATTCCGCGTATTCACGTCCGTCCAATTCCGTAAGTTTGGCTGACGTCCGACGAATTGCCACGATCTTGTATGGGCCTTTCCAGTTCACCCTCAACTTCCTCGTCGATCTCCGCGTGTCCTGGTCGGTTTGGTCGTATACTTGTACAAGGTCTCCAACTTTGAAGGAACTGGGTCGAGCGGGCTTGAGTCTGTTGGCCCTTTGACGTTCGTAGCTGTCCGCGACTTCGTCCTGCATGGTTAGTCGTATTCTGTGCCTTACCTGAAAGTCCATTGGAAGTTGTCGGTCGTCAACAACGCCGAATAGAACTTCTCGTGGCGAATATCCTCCTAACAATGCCATGGTGCGGTTGTTGAGACTTGCGACGGCCGCAGGTAGCCAACGATCCCATTCAGTGAGCGCATTCGCCTCCACAGCGCGATCAAGGTCGGTCAAATCAAGATTCACGAAGCGCTTCAGTCGCTCCACCACTTGTTTATTGGCGTTTTCGACGGATCCAACATGGGCATACGGGGCGGCATTGGTGAACTTGACCTGATCGAAGACGCGTCGTACTTGTTGCCCGCAGATGGTGCCTGCATTGTCGGACAGGAACTCTTTGGGCAGCATGTATCGCTGAGCTAGATCGTTCAGACATTCGATGGTGGTGAGCTGATTTACGTTCCCTTTCACTGCCCATGCCCATAAGAATTTGGAGTAAATGTCGATAGCTACCAAGATGTGGGACTCGTCGTTGTCGTTGCCAGGCAGAGAAAGATGATCGATGGCCACCGTTTCGAATGGCGCGAAGCGTTGCACCGTACGCCATGTCCCGTCGTACCTTCACTCCATACTTGTTGCATTCATCGCAACTGCCACAAACTGCCTCCACGTCTTTGCGTATGCTGGACCAGGTGTATTTACGCTGGATCTTGTCGATAGTCAAGTCTCTACCGAAATGTCCGCCGGATTCGTGTTCAAACCTGGCCATCTGCTGACCTTCCTTCGTCGGTAGTACTTCAAGGTCGTCCAAGCCTTTCCCACGTCGATAGATCTTGCCGTCCTTGACATAGTAGTTCTCTGCACGGCGGACGACTGTGTCGGAGTCGGAAAATATGAGTTTGGTGTAGTGCTCGGCACGACTAATAACTATCGACTTTAGTCGCAACTTTAGTTACTAGTTGCAACTATCGACTAACTAACGACTTTGCCCTTGGCCAAAAGAGCGAACCTCATTAATTAATCATAATCAGTCACTTTGTCCAATTAGTTGTGATTAGTTGCCCCATGACAACTAGTTGAGCTTATAATCGACTAGTCATTTTGTGCAACTAGTTGCCATGATTTCTCTTCCTTTACTCGATTAACAGCACGTGAGCGTATCAGGGAGCCCGTGGCTTTCATTACGCTCAATTCCAGGGTCAGGGAGCGAGTCGTTGGCTATCAGGACATTATCGGTGTTTTCGCGATTGTCCCGTATCTGGAGGGCGCGTTATGGGTAGGTCATTAACCCTCTGCTTAGTCTAGTGGTATCGCTGCCCTGTTCAGATTTACCGCAGACTTTCGCCCGCTGGTCCAGTGTTCGAATCACCCTCTGACCCCAGACGGCCTTTTTGCCGAAATTCGTTTTTGCCTCATCCTATGCTTGCTCTATACTACATACCACCTCTTGTCCACGACCTCGCCGCTTTTTTTGCTTCACACAGAGCCTTCTTGACGGCATCAATCTGCTATCACTGCTCCATCCCTCGGCAGTCACGCGCGGGCAAGCTCCCATCGCCACTCATGTCCTTTCGCATATTTCACAGTTCGACAATTCATGCTGGATTACTCAGTCGCAAGTATATTATGCGGTCTTACCACGACTAAACCTGACCAAGTTACACAAGGGCGCTCTCGACGAACAGCAGGCCACGGAGAACATCTTAAACCGTCGTTTGTGTCGAGCGAATCCGGCCGACAGGCACCCAATGTACACTGTGTGGTTATTGAAAGAACAAGTTTAGACGCATTGGATAAGGCAACTACGTTGACTCTGCACCTACGTTCTGTGATCTCTGATTCTCTCCACATGCGGAACTGTGCTGTTGCCGCCACTGTCGACTAATCTGCGTCTCAGTATTCTCGCAATGCTACACGATTGTCCGCCCATTTCTCGGATTGATTCTTCCGCAGCTGTGCGCTGTTAACCGGATGACCTCTCTCTCCAGATTGAACCTTCGTCGCAACCCTCAAGTTGACCTGCATCTTACGCTCTGTGGGCCGCCAATCTTGAAAGCAGTCGCGGGAATCCTGTACATCGTTTGCCACGGGGCTACATCACTGCATTCGTGTACTTCTCGTCATGCATAAGCTATCCGGCCGTACTCGTCGCGCTATCACTCGGTGGCGTTCTCTGCGTGGCGGGCAGTTGTTCAAATTGTTACACCTCTTGATCGGCCAGACATGCCGGGTAGCTTACTGGGCTCTAGCGAAGGTGTTGTTAATGACAGAGCAAACACGAGTGACAAGGCGCAAACACGAGTGACAAGGGCACACATGCAATAAAATCTACAGCCACGACACAAACAACATGATCGACCGATTCTTCTGACCGTTACAACGTTTCCCCCCGTTACAGCGCCAAACTGCAGGACCACGACCATGTAACGGCCCTTCACCCCCCATCTTACGCGGCCAGGTCTTCCGGAATGTTCATTGTACATTTATAAGAGTGTGTAGAGGTGCGCACTGGAAGAAGATCCGTTGTTTCAGCTGTGTCCAAATGAAAGAGGGGGGACGGGGCGACTCACTTAGTTCAAGATTCATCACATGTTCACGGTCCATTCTTCCAGCACTTCGTACAAGTCGCATCGCTCTCTCCTCGAACCAGGTATTAATCGCCACCTCTTCCTGATTGTCCAAGCATCCTTCCCTCGTCAGTCGTGAATCATTGAATTCCCCGATACCGGCTGTCCGCGAGACTGGTGAACAGGATACTTGTCTTGAATGTCATGGATTGAAGACTTACTATTATGGCTCGTCTCCGCTCTAAAGTTTCCTCTCGCCGTAAAGCCTGAGGTGTATGTATCAGGTCAGCACTCCTGATGAAGTGATAGAGTCCGCGGGTGGGAACTTACACAGGTTGACACGAATCATACTTCCCACAGGCATCGACGTCATCTTCTTCTTCGCAGACTGCAGTGCCATCCGGGCAGAGCTTCGACGACTACGAGCTGCGGCTGCGGCTGGTTCGGGCAGATCACGGATAAGTTGCAGCAGAGCACGGGTAGTTACGGGAGCTGGAGTTGGCAATGGGTGCGGGGGGGAAATCGATCTGTAACCAAAGTTAGGCGGAGGTGGCGGATTGGTATGATGGGTTGTTGAGTTTTCGTAACCGTCGCCTGACAGGCTGCTCGTCCATTGGTATCGATTCGCGGATGTCCGAGCTGCCATAAAGACTTAGCTACGCTACGTCGGCCAAAGTCAGAAGGGAAGTACTCACCAATCACGAGCCGTATCTCTCCTCCGACTTCAAGGTCCGGCAAAAGCACCACCACCTCGTCATACGCATTTACGAACCATTCGGCCCAAGGATTGAGCTCCCGAGGAGTGTTCCTTTGACTTCGATTGAGTACATTCGATAGACCTGCGGAAAGTTGAGAAAGGTCACGCATGTCTTCACATACATCGAGAAGTTTTTTGCTTACTCTGAAAGATTCCTTGCTCCATCACTTGATAAGCGCCTCTCTCACTCACACCTGCGTAAGAAGGGACAGATGAGCGCAATGTTCACGAACAGCACAATGCACACTACTAAAACTCACTGATTCTCCAATTGAGTTGCCCGCCCACCGCCATTCGTGTTGATGCTCTGTCATACAGATTGGCGAGTGATACCAGGACGATTCTGTGGAAGCGCGTAATGTAGGTGGGTGGTGCTAATGGAATTGGGCGGTTCACTTCGGAGTCACTGACGTCTTCTTCTGACAGGTTGGACATTGTTGACAAGGGAGGCGCGGAAGAACGGTGTGAGGGCTGTGAGATTAAGAGAACAGAAGAAACGTGAGATAGCGCGAAGAGGAAAGGAGTGACCACTGGCGGACAGACTTACTGGTTGCGTACGAGAATCCGGAGTCCAAAACACTGAATCGAATCCGTGCCACAGCCTGCCCTCCGTTGCTGCAAGGAGGGAAGAAATAATCACTGTAGTAGGATAGACATGCACCCAACTCCCAAGCTTCTCTCCCTAGCGTGTTCCCCTTCAGCGGGCGCCGGGTTCCGCTATTCGAAACGCGACCTACATTATACAAAGGTCGATGTCCACATCGCAGTCTAGGCCGCAAAGCAGGCTTCCTATCGCAAAGGATCTCTCTAACAGCGTCTGGAATACGAGCCAGTCGACGCAGCAAATATTAACTGGCCAAGCTGTCAACTGGCTCCCGCGAATCTACCGTTCCCACGAGCAGAAATATGTCTATTATACATTCAGTGAAAGTCCATTTTACGAATCACAACAAGGAGTACACCGACGCATGCCATCTATTTAAGGCGGAACGACCACCCTATCACACAGGTTCACCCAATCGGGCAGGAGAGCAATCCAAAGCACATAAACGTCCCCCCCTCCCACCATTAGTCGCTCAGCTGTTACCTTGTTCCGACACAGTGACCCTCCATTCATACACTGTGCACGTCCATTCATATCGCGCCTTGTCCACTCGTCCTAGCATGACGATGAAAACTCAGCGAAAGCGACCGAAGCGCTCACCTCAAAAGGGTGCTTACGTAGTTCCAGGTTCATTCTTTGCCCAGGCTCTAACTCCACCGCCCGCGTAAGTACCCTGGCAGACATATGCTCAAACCATGGTGGTGGTGGCGGCGATTCTGGGCGACCCGCATTTCTTCCCTCTAAATAACACTCGTGGGTACGACCTGTAGAAGAAAAAGGATTAGCCAGATCAGACGATGAACGCTTGGTGTGATTCACTCAGCATGGCTGCCCCTCTGTGCGTTGCTGAAACACCACCGTGGCTTGCACGATCTTCATAGAGAGTTCAAAACTGTCAGTGTACATTTCAAGCGAGAGCAGATAGTATGATTCGAGAAACTCACTGATGGATACAGAGCAGTCGGATGGAACCGGCATCATATTCCACTCACGACGCAAATTGCCCAATGCCACCCTTGCTCGACCTCTGGCCGTACCGGGCCGTGATATTGCAGCAGCAGCGCGAGCGATAGGATCCTCTGTGACTGAAACGGCAGGAGTAGTTGGTTCTTCGGTAGCGGCCACGGTGGGAGTGACTGGTTCATTTGCCGTGGGAGCGGTAGGGGCGACAGGCAGCGGTGAAATTGATTGTTCATCGCTAGAGGCAGGCCCAGGAGAAGTGGAATGAGTGGCAGAGGGATTGGCAAGGGCAGCGGTGGAAGGGACAAGTCCGGAAGAGGAAGCGTTTGGAGTATCTTCTGGAGCAGAGGGCGCCGCAGGCGATGTGATTGATTGCAGTTGAAATCGGTTGAGGGCGGAGAAGAGGTAGTCCGCTGTTAGACCGTCGTTCATGATAGGTGTGTCGTCATTCTCGATGGGGAGGGTGGAAAACCATTGCCACTCTTCAAGGGACCGTCGGCCTATCATTGAAGGGATCAGTCATGAGAAGACGCTGCAGATAGGTACCGACTTGCGAATATGAATCATCACACGCTCATCGGGCTGCATAGTCTGAACCGAGCGTATCACATGCCTCGCCAGTCGATTAAACCATGTCAACACTGGGTCGCTGTCCGCGGTTGCACCGAACCGTATTGCTTTTTCAGAATCTGCAGGACCGTAGTGATCAAGCCCCAGGACACGACAGAGGATTGGACGAAAGACACCTACCGATGGATCGTCCATCATGGTCAACTTTATAGCCATCTTCGTCCAGACCTGTCAACCAGGCTTTCTTTAGTGCCCCGCGAGGATATCTGCGTTCTTGCGCACTCACTGATGCCGAGATGGAGGACGTCTCGCACTTCCATCTCCGATACTTGAAGCTGAGTCCATAACAGAGCGAGTGCTGTGCGTTCGATGCCTGCTGTGCGTTCGATGCCAGGGAATACTCTGTCTGAGTTCGACATCACGGAGCCGAATGTGATTGTGGATGGGCTGTTAGAGTAGCAGAGCAGAAGCCAGGCAAGACGGACAAACGGACAGTCAGGACAGGTCCAGGAAGGTAAAGGAGAAGCCTGCACGACACCACTCACCTTAAAGGAGAGCCTGGGATCGATGGCGTTCGGAGTTGGGTAGGTAATATAGGACGACACTGGAGAGGTCTCTCAACGTTCGCGGAGTAGTAGGCTTGTAGCTCACGGGTACTACAATAATGATCAATGAAGAATCAGACAACCATAGTCGGACGACTCCTGACTATTGATGGTTGTCTAGATGTCTGTCTGGCAACGCGCGTGCCAAGAAAAAAGCGCGCACGCGAAGCGCGCTGGCAATCAAACAGACCATGAACAACAAAATCGTGTAAGGTTGTACTCCCTTGATCATCCTTCTGCTCCTGTTCTTTCATATCTCTCCTCCATCGCTCTAACACCTCCCGAACTGGTCCTCGTTGCGCATGTGAGTCTCCTGGAATATCCGCCTGTTCCGTCAATGCCCACTGACTGAAGCTACATTCACTGAATCACTACAGATCTCTCCCATCCGCGACATAGGAGTTCCACCAGCACTCGTCGTCCTTCTGCCTAACCTCGTCGTCAACTCGTCATCCTTTTGCCTGACCTGGTCGTCAACTCGTCGTCCTCTGCCTGAAATCGTCCTCCTCTGCCTGTACTCGTCGCTCTCTGCCATCACTACAACCCAGTCATGCCACCGTCACCACTCCCGGCGCCAAAAAAAGTCCTGGCTCATCGGATCGACGAATCGACTGCGGCAAACTACGACCTTCTCGTCTCCTACGCCTCATCCATTCCAAAAGATCGGTTGCTACCTCTCGAAGAGTGGCTTCGCCAAGATCGTCCCACCGGCAACTATCAAGGTCCGAAGCCGACATACCAACTCAAATTCGACTGGCAGGCAGATGACTGTCCAGTAGAAGTAATCAACCGGGCCATGGAGAGGTGTTTTGGTACGAGAGGACTGGCAGGGTGGGAAGTGTGGATCCGCGGCGACCAACTTATCTTGTTGGTTGGTGACTTTCGGAAAGAGTATCTTCGGTTGGTAGCATCGGGAGATCCGCAATTCAGTTTGTTGAACCTCTGGGTTGACGGACTTCTCGGCGAGCTTAAACGAATGTGAGTAGTCGTGCTGTATACAACCTTTGTTCAACTTTGCCATGTAGCTTATCGTTCCCGTTCCTGTTCCCCCTAGATATGAACTACCCGCCCGATCGTCTACCCTGCCGTCTACCTTGCTGGACGCAGCATCCACCGAAAGCCAGCACCGTCGGTCGACCCGTTCCCCCAGTCGTCCATTCGATCCTATGCTCTACCCGCGAGTCTTGCCAACCGAAAACAAAAGACGAGGCTCCAGAACTCCTTCACCACAACCGCCACCGATGAGTCCGGCGATTGACGCAGACCAAGCTCCGCCCGCCAAACGGCCAACCATTTCTCTATCAGCTCAATCCAAGGGAAAGCAGTCCGCGAACACTGCCTCATCTTCTCTTCCGCCACCATCACGTTCGAACTCCGCCAAACCAAATGCAGCTCAATCCGACGGTACAATCGACGCGAGGTCCCAGCCAAGCACCATTAAGATATTCCCGTTACAAACGCATCCGAAGCTTAGGTCGCCATACGTAGTGCCGGTCAAAAGAAACCATCTCGACATTCCCCTCCAGCGGGACGGGACAATCAAAGGGAAGTCTCGCCTCCCCGCGGGTTACGCCATGGAACAGCCATCGGACCATGAATCCGAAGGTGTCCTGGAGACGGACTTGGAAGGACAGGAAATTGATTGGGCGGACATCCGAAAACCAGATGAAGAAAGCAACGCGGGGGAAGCGATGCAAGTCGAAGGAGA